>WOXC01005678.1:0-100728 GCA_011680675.1 Gymnobelideus leadbeateri | reverse complement strand
TAAATGGAGATGAGGAAGGAATATTTTAGACATGGGATAGAGAGACAAAGCGGGGGGCAAAGTAATATTGGGCAGACCTAGGAGATGAATTTATTTTGAATTCAGATTTCTATTATCTTCTTTCTGTAAAAATTCTTCATGCATATTTGTCTTTAAGTGTGCCATCTCCTGGAATATTAGAGATCAGGGATGGGGGTTAGGAAAACACATAATAAGAGCTGAAAATATATTCCAAGTCCAAACTAATCCTGACTAAGAATATCTTCTGTAACATTAACAAGTATTTATGAAATTTTCTATAATACCACCAATAAAGAGAACCTATCATTTTCCAAAACAGTCACTTGCATTTTTGATAATTTTTATTTAGAATTTTTATTTGTACAAGACATATTTACCTCCATGTAATTTCCATACATTGCTCCTTATTCTTCTATATGGTTCCAAATAGAGAAGTTAGCCCTTCAAATATTTTAAGGTGGCTATAATAATCCCCAAACTTTTCTCTCCCATGCACAGTTCCTTAAACCAGTTCACATGTGGCATATTCTCTCCAACACCATGCTTGACTTTTTCTACTTGTCTATGGCTATCAAAAATGGTTGGTTCTAGGGGTGGCTAGGTGGTGCAGTGAGTAGAGCATCAGCCCTGGAGTCAGAAGTTCCTGAGTTCGGATCTGACCTCAGACACTTAATGCACACAAACAAAAATAACCTAGCTGTGTAACCTCGGGCAAGTTACTTAACCCCAATTGCCCTAAAAAAATGGTTGGTTCATTTTTGCCCTTTGTTCTGAAAGAGGACCAAGTAACAATACTATATAAGAGTCAACTTACAGGCAATTGCTGATCAGGCTAATATGAACTGGAAATATTTCACCAGAGGTCAGGCACAAATAGTATATGTGAACATTTGGAATGGATTCTCTAAATTTTCACATCTCATGTTTCTTTTGAGATACTTCAATTCAGCTTTTCTCATGGAGTATAGCATTGTGTCCAATGAAGGTATGCCATGGTGGGCAGTCCTATGGCAGTGTCTCCCCTATCATAAAATCAATTTCAAAGTTCTTAAGAGAGACTTTGAGAGTGTCTTTGTGTCACTTTTCCCCCCTAACTACTATGTGAGCACTTCCCTTGTATAAGTTGTCTATAAAATAGCCTTTTAAACAAGCATATTTGGCGTTTGAATGTGGCCAGCCTATCAGAGTTGCCCCCTCTACAGTAAAGTTTGGATACTGTAATGTTAATGGGATATAAGATCTTCCCCCCATTAACAGGGCTATGTACTTCACTGTGATATATCCTGAATCACATAGAGCCTATTGGTACAGGAACTTGCTTGAAGAGAAGCTTGCTTATGGGAGGTTTGCTTGTACAGTTTCACAAGCATATACAATGGCTCTGTAGATGTTCAGTTTGGTAGTCATTATAATACCACTCCTCTTCCATTAATTACCACAGTGATAGTAAACTATTCAACCTGAAAAAGCTATAAGCCAAAGCTAGAGTGTAGGGAGTATTGGCACATGATTTTTTATTTGCAGATGATTATGCACCCAATGTAGCCTCTGAAGCTGAGATGCAATAACGTATGGATTGACACTCTGCTGCTTGTGCTAATTTTGGCCTAACAATTGACACAAAGAAAATACATGCTCCATCAGGAGCTCTGGAAATTAGTGTATCGAGCTCATTATCAATGTGTACCTCTCTGGAAAATATACCAAAAAAGTAAGTGAACTCACCCACAATATTCAAAACTTCTTCATTTGCCATAACCAATGGTTCCATGTATGAATGGTGTGGTACTGACTGGTGGAACACCTTTTACCACAAAAAATGCACAGGCAAAAGACAAAGTTATTATGGGAATAGAGATGACCAGGGTTCATCTTCAGAAGAGGATATTGAAGTAAAGAAATTCCCAAAGAATAATGTCAAATGGTCACCAGCCCCAAAATAATTCATAGAAGATATTAATAAAGACTTTAAATATCAAATTACAGAGATGGAGGAAAAACTAAAAAAGAAAATAAGAATAATCCAAGAAAAACAAGTAGGGTATGAAAGGAAAGTCAACCAATTAGGAAAGGCTATCCAGAATCTTAAGGAAGAAAATAACACCTTGTAAAGTAGAACTGGGCAAAGTGAAGTCAGCAAAATTATAAGAGATCAAGAAATAATTAAACAAAATATGAATAATGAAAAAATAAAAGAGAAAGTGAAACATCTTATAAGAAAAACATCAGATTTAGAGAATATATCAAGAAGAGAAAATATAAAAATAATTGAACTACCTGAAAATTACAATCAAAAAATAATTTTGATACAATAATACAAGAAATAATTAAAGAAAATTGTCCTGAACCATTAGAACAAGGAGGGGGAAAAGTAGAAATAGAAAAAATCCATTGATCACCACTTAAATAGATACTATGAGGAAATGCATAGGAATATCATAACCAAATTTCAAAATTCCAAGCTCAAGGATAAAATATAAAAAGCATCAAAATTAAAACAATTTAAATATGATGGTCCAACAATTAGAATTATACAAAACCTAGCAGCAGAGACATTAAAGATCTGCAGGTCTTGTAACAAAACATACTGAAGACCAAAAGAACTGTGGCTCTGTCCAAAAATATCATACCCTGCAAAGTTAAGTATTATCCTGAATGGAAAAAAAAATGAACATTTGATAAACTCTAAGACTTTCAAGACTTTATTGAAAAAAAAATCCTGAACTTAATAGATTTAACATAGGAGAAGCAAGAGAAATATAAGACACATACCAAAAATTGATTGTGAGGGAATCATAAGAATAGACTGTTTACTTCTTATGCATGTAAGATGTTATGTCTAAGACTCTTATTAATAATTGGGTAACTCATGAGAAAGATGGGGTAAGCCTGAGTATCATATGAATTTAAAAAGTAAAACCATTTGGGAAAAGTTTAAAAATAAATTATTTTATACCAATGAGATATATGTGGAAAAATTGATAAAGAGGAATTTGATGGGAGAGGAGGACGGGCAGTTCTGGTAACCTACTTTCATTGGGAAGGGGTTCAAGAGGGAACAAAACATAAATATTTAGAAGAGTATAAAAGTCTTCTAATTTCAGAAGAAATAAAATGGAAGGAGAATAGGGAGGGGGAGGGGGGAGAGGATGAGGGAGGGATCTTTTGAGGGGAAGCTGAGTGAATAGATAAAATGAGAGTATAGAAGGTTATTTGGTTTTAGAGGAATGGAAGGATAGGGGAAGGATCCTTGGAGGCAGGGTAGGCAAGTAATAGGAGGGTAAGGTAGTGGGTAAAGGAAGCAGGAGGGATAGGAAATGAGATACACACAAACATAAAAATAAAGATCAGGAGTAGAGTATATTTGGGAAAGTGTGGCTATTTCATGTATGTATATATGTATATGTGTATATATGTGTCTATAACTAAAGAGAAATGTATCAGCACTTAATTGTAACCATCTGGGGGAAGGGGAAAAAAGAACAAAGTAAAAAGGTATGCAACAGAGAACAAAAGAAAACTTACAAGGAAGCAAAGAAAAGATGGACAATTTTCAACACAATGTGTATTATTATCATACATCCTTTCTTGAAATGAAAATTTATTGTTATATATTTTGAAGCCTCTCTTATGGCCTGCTATGCATACTACATGTTTTTTTTCATTCTTGGTACTTAAGTTTCAATATTTAAGTTTACGATATATTTTTGTTTCTTTTCTCTATTCTATATTTGTGTTCTGTCATTTGAGTGTAAAATAAAATTTAAATTAAGAAAAATAGTATGTCTCTCATTCTTGGTGAAAAAATAATATCTAATATTTAAACAGTGCATAGACCCTATGTAAAGCATTTTACAATTATTATCTTATTTGAAACTCACAACAACCCTGGAAAGTAGGTGTTATTATTATCCCCAATTGTGCAGGTGAGGAAATTAAGGAAAACAGGGCAACTTGTTAGGGTCACAGAGGTAATAAGATCCTGAAATAAAAATTTAATTCCAGTCTTCTTGACTATATTTCCTGTTCTCTATCTAATATACCAACTAGTTGTCTTATAGAGTCTAATACAGTACCAAGCAGCCTTTTTGCCTGGCATGTAGTGTTGCTAACTCATACTAAGCTTACAGTACTCTAATAAATCTAGATCTTTATTTTATTTTATAGGAATAGATATGTAGCTTTCTCAATTGGTATGCATGGAGTAGTTTTTTTTTTTCTAACGCCTGCAAATACTTATATTTACCCAAATTATCCTTTATTCCATTTAAGCCATTTCCTATCCTGTTACAATTGTTATGGGTTTTTATTCTCTCATCCAAGGTGTTGCTTATCCACTCTATATTTGGGACATTAGCAAAAGTGGATTTCTATGCGCCACTACCTGTATATCTTATTTCCCATTTACATGTAAAATACTATTACTACTACTACTATTATATATATATATATATACATATATATATATATGTAGTTTTAAACATTTTATTTTGAAACTTTGAATTCTAGATTCTTTACCTTCCTCCATCATCACCAATCCTTACTTGGAAGATAAGCAATTCAATATAGGTTGTACATGTGTAATTATGCAAAACATTTCAATAGTGGATATATTGTGAAAGATAGACTATATTTCCCTCCATCCTATCGCACCTCCACTTGTTCTATTCTCTACTTTGATCCTGTCCTTTTTCAAAAGTGGGTTCTTCCAACTTCTCTCCCCCTCTAGCCTTCCCTCCCTTCCATCATCCCCCCACTCATCCCCTTCGCCTCTACTCTCCCGTAGGATGATATACCCTATTTAGTATGTATGTCATTCCCTCCTGAAGACAAATTCAATGAGAATAAGGTTGACTCATTCCTTTTTGCCTTCCTGTTCTTCCCTCCCAGTATAACCATTTTCCCTTCCCTCTTCTATGTGAGATATTTTACCCCATTCAGTCTCTCACCATCTCCTCTCATTATATTCCATTCTCACCTCTTAATTTCATATTTTAAATATCACCCCTTCCTATTAAATTAGTCCTGTGCCCTGTGTCTATGTATAGGTGTGCACATATATACACACATTCATATATGTATTCATATGCCCATATACTGTCCTATATAGAAATATATGTATACATATATATACACACAGATATATGTGTGTATATGTGTGTGTGTGTACACACACACATTTCTATTAACTTCAGCTATACTCACACTGAGAAAAGTTTCATAAGTTACAATTATCTTTTTTCAATATAGGAATGTAAAAAGTTCAACTTTGATAAGTTCCTTATGATTTCTTTGCTCTGTGTACCTTCTCATGCTTCTCTTGCTTCTGGTATCTGAATGTCAAATTTTTTATTCAACTCTGTTTTTTTCATTAAGAATGCTTGAAAGTCCTCTACTCCATTGAATGATCATATTTTCCCCTGAAATATGATACTCAGTTTTGTTGGGTAGGTGATTCTTGGTTTTAATCCTATCTCTTTTGATCTCTGGAATATCATGTTCCAAGAACTTGATCCCTCAGTTTAGAAGCTGCCATATCCTTTGTTATCCTGATTGTGTTTCCACAATATTTAAATTGTTTCTTCCTGGTGGATTGTAATATTTTCTCCTTGATGGGAGAACTCCAGAACTAGCTATAATATTTCTAGGAGTTTTCTTTTTGGGATCTTTTTCAGGAGGTGATCAGTGGATTCTTTCAACCTCAATTTTGCCCTCTGGTTCTAAAACATCAGGGCAGTTTTCCTTTAGAATTTCTTGAAGGATGATATCTAGGTTCTTTTTTTGATCATGGATTTCAGGTAGTCCAATAATTTTTAAATTATCTCTCCTGGATCTATTTTCCAGGTCAGTGGTTTTTCCAATGAGATATTTCACATTGCCTTTTATTTTTTTCATTTGTTTGGATCAGTTTAATAGTATCTTGATTTCTCATAAAGTCACTAGCTTCTATTTGCTCCAATATAATTCTGAAGTAGTTATTCTCTTCAGTGAGCTTTTGAGATTTTTTTCTCCATCTGGCAAATTTGGCTTTTTAAGGCATTCTTCTCCTCATTGCCTTTTTAGCCTCTTTTGCCATTTGAGTTAGTCTATTTTTAAGGTGTTATTTTCTTCAGTCAGGTTGTTGACTCTCATTTCATAATTTTCTTGCATTATTCTCATTTATCTTCCCAATTTTTCCTCCACTTCTCTTATTGCTTTTCAAAATCTTTCTTAAACTCCTCCATTGCCTGTAAACAATTCATATTGTTTTTGGAAGCTTTTGGTGCAGGAGTTCTGACTTCTCTGTCTTCCTCTTATTCCATATTTTGATCCTTTTTGCCCCCAAAATAGGAATCTAATGTTGGTTTTCTCTGCTTGCTTTGTTTCCTTTGCTTGCTCATGTTGCCCTTCAATTACTTGACTTTTGAACTTTTTGCCACAGTAGAACTCTGCTACCAGAAAGCAGAGCTTTGTCCCAATTGCTGGGGTTTTCTCAGCTGCTGGAGCTATTACTTGGGTGTCCTCTCTGAAACCTCCACAAGCTCTGGCATACTGTTCATGCCCTCTAGCACCTCCACCCCAGACAGTGATCCAGATAGAAGCAGGTTAAAGCAAGAGTGATTACCCCTCAGACTGGATTCTTGGACCCCATACAATCTGCAGGCCAGGAACTCTGAAGCAGCCACGAGGTGGCAGCTGCACAGCTGTGGCTCTTCAGCCACTTCTCCCTTCAGCGAGTAAAGGCTGGACCACACTCCCAAACTCCTGGATCCTGAAGTCCATACTGCACTGACCTCTCACTTTGTCCTTAGCATCTATGGGTTGATAATTCTGGTAACTGCCACAGCTTCTGGTGACCTGAAGTCTCTCTAGCCAGCTACTGGTTGTGGCCACCCCTGAGGAGCTGGGCTTGGCTCTCAGAGCACAGTGCTGGCCACTTCCTGCCAGCCTGCTGGACTATCTTCGGCAGGAGGTTAGCTTCTCTCTGTCATTTTGTGGGTTCTGTAGCTCCAAAGTTTGTTTAGATTCATTTTTACAGGAATTAGAGGAGGTGCAAACCAGAGCCACATGAAAGTCCTGTTTCTACTCCACCATCTTGACTCCACCCCTGGAAGTTAATTTCTAAATAATAGTAGAAGATTAAGAAACAATTTAAATATTGTGGAAACACAATCAGGATAACACAGGATCTGGCAGCTTCTACACTGTGGGATCGAAGGATATTCCAGAGATCAAAGCAGCTAGGATTAAAACCAAGAATCACCTACCCAACAATTAATCAAAGCAGTTAGATAGATTAGAAGTGAAAAAAGCTAGTCTCAATTTAGCTTGCATAAAGAGAGGTATGAAGTTTAAAATGTAGAAGTAAGTAGACCTATATACCTCTTCTTTACGGAAATCATATATGAATATTACATTCAATTCTGTGTATACCACTTGTGAACAGATATTGAACAGCATGAGTATGTTCAGAGAGTGGCACTAGTAAGGAAATGAAATTGGATACCATTCTATGCGATGATGATTTTTTTTTTACCTCTGCTCCAGTGGTCATTTTCTTAGACTCTCATTCTCTGCCACTATGTCTCCACTGTCTTCTCCTTATGCTTCTAAGATCTTCTCCCTTTGATAAATTCTAATTGGAAATTTCATTTGGAAGTAGACAGAGAATAAATGACTTGCCCAGTGTCAGACCCAGTCAGGGTCTGAGTTCCAATTTAAACTTAGGTCTTCCTGATTCTATATACAATGTTCTACCTATTATGCTATCTATATAAGAAAGGGAACTATTTTGAAAGTAGCAGAGAGTAGTAAATGGACTAATAGATATCATTCTCATACTTTAGTCCCCAAGGTGATGGTATCAGTTTGGAATTTGTTCCATGTTGCAAATTCTTTGATGACTATGTCCCCAAATAGGCTTTTCTCTATACATCAATTGTTTTTGTTCATTAGTGTCTGACTCTTTGTGACCCCATCTGGAGTTGTTGTTTTTTTTTTTTTGGCAAAGATACTACAGTGTTTTTTTTTTTTCCATTTTCTTTTACAGATCATTTTACAGATGAGGAACCTGAGGTAAATAGGGTTAAGTAACTTGCCCATGGTCACACAGCTAGTAAGTGTCTGAGGCTTGATTCAAACCCAGAAAATGAGTCTTCCTGACTTCAGGCCTGGCATTCTACTATGTCACCTAGTTACCTCTATATATCCATTACAGTACCTTAGCTTTCTCATGTAAAATGCGTTACCAAAACAATTAAAATCATCTAGTTCCATGAAAAGTCAAATGATATCAATATGAATTGGCAAAACTTTGGAAATATGTCCACTCCTCTCTTCCACCTACTTACTTAGAGGTCTTTGTCCCCACAGTTATCTTTAAGTTTGACTTTGAATTTATTAAGTAAGAATACATTAGGTTCCCCCCTTCTGCTTCTACCTTTCTTATTATAATTTTCTTATTAGGTAGTACCAAGTGGCAGACCCACCTGGGAGTTGGTTCATTAAAAGACATTTTGTTGTTAAATATATCATTGTTATGAGCCCAGTTATAAATCTAAAGAGCAAGCTGTGAAAGGATAGAGAGTTGAAAGATTTTATGGACCATGAAACAACAAAGAAATCACTTATAAAACAAGTTGGGTATCCAGGAAGTGGCTAGCCTATTTTTTTTTCTTTTTTGTCATTTCATTCTCAGGGTTTTCCTCTCTAGCTTTCCCTTAGTAGCAACAATGTAAGGGATCACAAAAAAGGAAAATGATAAATGTAGGAGGGGATGTGGAACAAGCAGGACGCTGATGCACCTATGGAATTGTGATTAGGTCTAACCATCTTGGAGAATCATTTGGAATTATGCCAAATAGGATATTAAACTCTTTGACTCAGAAATACCACCACTAGGTCTGTATCCCAAAGAGATCAAAGAAGAAGGAAAAGGATGTATATACACAAAAATATTTATAGCAGCTCTTTCTGCAGTGGCAAAGAATTTGGAAATTGAGAGGGTGTCCACCATTTGGGGGATGGTTGAACAAGTTATGGTATATGATAGTGATAGGATTCTCTTGCACTCTAAGTAATGAGAAGGGGGCTGGTTTTTGCAAAACCTGGGAAGTCATGTAAATTGATGCATAATGACATGATCAGAACCAAGAAATCATCGTACACAGTAATAGCAATATTGTAATGATGATAAATTGTGAAAGAGACCTACTCTGAGCTATATCATTCAAGAAAATGCCAAAGTTCTCATGATGGAAAAAAGTTGTCTGCTTCCAGAGAGAGAACTGATAAAATCCGGGTACAAATTGAAATGTGCGTGTGTTTCTGTGTGTGTGTGTGCATACACATGCATGTGTACAGGTGTGTGTATCTTCTTTACTTTTCTTGCTTTTTTTTTTAACACCATGGCTAATATAGGAACATTTTTACATGATTTCACATGTATAATTGGTATCATATTGCTTGTCTTTTCAATGCATGGGGGAGAGGCTGGATTGAGATAATTTGTAATTCAAAATTTTTAAAATGTTAAATAAATAAATTATAAAAGGAAAAAAAATGGGGATTTAAAAGCACCCAAAAGAGAAAGTCTCTGGTACAAGTATACCAAATGTACAAAGAAAGTGAAGACTCCTTTATTAGATGCAGTGTGGAGTAGCAGAAAGAATCCTGGATCTCAAGTCCAGTAACCTCTATTTAAATCTCTGGCCTCCTACTAAATAAGTTGCGTAATTCCGAATAAGTCTCTTAAACTTTTTGACCCTTCATTTACTTATTTGTAAAATGGTCGTGAAAATACTTGCAAAACACTTGCACATAATGGGAAAAAAAAATCTTTGGAATGTGTGCCAATTGTCCCTCTTTGTTATGACAGATTTTTAACTTTTACTATCATTTTGTACCACTACTGTTAAGAGAGCATGGGATCTTCCCTCAGTCACAATAAGATGATTGTTATGAAATTAGTAAAGATGATTTTCATTCTTTCTCTTTGTTCCTTTCTTAATTCCTTCTTTTCTCTTTCTCTCTTTTTCTTTCTTTCTCTCTTTCTTTCTTTCTTTCTTTTGTTCTTTCTTTCCTTCCTTCTCTTTCTTTCTTTCTTTCTTTCTTTCTTTCTTTCTTTCTTTCTTTCTTTCTTTCTTTCTTTCTTCCTTTCCTTCCTTCTTTCTAACCTTCCCTCACTCCCTCCCTCCCTCCTTCCTTCCTTCCTTCTTTCATTTTCTTTCTTTCCTTTCTTCTTTCATTCTTTCTTTATTTCTCTCTTTCTTTCTTTTTTCTTCCTTCCTTCCTTTGTTTCTTTGTTTCTTTCCTTCTTCCTTTCTTTACTTCTTTCTTTCTTTCTTTCTTCTTTCTTTCTTTCTTTCTTTCTTTCTTTCTTTCTTTCTTTCTTTCTTTCTTTCTTTCTTTCTTTCTTTCTTTCTTCCTTCCTTCCTTCCTTCCTTCCTTCCTTCCTTCCTTCCTTCCCTTCCTTCCTTTCTTTCTTTCTTTTTCTTTCTTTCTTTCTTTCTTTCTTTCTTTCTTTCTTTCTTTCTTTCTTTCTTTCTTTCTTTCTTTCTTTCTTTCTTTCTTTCCTTTTAGTTTACAGCATTGAGTTCCACAATCCCTTAAGTTTCAAATTTTCTCCCCCACCATCCTATGGTGCTTGTAAAGCCAAACTCGAGTAGCTTTCCAGAGGACTCTTGCTGTGAACAGCATCACGGTTCTGATTTTATAGTATAGTGAATGTTTAATTTAATGTAGGTAAAATTGCCATTTATATTATATTAGTTCAACCTAGCCAAAAGCAACTGATGTTTTTCCAATTATTTTGATCTCACTTTATTTGTGTGAAAAGTGTTTTGTAATTGTGTTCATATTGGTCCTGGCTTTGTTTTGGTGGGTAGATTCCCAAATATTTTATAATGTCTATGTTGACTTTAAGTGGAATTTATCTTTCTATCTCTTGCTATTGGATTTTGTTAGAAATATATAGGTATGCCAAGGTTTATGTGGTTTTATTTTATATACTGCAACTTTGCAAAATTTATTTATTATCTCAAGCAGTTTTTTACTTGATTCTCTAGGATTCTCTAAGTAGATCATCATATCATCTGCAAAGAGTGATAGCTTAGTCTTTTCTTTGCCTAATTTGATTCCTTCCATTTCTTTTTCTTTTTCTTTTCTAATTGCTACTGCTAACATTTCTAGAACCAAGTTGAATAATAAGGGGAATAATGGACATCCTTGTTTCAGCCATGATCTTACTGGAAATGCTTGTAGATTATCCCCATTACATATGATACTTGCCGATGGTTTTAGATAGATACTACTTATTATTTTAAGGAAGACTTGATTCATTCCTATGCTTTCTAGTGTTTTTAATAGGAATGGGTGTTGTATTTTGTCAAAAGCCTTTTCTGCATTTATTGAGATAATCATATGGTTTCTACTAGTTTTGTTGTTGATATGATTAATTATACTGATAGTTTTCCTAATAGTGAACCATCCTTGTATTCCTAGAATAAATCTTACCTGAACAAAGTGATAAGTTGCTGTATACTTTTTGGTAATGTTTTCTTTAAAATTTTTGCATCTATATTCATGAGGGAAATTGGTTTATAATTTTCTTTTTCTATTTTTTCTCTTCCAAACTTAGGTACAAGTACCACATTTGTGTCATAAAAAGAATTTGGGAGGACTCCTCCAAATTTCCCAACAGGGTTGGTCATTGGGGATCCATGGAACTTCACCCCACCCACCATAGACACAATTCCATCCTCCCCCTGGGTCCCAAACTGTGGGATGCAGCAAGAAAACACATTCAGTGCTCCTGCCTTGATGAACAGTCCTTATCTTGTCCTGTGGCTGAATTCTGAACTGCTGGGTTCTTCCTCCTCCTGCAGGAGGCTACTAATCCTAGCTTCTGCCCCCATCCTGATGCAGGCAGCTCACCATTCCTGCTCTCACCTCATCTAAGTCAGAATGCAGGCAGTCCTGTGCTCCTGTTCCATGGCTCTACAGAGTCACAGCTACCTCAACTGGGAAACAACTGGGAAATAAACAATTATCTCAGCCCCCATGCTTTCCTTTTAGTTTGCAGATCCTGTTCATGATGCCGTTTGTAGTAGCAGGCACCTTAGCATACCCAGGATAGCTGCTAGCACGGGTTCTTAGATCTGCTTTTCTAAAGGAAAGCAACTCAAAATGGTATAACAACCTTACTTTAATGAAACATGTATCATTTACCTAGTTCAGGGGAAAAAAGTTCAGCACCCCAAAATTCAGAGAATACAAACCTAAGTTACAAGAAGACAAAAAATACAGAGAGAAAGATCAGCATACAGGGCCTCCAGCTGTCTAACCATTACATCCATACCTAGTCAGTTACCAGAGAGGGAAGCACCAACATCTGGGTTTTCAAAGATGGGGTGGGGCTCAACAGCTTCCCAGAGTCTCAACTGGCCAAATCATACAACTCTTCCAAAATGAGCCCCAAAGCAAAACCTCACATCAAGGTATATATAACCTTCTCCTGGCTCAGATAATGTAATAACCTTCTTGACCCACTGCCCAATCACAAAGTAACAAGGTGTGGGCATTCCTGAAAAGCAAGCCTCCCACCACAGGCTCCATGTGACGACATTCAGCCTATTAGGGGGCAGAGTATATTTTCAAATCAGGGTAGGTTCTCAGAGTCACCAAAGCCTATCAAAGGGCTAAGGGGCATGGAAGATCTTGAGATTCCCATTCCCACAACACCATCTCGATTTTATGGGAGAGTTCATCCCATTCGCATTCACAGTTATTATTACTTTGTCTTTCCCTCTATCCTATTCCCTCCCCTGTTTATATTTTCATTTCTTCCTTCTCCCTTCCCCTCCTTAAGAGTTTTCCTTTTGACCACGGCCTCCCTCAATATTACCTCTCCTATGTTCCCCCCTTCCTTTACCTACTCTTCCCCCTTAATACTATTTCCCTCCCTTCTAACCACCCCCTCCTTTCCCCCTTACCCCTCCTATTGTTTGCAGGGCACAATACATTTTTATATTTAACAAAATATGTTATTCCCTCCTTGCGCCCAAACTGATGAGAGTAAATTTCATACAGTGCTCCTCTCCCTCCCTCCTTTCCCTCTACTATAATGAGTTTTTGCGTCTTTTCATGTTAGAATCCTAAACTTAACTAATTATGCTAAGCTCTCCTTGAACCTAAACTAATGAGAGTAAAGTTAATATAATGTTCATCTCCCTCCCTTCTTTTCCTCTACTATAGTACATTTTTATGCCTCCTTGTGTGGCATAATTTACCCTTTTCTGCCTCTTCCCTTCCTTTTCTCCCATTACAATACATTTGCACCCCTTAAGAAGGTATTTATCATCAGATTAGTTAACTTATACCCACACCCTCTATGTATATCCCTTTTAAAGGTCACTATAATTATATAAATTTCATTATTAAAAGGTATCAGCTTCCCATATAGGGATGTAAACAGTTTGCTCTTATTGAATCACAAGGTATGTGCATGTGTGCGTGCTTGTGCGTGTGTGTATGTATGTGTGTGTGTGTGTGTGTGTGTGTGTGTGTGTGTGTGTTTTCCTTATTGACCTTTTTATGTCTTTCTTGAGGCTTGTATTTGGAGATCGAATTTTCCATTGAACTCTGGCTTTTTCATCAAGAAAGTCTGGAAGTCCCTTATTTCATTGAATACCATCTCCATGCCTGAAAAATTATGGTCAGTTTTGCTAGATAGTATTTATCTTTGGTTGCACTCCACTCTCATTTGCCTTACAAAATACCATATTCTAATCCCTCTGAACTTCTAATGTAGAAGCTGCTAGGTCCTGTGTGATCCTGACTGTAGTTCCATGATATTTGAACTTTTTTTTTTTCTCGCAGCTTACAGTATTTTTCCTTGACCTGATAAATCTGGATTTTGGCTCCTACATTTCTTGGAATTTTCCATTTTGTATCTCTTTCAGGAGGAGTAAGGTGAATTCTTTTGATAACTATTTTACCCTCTGATTCTAAGACTGCAGGACAGTTTTCTTTGAAAACGTCTTGGAGGATGTTGTCCAGGCTGCTTTTTCCATTATGGCATTCTGGTAGAACAATAATTCTTAGGTTGGGGGGGGGGGGCGCGGACTCAAGATGGCAGAGTAGAAACAGCACTTACGTGGGCTCTGGCTTCCACCTTCATCAATCCATGTAAAGGGGACTCTGAACAAACTTTGGAGCTACAGAACCCACAAAATGACACAGAGAAGCTAACCTCCCACTGAGGACAGCCCAGCAGGGAGCAGTCAGCATTGCACTCTGGGAGCCGAGCTCTGGCCCCTGTGAGCCAGAGGTGTTCGCCCCAGGGCAACCTGACCAGCAGCTGGCTGGAGGGACACCAGAACACCAACAGCGGTGGCATTTCCAGAATTATCACTGCATAGATGCCAAGGACAAAGTGAGAGCTTAGTGAAATATGGAATTTAGGACCCACTAGTTGAGAGAGCACCTTGGCTTTTGCCCTCAGGGTGTGAACCTGCTGAGATGCTATGGCACAGTTGGTACAACATGCAGCTTCAGCTCATGGCCAGTCTGAAGGAATAATCGTTGCTGTTTTAACCTTCTTGGATATGGATTGTGGTCTGGGGTGGAGGTCTTGGGTCAGTTGACCAGCCTGCAAGAGAGTGCAGAAGCTTCAGAGAGGGCACCCAACAAATACCACCAGAAGCTGAGAAAACCTCTGCATTTGGGACTGAAGCTCCCCTGTCTGGTGGCAAAGTCCTACTGTGGCAACAAGACCAAAAGTCAAGTAAGTGGGTGGCAACATGCCTAGGCAAAGGAAACAAAATAAACAGAAAAATTCAACATTAGGCTCCTATTTTAGGGGAAAAGGGGATCAAAGCATGGAACAGGAGGAGGACTGGGAGGTCAGAATACCTGCACCAAAAGCCCCAAATGAAAAGACAAGCTGGTTACAGGCCATAGAGGACCTTAAGAAGCAGATAAGAGAAGTGGAGGAAAAATTGGGAAGAGAAATGAGAAAGATGCAAGAAAAGTATGAAATGAGAGTCAACAGCCTGACTGAGGAAAATAACAGTTTAAAAATATACTAACTCAAATGGCAAAAGAAGCTCAAAAAGGCAATGAGGAGAAGAATGCCTTAAAAAGCTGACTTTGCCAGATGGAAAAAAGAATCTCAAAAGCTCACTGAGGAGAATAATTCCTTCAGAATTAGACTGGAGCAAATGGAAGGTAGTGACTTTATGAGGAATCATGATGCTGTTAAACAGATCCAAACAAATGAAAGAATAGCAGGCAATGTGAAATATCTCATGGGAACAACCACTGACCTGGAAAATAGATCCAGTAGAAATAATTGAAAAATTATTCGACTACCCGAAAGCCATGATCAAAGAAAGAACCTAGGAATCATCCTTCAAGAAATTCTCAAGGAGGGCGGAGGCAAGATGGCGGAGTAGGAACAGTACTTCCACAGAGCTCCAGTCCACATTACTTAAAATTATGTAAAAGGGGACTCCCAACAACCTCTGGAGCTCAAGAAGCCACAAAATGACACAGAGAAGCTAACCTCCCACTGAGGACAGCTTGGCAGCCTGGCAGGGAGCAGCCAGCACAGCACTCTGGGAGACAAGCCCAGGACTACTTGAGTCAGAGGTTTTAGCCCCAGGGCAGCTAGACCAGCAGCCAGTTGGAGGGACACCAGAACTCCAGCAGCTGTGGCTTTTCCAGAATTATCAACACATAGATGCCTAGGACAAAGTGAGTGTTGAGTGCACTATGGACTTTGGGACTGGTTGGGAGAGCTTGTAGCCTCTTTCCCCTGGGGGCGAGAAGCCACTGAGGACCCAGCACAGCTTGTGCCACACATTGCAGCTTCAGCTCCTGGCCCAGAATTGTAGGGGGATCCGGTGATCAGTTTGGGGGGTAATGGCTCTTGCTTTACCCTTCTTGGATCTGGATTGTGGTCTGGTGTGGAGGTCTTGGGGGTGTGTGACCAGCTTGCCAGAGCATATGGAGGCTTTAGAGAGGCCACCCTCTCTAAAGTTGGGGAAATCCCCAACTTTTGGGGCAGAAGCTCCCCTAGGTGGTAGCAGAGTCCTACTGTGGCAAAAAGCCCAAAAGTCAAGTAATTGAGTGGCAATATGCCTAGGCAAAGGAAACAAAATAAACAGAAAAATTCAACATTAGACTCCTATTTTGGGGGCAAAGAGGATCAAAGCATGGAACAGGAGGAGCACTGTGAGGTCAGGAATCCTGCACCAAAAGCCCCAAATGAAAATACAAGCTGGATACAGGTCATAGAGGACCTTAAGAAGCAGATAAGAGAAGTGGGAGAAAAATTGGGAAGAGAAATGAGAAAGATTCAAGAAAAGTATGAAATGAGACTCAACAGCCTGACTGAGGAAAATAACACCATAAAAAACAGACAACTCAAATGGCAAAGGAGTCCCAAAAGGGCAATGAGGAGAAGAATGCCTTAAAAAGCCGACTTTGCCAGATGGAAAAAGAATCTCAAAAGCTCACTGAGGAGAATCTTTCCTTCAGAATTAGACTGGAGCAAATAGAAGCTAGTGACTTTATGAGAAATCAAGATGCTATTAAGCAGATCCAAAGAAATGAAAGAATAGAAGGCAATGTGAAATATCTCATGGGAAAAACCACTGACCTGGAAAATAGATCCAGGAGAGATAATCTAAAAAATATTGGACTACCTGAAAACCATGATCAAAGAAATAATCTAGAAATCATCCTTCAAGAAATTCTCAAGGAAAATCGTGCTGATATTTTAGAACCAGAGGGTAAAATAGAGGTTGAAAGAATCCAGAGATAACCTCCCGAAAAAGATCCCAAAAAGAAAACTACCAGGAATATGGTAGCCAGGTTCCAGAATTCCTAGATAAAGGAGAGAATATTACAAGCATCCAGGAAGAAACAATTTGAATAGTGTGGAAACACAATCAGGATAGATGGGGAGAGATAGAATGGGGTGAACTATCTCGTATAGAAGAAGCAAGGGAAAATGGTTACAAGGGAGGGGAAGAACAGGAAGGCAAAAAGGCAAAACCTTATCCTCATTGAATTTGGCTCAGGGAGAGAATGACATACATACTAAATAGGATTTCTCACCCTACAGGAGAGTAGGGGAGAAGAGGATGAGAGGTGGGACAATGGAAGGGAGGGCAGGCTGGGGGGAGGAGTTAGAAGCACCCACTTTTGAAAAGGGCAGGACCAATGTGGGGAGTGGACCAAGTGGGAGGTGGGATGGGAGGGAGGGAAATATGGTCAGTCTTTTACAATATATCTACTATGGTAATGTTTTACATAGCTACACATGTACATTATATACTGAGTTGCTTATCTTCCTTTTAAAACCAATTAAAATATATAAATACTATGGTTAATACTATTGTGGATATAATTGAGAGATAAGATGTGCAGGCATTGGGGCACAAGGATCCACCTTGCACTACTTGAAAAGTCGAAAGTTGTATGGGAGAAGATATGAGAGAGAGCAGATTGGATGAGGGGATACCCTGTGGGATTGCTATTCTGGGGTGGTGGGTGGGGGAAAAATGGGGGGAAAATTGTAACCCAAAATCTGAATGGAAATGATGATGCAAACCAGAAGTTAATAAAGCATTTGAAAAAAAAAAAAGAAAGGAAGAAATTACCATGGAAACCTGCCCTGATGTTTTAGAGCCAGAGGGCAAAATAGAGGTTGAAATAATCCACTGAAAACTTCCTGAAAAAGATCCCAAAAAGAAAACTCCTAGGAATATTATAGCTAGGTTCCAAAATTCCCAGATCAAGGAGAGAATATTACAAGCAGCCAACTCAAAATCTGGTAGAAAAGAATGATGTAAAACAGAAGTTAATAAAGCATTAATGAAAAAAAAAGTAGTTCTTAAGTTTTCTCACTTGGATCTGTTCTCTAGGTCAGTTGTTTGTCCACTGAGATATTTTACATTTTCTTCTAATTTTTCAATCTTTATGTTTTGTTTGACTGCTTCTTGATATGTCATAGTCATTAGCTTCGACTTGACTGATTCTAGTTTTTAGTAAATTGTTTTCCTTGGTTAGTTTTTGAAGCTCCTTTTCCATATGCTCAGATTTCATTTTTAGAGAGGTATTTTCTCCAGTTAGATTTTGAGCCTCCCATACCAATTCACAAATTTTACTTTTTAAGTATTTGTTTTCTTCAGTAAGATTTTTTTTTCATTTTGGACAATGTAATTTTAAAAGAATTGGTCAATTTATCTTCTACCTTTCTAATTCAGCTTTTCAAATCTTTCTTGAACTCTTCCAAGAATGCTTTTTGGACTTGAGACCAGTTCATATTTCCTTCTGTGTTCTCAGGTGTGGATATAGAGTCGATGGTATCTCCTGAAAGTGATTCATCTTGTTCACAATTATAGGATTTGATTGTCTTTAGTTGCTTCTGACCTATTTTGATTGCCTATTTCCTGGCTTTTAAAGTGGATTTCTGCTTCTCGGGTACAGAGGGCTCTTACCCATGCTTCTCAAATTGGGAGATAGGGGCCTGGTTGATTACTTTGTATACTGTAGCCTCTGGGTGTTTAGACTGAGGCTAAGACCAAGACTCAGTTTTTCCCCTGGGTTACCCTGAGGCTCACAGACTAAGATATGGAGGTGGGGTGATCTGGCCACTTTTGGTTTCTGCCTTTGTGCCCCTGGGCTAGAGCTCAGGCAGGCTCAGCAGCTGGCAACCTGCCCACACTGATGTCTGCAGATTCCCTTGATTGTGCTAAGGTACACCTGCTTGCTGGCTCCATCCCCCTGGGCTGTGTGATCTCCAGCTGCTCAGCTGAGATGGGTTTTGTTGGGATGCCTCCCTCCCTTCACTTCAGCCTTGGCACAGCCTCAGTCACACCCTTTCTCTAGGACTCCCAAGCCTGAGGGTATTTCCATTATTTCAGGATTTTAAGCTGGGGCAATAATCTCTGTGCTTTCTGAGACAGGAATCAGAGCAGCTAAGGTTTACTCTGCCATCTTGGCTTCCAGAAGTTCAGGTAGGTGATTTTTAAACATCCAGGCCATGGGCTTATAGCCCTAGGAGAAATTGTTGTTGCCGAGGGCCCTGTGCTTTCTCTTACCCTACTCTCACAGATCCTCTTTCCCTAGGTGAGAGGTCTGTGAAGATGGGTCTTGCTCTTGCTCTGCTGCTCTCTGGTCTTCACTGGTATAGTCCACACACTCTGTGTTTCTCCTGCCCAGTCCTACATGCATACTTTCCGGGACTGGGAATCTGCCATACTCTGTCTCCCAGTGGATTCTGTCAGTCTAAAATCTGTTCAGATTCACTTTTTAGAAGTTACTGACAGAACTTATGGAGGAATTCAGATAAGTTCCTGCTCTCATTCCACCATCTTGGCTCCCTCCTCCCCCTGTAAATATGATTTTCAATAATACTCTCATTATAACTATAAGAAAGAGGAGACAAAGGGGATTGTTTGTGGTAAATCTGATCTATTCACAGATTTCCTCAAAATACTTTCTGATATGTATAATTTTCTTTGCTCTGGTCATATTCATGAAAGAGATTAAAAAAAGATCTAGAAAACAACTCTAGAAAATATTATGATAGGTTTGCCATATTAAATCCTGATTACAGATCCTTGTCTGTAATAAACTTTACTCTGCACAATTTTGCTGAGCTGTTTGATGACAAGGTATAAAATGATTAGCTGGGTTATTATCTGGAGATAATGTGTGAGGAGACAGTTTGACAATGTCACCATAGATAATCCAGTAACAGCTTCCTTGGTTGTTTTGAAGTTTTGATGGGCACCAATGTTTAATTGTATTATTCAATGCCTTACATATTAGGGTCACTTACTGAGAGTATAATCACTATGGAAATGACATAATTATAGTCACCAATATGCAACCCAAGGCAACTGGTTCCACCATAAAAAAAAAAAAATCTTCCAGGCCTGGCCAAGTGGCACAGTGAATAGAGTACCAACCCTGGAGTCAGGAGGACCTGAGTTCAAATCTGCCCTCAGACAATTAACACTTATCAGCCTGTGACCTTGGGCAAGTCACTTAACCCCAATTGACCTGGCCTCCCCCTTGCAAAAAGAAAAAAAAAGAGAAAAAATATTCCTTTCTTAATTTTCCTTTGTTGGCTCAAACAAACCTATAATCTAAGAAAGTATCCCTTTTATATCAAGACTTTCCCTATAGTACTTCCAATATATCATGGGTCCGCATAAAAAATTAAATGGGATTTGGGTGGGGGAGTTTTGAGGGAGCCCCAAATGAAAGCTAGCAGTTGACTAAAAAAGTTTAGAAATGCATAAAATATATGTATGGCATTGTATAATATCAACTCACATTTCACAAAAAGGCATTGTAAACACCCAAGAAAAGGAAAAAAAAATCAGACTTCTCTGGTGCAAAGGGAGGGCCAAAATTTTTTATGCAGATTTTCTAGATCATGGGGTCACTGCACCCATAATCCCCTTCAATGAGAAAGAGATAGCTGCACTGGGATTATAGGAGGTGTCATAGCTTTTTATATTCACAGATCACCAGGGTACAAGGCTTTACACCAAATTGTAGTTTCTCTTCCATAAGATCATCTTATCCATTTGGAAAATGCTGATGTATGTCATGTTTTACATTGCAACATAGCAATATAAATAACTATATGCATATATGAACATGTGTGCATGCACACACACATAAATAAAAGGGATATTTTCCTCATAGTTAAAATCATAACTAATACCTGCTTTGTTCATTTGCTGGGGAATGTGACACCCACTGAGGAGTTCTGTACTGTCAAAACACCAGGAGGGCAACAGCCTGAAGTGAATATCATTGTCTAAACAGCTAAGCTGGACTTATTTCTCTCCTCTTCTCAATTAGTGTTTTCTTTAATAATTCACATTAATTCAATAAACGTCCACATTCCAGGTATGGAAAACATACTGGCACATTCACTCTGTGAGTTCCTTGAGGCAGAAAACGGCTTCTTTTGTTTGTCTTTCATCCTTAGTGCTTAGCATATTGGGATAAGAATAACAGCTGGAACTATGATTTTCTTAGTATTAGAGCTCCCAGGTGAGGAAAATCCCTTTACACTGGGGGACTCGGGGTCCGTTCTCTGTAACTTTTGTTCCTAGAAGGTTGCCTAGAGCACTGAGAAGAGACATGACTGGCTTAGGTTGAGATAGCCAGGATGTGTAAGGTAGTAGTAGAGCAAAGTCCTCTCTGGTCTTGAAGGTTATTCTCTATGTGAAATGGCATGCTACCTCTCATTGTGTAGCAGATTGTAGATGCCTAATAAATAACTACCAAATCGAAATAAGACTACTATAATCATGTATTTGATTGTTCTTTAAGAGTGGAGAGAGATGGATGTTTTGAAACCTTCTTAAAAGAGATGCAAAGGATTTGATGAATCCTGATTTACTCTTTAATGAATAAATCCATCCCTACTTTGTGCAGAGTGCTATGCTAGATGTTAGGGGGCAAATACAAATTCTATGAGGTATGACCTATCTATTTCTATGAAGCTTACAGTTTACTTTCCAAGTTTCAGTGCTCAAATAATTCTTATAAAATAAATTATTACATAATGTCAATAGAATTTAAATAGATCACTTACAGATTTTCATAACGCATCCCAGTGAGAAAAATGATTTGTTTTTCCTCATATTTGGACCCTCTAAAGAATTAAGAGAAGAGATAAAAGGAGAGAACAAGGCAAATTAAATAGAAAGGATGTTGGAATGTGTGTTGGGAGATTCCAATTATAGTCCTATTACTAAGAAACATATGTGTGATCTGAAACAAATTGGTTAAATCTATCCAATATTAATTAAGCGCTTACTGTAAATAATTCATTGTGTTAGTCATCAGGGATATAATATAGCACCTATCACCTCTCCTCCACTCTCATCCCCTCCCCTCCCCTTCCTGTGTCCTCCTCCCCTCTCCTTTCCTCTCCTCTCAACTCCCTTGGACTCTGACTAGTATAACAAGAATAAGAATGAAAGTTCAATTAATGCACCCCCAAAAACTGGAGATCTGGGAGAATAACTTTATTCACCTTTATTAGGGGAGGACAGTAGAAGATACTCACCTTGTGAAACTGTTTATGTTTCTTTCAAAGGTACAAATGAAATGTTATAAGTTCCTGTATCACATCAACAGACTAAATACTGATAGTTCTACCAGGTTTGTTTTGCTCTAAGTGAAAAATCCTGTAAAAATCATCTTTTCTGACTCATCTCCGAGAACTCCTTCATAAGCTCCTTGTGAGGGCAAGGACTATTTCACTTTTGTTTTCAAATCTCCAGCACATAAGCATAGTATCTGGCACATGGTAGGTGCTTAAAAATGTTTATTGATTAGTTTATTGGATATGAATGAAAGTAATAGATCCTTTTGAACTTTGGGCCTTTCTGCTGCTGGAGGTTAATGCTGGGATTGAAACAAGATTACTCATACTAGTGAATGTGCATTTTAGGTTCAATGATGTTAAAAATTGTATATAGAAGAATGCTTTACAAAATATCTAAAATAAAATGGGATGAAGGGAATTTTCTATGTAGTCTTAAAATCATGTTATTATCTGATTAGTAAAAACAACTCTTGCTTTAGATAGATAAAAATCTTGACAGCATCCACAAGATTTGGAGACAATGAGTAAATTATAGCCAGTTCATCCACAAACAAGAGAGACAGAGGGAGCTTGCCAATTACACCAGAGTATTCTCTGGTACTGGGTGCTGTGCATGGCAGGTTTGACTAAGCATTTAGTTGACATCATATATTCAGTCCTAATTACTAAAAATAATCAAACCCTGGTCATAGAACTTTTTATGGTGTTCTATATGAGAGCTCATTTGGGCTCTGGCTTTGGAGTAGCCTAGGGAATTCTAGTGACTGAATTTAAATGTGTGTGTGTGTGTGTGTGTGTGTGTGTGTGTGTGTGTGTGTATGTGTGTATTTTTTATTAAGTGATTTTAATTGTTTGTACTGGGCCTCCTTCCTGAACAGAACTGCTGTGTTTCATTGTACCTTTAATTTTATGCTAAAATTATATAATCTCAATTGTGCATAGTTAGATACTTAAGTAGTCTTGTCTGCAACATTGCTGCATACAATTATGATCACAGTTTGAGCTAAGAAAAACAAAAAGACTACATTTTTTTAGATAGTTGGTCCCTCAGGAACTTTAACTAGTAAGAATCCATTCTGGCAGTGAGGAAAAAAAATCAGACAACATTAAAAGCAGCTGATAGTGCAGTGGATGTAGCACTGGCATTGTAGGCAGGAAGACTTTAGTTCAAATTTAACCTTGGATGCTACATAGCTTTTGACACTGAGCAAGCCATTTGAATCTATTTGTATCAATTTTTTAAATTGTATAATGGAAATAATAATAGCATTTATATTTCAGAGTTATTGTGAGAATTAATAGCATTTTTTCAATTCCATGTAAAGAAAATTTGTAACATTCACTTTTATAAAATTTTGAGTTCTAAAATTTTTCTGTCCTTCCCTCTCCTAGCCCCTCCCCAAGATAGAAAGCAATGGGATATAGGTCATAAATGTACAATGATATCAATCATATGTTCACATTAGTCTCATTGTGAAAGAAGAATGAGAACCAAAGTGGAATACAATGAATAAATACAAACAAACAAAGAAACAATAACCAAAAAAACTTTAAAATAATATGCTTCAATCTGCATTCAAACACTTTAGTTCCTTCTCTGGATGTAACTACCATTTTCCATTATGAGTCTTTTGGAATTGTCTTGGATCATCCTATTGCTGAGAAGAGCTAAGTCTATCAGACAGACCATTGCAGAATGTTCTTGTTACTATGTAAGATGTTCTTCTGGTTTTGTTCATGTCACTCAGCACCAGTTCATGTAAGTCATTTCAGGTTTTTCTCACATCTGCCTGCTCATCATTTCTTAGAGGATAATAGCATTCCATTTCATTTATATACAATAATTTGTTCAGCCATTCCCCAAATGATGGCCATCCCCTTCATTTCCAATTCTTTGCCACCACAAAAATAACTGCTGTAAATATTTCTGTATGTGTGGGTCCTTTCCCCTTTCTATGATCTCTTTGGAATACAGACTGATTAGTGGTAGTGCTGGACCAAAGGGTGTACACAGTTTGGTTGCCCTTTAGGCATAGCTCCAAAATGCTCTCCAGAATGTTTGGATCAATACACAACTCCACCAACAATGCATTAGTGTTTCAACTTTCCACATCTTCTCAATCATTTTTATATAGCTAATCTGATAGGTATGAGGTGGTACCTCAGAGTTGTTTTAATTTGCATTTCACTAATCAATAGTGAGTTAGAACATGTTTTCATCTGAATATACATAGTTTTAATTTCTTCTTCTGAAAACTGTTTCTTCATAACTTTTGACCATTTATCAATTGGGGAATAACTTGTATTCTTGTAAATTTAATATATATATATATATATATATATATATATATATATATATATATATATATATATATATATATATATATATATATATGAGACAAATGAGGGCTTTATCAGAAACAGTGACTGTACAAAAGAGTTTCCAAGCTTTCTCATTTCCTTTGAATCTTGTTTGCATTGGCTTTGTTTGTGTGTGTGTGTGTGTGTGTGTTTTTAATTCAAGGTAATCAAAATTATTCATTTTACATTTCATTAAAGTTTTCTATTTCTTGTTTTGTCATAAATAATCCCTTCTCCTTAGATCTTACAAGTGAACTATTCCTTGCTTTCCTAATTTGCTTATAGTATCACCCTTCATGGCTAAATCATATACCCATTTTGACCTTATCTTGATATATGGTGTGAGATGTTGGTCAAAGTCTAGTTTCTGCCATGTTATTTTCCATTTTTCCAATATTGTCAAATAGTGAGTTCTTATTCCAAAGGCTAGAGTCTTTGGGTTTATCAAACAATAAATTACTATAATTATTGACTACTGTGTCTTATGTACCCAACCTATTCCACTGATCTACCACTCTGTTTCTCAGGCAGTACCAAATAGTTTTGATGATTGCTGTTTTATAACACGGTTTAAAATCTGGTATGACTAGGCCACCTTCCCTAGCACTTCTTTTCACTAATTCCCTTGATATTCTGGACCTTTTGTTCTTCCAGATGATTTTTTTATTATTATTTTAGCTCTATAAAATAATTTTGGTAGTTTGGTATGGTGCTGAATAAATAAATTTAGGTAGAATTGTCATTTTTATTATATCATTTTGGCCTACCCTTTAGGAACTGATTTCTCCCCAATTGTTTGGAACTGATTTTATTTTTATGGAACCATTTTCATTTTTGTTTATATACTTCCTTTGTCTTGGCAGGTAGACTCCCAAATATTTTATATTGTTGACAGTTATTTTAAATTTTATTTTTCTTTCTATCTCTTGCTGCCGGGCTTAATTGGTAATATGTAGAAATGCTGATGATTCATGTAGGTTTATTTTATGTCCTGTGACCATGCCAAAATTGTACACTGTTTCAAATAGTTGTTTAGTTGATTCTCTAGGATTCTCTAATTATACTATCACATCATCTGCAAAGAGTGATAGTTTTGTTTCCTTGGTGTCTATTCTAATTCCTTCGATTTCTTTTTCTTCTTTTATTACTAAAGCTAACATTTCTAGTACAATATTGAATAATAATGGTGATAATGGGCATCCTTATTTCACTGCTGATCTTACTGGAAATGCTTATAGTTTATCCCCAGTACAGATAATGCTTGATTGTTTTATATAGACACTGGTCATCATTTTAAGGGAAGCTCCATTTATTCCTATGCTCTTTAGTGTTTTTAATAGGAATGGTGCTATATTTTATCAAAAGCTTTTTTCTGCATCTCTTGAGATAATCATATGATTTCTGTTAATTTTGTTATTAGTATAGCTGATTATGTCAGCAATTTTCCTAATAAATGAACAAGTCCTATATTTCTGGTACAAATCCCACCTTGTCATAGTGTATTATTCTGGTGATAAATGACTATAATCTTTTTTGCTAATATTATATTTAAAATGTTTTCATAAATATTCATTAGGAAAATTGATCTATAATTTTCTTTTTCTATTTTGACTTTTTCTCATTTAGGTATCAACACCATATTTGTGGCATAAAAATAATTTAATAGAGCTACTTCACCTATTTTCACAAATAGTTTATGTAGCATTTGAAGTAATTGTTATTTAATTGCTTGGTAGAATTCATTTTTAAATACATCAGACTCTGAGGATTTTTTTTTCCTTATGGTGATCATTCTTATTCTAAAATGGGGTTAAGTATTTCATTTCCACTTCTGTTAATATGGTCAATTAAAATTTTTGTAAATATCCTTATATTTCAGTTAGATTGTCAGATTTATTGCCCATACAATTGGACAAAATAGCTCCTAATTATTGCTTTAATTTTATCTTCATTGGTAGTGAATTCACGCTTTTTTATTTTTATATGCTGGTAATTTTGTTTTCTCCTTTTTGAAAATCAAATTAGCAAAAGGTTTATATATTTTTTCATAAAACCAGCTCTTAGTTTTCTCTATTAGTTTAATAGTTTTCTTAGTTTCAATTTTATTGATCTCTCCTTTGATTTTCAAAATTTCTAATTTGGTGTTTAATTGGAGATTTTAAATTTCTACTTTAATTTTTTTTAGTTACAGGCCCAATTTGTTGATCTGCTCTTTCTCTATTTTATTCACATAAGTATTTACATACAAAATTTCCCCTAAGTACTACTTTGGCTGCATTCCATAAGTTTTGGTGTATTGTCTCATTATTTTTGTCCTCTTTGATGAAATTTTTGGTTGTTTCTATGATTTCTTATTTGACCTACTCATTATTTACGATTATATTATTGTTTCCAATTAAATTTCAACTTATCTTTCCATAGCTTTGAAATACAGATAATTTTAATTGATTCATGATCTGAAAAGTATGTATATCATATTTCTGCCTTTTTGCAGTGATTTTTGGGCTATTATTCCCCAATATGTGGTCAATTTTTTGTGTAGGTGCCGTGTACCTCTGAGAAAAATTAAAGGTATATTCCTTTCTATCCCCAATCAGTGTTCTCCAGAGATCTATCATATCTAACATTTTTGAAATTTTATTCACCTCCTTAATTTCTTACTTGTTTATTTTGTAGTTAGATTTATCTAGTTCTGAGAGGAAGGGGTTGAGGCCTTCACTGGTGTAGTTTTGCTGTCTTTTTCTTCCTTTTACTTATCTTCTAAGAATCTGGATGCTACACCACTTGGTTCATGTATGTTTAGTATTGCTATTACTTCATGGCTTATGGTATCTTTTAGCAGGAAGTAGTTTCCTTCCTCATCTCTTTTGATTAGATTTATTTTTGCTTTTGCTCTATCTGAGATCAGGATTCCTACCCTTGCTTTTTTCTTTCCTTCTTTTACTTCAACTGAATCATAAAATATTTTGTTCCAACCTTTTACCTTTATTATTTGTGTATCTCTCTGATTCAAATGTGTTTCTTGTAAACACCATATTATAGAAATCAGGTTTTTAATACGCTCTGCTATTCTTTTCCATTTTATGAGAGTTTATCCTATTCATATTCACAGGTGTGATTATTAACTGTGTATTTTCCTCCATCCTATTTCCCCCCTGTTTATAGTTTTCTCTCTTCTTTCACCCTGTCCCTTCTCACCAGAGTTTTGCTTCTGTAACGTCATGCATAAGCAGCTTTCCAGAGGACTGTTGCTGTGAACAGCTTTCAAAGTTCTGATTACATAATTTAGTGAACCCTCTATTTATTCAATAACAAATCAGAGCAAAACATTCCCAGATAATCAATGTACAGCATTCACAAATTACAACTTATCACAGAAAATCAAAATACAGCATTCACAATGATTTATCACAAAGATGGCCACATAGTTTTCACCAAAGTTGTCATAATAGTTTTCAACAAAGTACAGTCATTTAGTAACTCAATCATTCAGTCATCCTTGCCTCCATAAGGGTCAGCACAAATCATCAGAAAAGTTCTAGGACTTCCAAAACACTCCTCCAGGAATTCTGTAAACATATAACCAGAAAACCCTCTTTCAGGGATTCCAGTAAGGTCCCAGGGCTTCTGTTCAAAGTATAAACAAACATGAACACAGACAGAGCAGACAGAGTGCTGGGATACCACAAGTTTTCTCCTTTATGACTCTGCCACCACAAAAGTCTTCTTCTCAGGTCCTCCTCACTTCCTCCTCAGTTCTTCTTCTAGCCTGGGCCTCTCCTTAGTTCACAAGTTCTAGGGTTTACAAGTTGTAGAGTTCACACATTCTATTTCTTTACAGACTAAAACAAAGTGTAAACTATTTTTGTGCTTGCCATTACAGATTCTGACAATGGGCCTCCCTTAATCTGTTCTCCCTTCTTTCAACCCCTTCTCTCTTTACCCTGCCTTCCTTCTTACTTCTGCTGTCCCTTTTATATGCTCCCCTCTCTTTTTCCCCCCTCTTCCTGTATAGGGCAAAATAAATTTCTATACACAACTTAGTGTGTTTGATACTCCTTCTTTGAGTCTAATCTGATGAGAGTAAGGTTCAAACAATGCTCACCCTCCACCATTCTTTCCCTCTATTATAATAGGTCTTCTGATTTTTTCTGTGATACAAATTATCTGATTCTATGACTATTTTACCCTCTGTTTCTAGGATATCAGGAAGTTTTTCTTTTTCTGAAAGATGCTGTCAACTCTCTCTCTCTCTCTCTCTCTCTCTCTCCCTCCCTCTCTCTCCCTCCCTCCCTCCCTCCCTCCCTCCCTCTCTCTGATTATGACTTTTAGTTAGTCTAATAAATGTTAATGCATCTTTCCTGGATCTATTTTCCAGGTCACTTACTTTTCCCATTTTCTCCTATTTTTACATTCTTTTGGTTTTTAAAAATTGATTCTTGATGGCTCATGGAGTCATTAGTTTCCACTTGCCCAATTCTAATTTTTAAGGAATTGTTTTCTTCACACAATTTTTATCCTTCCTTTTCCAAGCTGTTGACTTTCTCTTTCATCTGTCTGATTGATTTCTTTTTCCCATTTTTCTTCTAACTCTCTTATTTGATTTTTAAAATCATTTTTTGAACTCTTTCAAGAAGGCTTTTTGGGTTTGAGACAAATTCATATGCTCCTTTGAGGTTTTTCATGTAGCATTTTGCCATTGTTATCCACTTTTGAATATGTATTTGGATCCAAGCTGTTGCCATAGTATCTTTTTTCTGATCAAGACATTTTTCTGTTTTTTGCCCATTTAAAAAACTTGAATTTTGTTCCTGGGGCATGGGGGGTGGGGCACTATCTCAAACATCTTGGGCTAGGTGGCAGGGGCCTAGTCACTGGTTTTCTCCTATGGGGACTGAGGTGCTGGTGGCTTTCCCACTGGACTGGCCTGGTTATGCCTTTTGTGCCCTGGGTTCCAGGGCTAGAGGCCTCACAGCTGGGCTGCTGTGCCTCTGACCTACTGAACCTATGGGGCCTAAGTTTCTTATCTGTACTGTTGCTAAGGGCCTTCTGCTGGCTTGCCCAGACACTGCCTGCACTGGGCTCTTCTCCCCTTTTCCCAAGTGAGACAGAGCTTTCCTGAAGTCCCACTAAATTATCTAGGGCTGGAAAATTGTTTCACTCTGTCTTTTTGCAGCTTCTTTTGCTCCAGAATTATTTTAGAGGCTTGATTTAACATTATTTCTGAGAGAAACCAGGGAAAGGTCAGACAACTTCTTGGCTTCTCTCTGCCTGGTACATAGCATATGAAATATACATAATTATTCCATACTTCCTTTCTTCATGTGAATTGGATTGGGTGTGTGAGTGAAGTGCTTATTGAATACTATATGAAGACGAATAATATCTATATTTGAAAACCTATCTTTTGTACATTATCACATCCCTAGAGACATTGATATTGCCAAGAATATTGTGAAATTTATCACTAGATACCTAACCCACTCCCACTGAGAAGAGACAGGAATAAAACTTGTTTTCTTTGCAAAAGGAATGATTGCCAAGACTCCATGAGATGAATACATGGGGAGGTCAATATCTGATAAAGTTAGAGATTCTGGGTAGCCTCCTGAGAAAATGCTTATGCATATTCAAAAGGCTTTGTATCCCAAGCTAAAGAGCTTCTTAGAAGATTGCTAATGGTCCCTAGAAAAGAATCATTTGAGCCTCTTGTATTAGATGTAGTACTGTAAAAATGTAGTAAAAATGAGTTAGTTAAAGAATCAAGAAACATCTATTAATCACTTAATATGTACAAACATTACTACATTTTGCATTTTCTGCCCCTCCCCAGTTAAACCCTTCACTCTAATCTCATCACTATGCTTCTAACTCAAGCCTTGACAAATACCATGTCCTTAAACCTTTTTTTCCTCTCTGAATAGAGAGCTGGAGTATAGTAAGCCAAAATATTTGATTCTTGGGATCAGTTCCTATGTAGATGTCCTTGATGATGCAGCTTTGGCTTCCAGCTTTGAAGTCTGCTCTGAAACTTCCTCTGTTATGTGAATGCATAAGATTGGAGCTAACTGACCTTTCCAAAGACTCTTTGGTACATAGATAACATGGCCTTATTCAATTCTGAGCTATTTTCAGGATATGACAGATTAAGCTAATGATAGGAATACTCCAGGATATGACAGACTAAGCTATTGATAAGAGCACTTGAATCTTTTCTGCTTGATCTTTAAAAAGATCTTGTTCAAAGTATCATTAAGTGGATTTCATCATTCTTCTGAACTACACACATGGCCTGGTTACTTCTTATTCATGTCTTAGGTCATGCTGGACACTGAGCAGCCCAGGACACTGGAGCGTTAGGTATCAAAGTCATTCCAGTGCCTTCAGAAGAACTGGATTTTTCAGTCTCACTCCACTCTGTATGTGCTGCTTTTCCTGCTTTCAACACCAATGAAAAAGATGCCTTCGTGCTAGCTACAACGTGGCCCCCCTTCAAATCCCTGTACTTTCTTGCCACTCTTACTGTGTTTTCTCTGCGCCCCCCCATTAAATTGCAAATTCCTTGAGCAAGAACTATCATTTTTGTTTTGTTTTGTTTTTTTTCCTTTTTGGAGGAGGAATGCAGGGCAACTGGAGTTAAATGACTTGCCCAAGGTCACATGGCTAGTAAGTGTTAAGTGTCTGAGGCTGGATTTGAACCCAGATCCTCCTGACTCCAGGGCTGGCACTCTATTCACTGTGCTGCCTAGCTGCCTCAAGGACTATCTTTTAAAAAAAATATTATTGATGATGTACATTAGCTTAGCACAGAGCCTGGTACATTGTAGGTACTTTATAAATTTTTATTGGCTTGGACTGGAATTATTTGGGACCCTAATGAAAAGGTAAAACAGTCCTTGCTTTCAAGGAACTCATATTCAAACAAGGGACAAAACTCATATAAAGTTTCAGCTGAAGGTCAGCAGTGGTAGGGAAAGGAGATAGAAAAGAGATTAGTCTGATAGGATTTGGATTAGATCTAATCTTTAGCCTGAAGTAGCAATATCCCAAGATCAAAATGTGGGAATGACTATAAAGACAAAAAGGCAATTTGCTGTCTAGTAGAATGCATGTCTACAGCCAGTTTTTTCATGCCTTCCATTGTATATAAGTATATGAAAATCCATCACCAACAAACTGGTGACTATCTAATAATTCTTAGTTGATGTGGCTGTTTCAATGCAAAAAAAAAAAATAGAAAATTCTCTTCAGTCCTGCATAACCTCTTTCTACCTTCATAAGGCAGGAAGAACAGAAGAACGGTAGAAAGATAAGGAATGGGCAGGAAAAAAAAGTGAAACATTCCTTAGATCACATAAAAATGTTAATTTACTTAATGATATTCTAAATATGAAATGTTTGACAATGAACAGCAATTTTATATAATATTGTAGAAAGTGAATCATATCAATATAGGTATTTTGACTATCAGGTAAAGGAAATTATATAAGAAAGTTGGAATTAAACGGAGGAATGGCTAAAAGGTTCACTTTTGGGGAATGAATAAAGTAGTTGACTTCATCATACACCTCAAAACAATGAGCAATAACATTTTAAGGCAAACTGAGTCATCTCCATTTGAAATGGAGATGGTTACAGTGGTTACAATGAATATATGCAAAAATAAAGATAAATCAAACAATCAAATCAATAGTACGTTTTGCTTTTTAGGATTGTCCTGTAAAGTGAAGTGAACATAGATAAATTCAGATGGTGGGATCTCTGGGTTTACTGTGGAGAATTTTCCCCTTTATAAGAAGAATGGTAATAGCATAGATGTAATATCTGAAACATTTTTTTTTGGTTCATTGAAATGCAAAAATAAGAATCAACCTATGATTTAAAAAATACTTCTAGAAATTATTCTTTTGTTAGGAAAACAACAGAGATTAGGGAGATAGTATCTTTGTGGAGGGGGGAACTGTTGATAAAATATTTCTGAATTGAGGATTTGTGGAAATACTTCTTGAAATCTCTATCCTTGATATCAATGATTCATTAATCAATACCCACTAGATACCATAATTGTTCAGGACAATATAACTTCATTAATAATAACATCAACCATTTCACATTTCTGACACAAATTAAGAAGGACATATTAGAAACATTACCTAAATCTTTGCTGAAATAAAGATGCTATCTACATACAATATTCTAATTCTCATTCTTTCTAGTAACTATAAGTAAAGGAAATTGGTTCAGTTTGTCATGATTTCTTTAACATGATGTATTCTTGGTGAAGGCATGGTGGTTCTAAGCCATCAATAATTTTTTTTTTACTTTGTGTTCAGAACCTAAAATTTATTTCAAATTTCATAAGAATCAGTCCTATTTTCTTATATTTATTGTTTTGTTCTGAATATTATCCACTTTTTTTTTTAATATGATTTGAACAAAACTTGAGAGTGGCCTATACAGAGAGATATTTTCCTGGGGTAGGTGAATATGATTTTTTCCTCCCTTTCAAAAATATAATTAAAGGAGGTGATCTATAATCAGAATATTAAAGTCACTTGAAGACTTCATTACCCTCCCCCTTTTTAAATTTCATGACTTTTGCTTATATCAGTCTTCTGTATAGTTCTTCCTTCTCCATGACTTATCAAAGGCTATCTATGGTGGTTCTGTTATGATGTCTATCAGTACCATGACATAATACATTTTTTGAGCATAAAAACTGCATTTTGAATTTCTAGATGCCCCATTACACCTGTATTAATTCCTCAGTGCATCTTTCTAAAGCACTTTCTTTATACACTTCAAATACATGTATTGAGTGTATATGTTGTATTCATTCATTAGATTCTAAACTCTGAGGGTAAAATAAACCTCAGATAAATGTTTTATCTTCATTTTTACCCAGAATAGCACTTTGTATATAGAACGTACTTTATAAATGTTTGCTAAAAGTTGAATTTCACTTGCCATTTGCTTTGTTTCACGCTTAAAAATAGATGTTTTTAGCAAATTATTTTTTGAGTTCCAAATTTTCTCCCTCCTTTTGTCCCCTCCCTAAGAAGGCAAGCAATATAATATGAATAATGCATGTAAAATTATGCAACATATATTTCCATATTAGCCATATTGGACCTCCTCCAAAAAGGAAGAAAAAGTGAGAAAACTCTACTTAAATTTGCATTCAAAGTTCATTAGTTCTTTCTCTGGAGGTGGAGAACATTTTTCATTATGAGCCCTTTGGATTTTTTTTTATTTTTATATTGATCAGAGTAGCTAATTCTTCTTCTTATTACTTCATTGTCTTTTTTTGTTTGCTTTTATAGCAATAGGAGTCAAGTGACTTGCACAGTGTCACACAGTTAGTAATTGTCTGAGGGCATATTTTAACTCAGGTCCTCCTGATTCTAGGGTCAGTACTCTACCCACTACACCACCTAACTGCACCTCCCCTATTATCTTTTATCAAAATGTAGTTTTCCCAATTAATCTCTTTTAGTTAGATCTACTTTTGCTTTGACTAAGATCATGATTGTTACTCTGGCCTTATTTTTTTTACTTCAGCTGAAGTCAATAAAACATTCTATTCTCTCTCTCTCTCTCTCTCTCTCTCTCTCTCTCTCTCTCTCTCTCTCTCTCTCTTTCTCTCTTTCTCTCCCTCTTTCTCCCTTCCCCCTTCCCCACCAGTTCTGTTTCAGGTATGGCTCTTATAAACAACATATTGCAAGATTCTGGTTTTTAATCCATCCTGCTATCTGCTTCTGTTTTATGCTCATCCCATTTATATTTAGTTATGATTAGTAACGCATTAGACATAGACCCGTTGTGAATACGGATTATAACTGATGGAATGTACAATGGGAAAGAGGAAACAAAACCAAATAAGAAAAGGGAAGAGAGCAGGTAGTTTGCTTCAATCTGCATTCAAACTCTGTTCTTTTTAGTTCTTTCTCTGAATGTTGACATCTTTTTCCATCATGGGACTTTTGAAGTTGACTTATAACCTTGCATTGCTGAGAAGAGTCCAGTCTATCAAAGTTTGTTGTCACATATATGTTGTGTCTGTAATTGTGTACAGATTTCTCCTGGTCCTGCTCTTCTCACTCAGCATCAGTTCATATAAGTCTCTCCAGGTAAATATGAAGTTCATCTGCTCCTCATTTCTTATAGCACAATACTATTCCATTACCTTCATATAACACAACTCGTTAAGCCATTCCCCAATTGATTGGCATGCACTTAATTTCCAATTCTTTGCCATCACAAAAAGAGCTTCTATAAATATTTTTGTACATATGGAGCCTCTTCCCACTTCTTTGATCGCTTTGGGATACAACCCTAGAAGTGGTAATGCTGGGCCAAAGGGTATGCAATTATTTATAGCACTTTGGGCATCATTCCAGATTGCTCCCCAGAATGGTTGAATCAGTTTACAACTTCACCAACAATGAATTGGAATTCCAATTTTTCCACATCCTCTCTAGCATTTGTCATTTTCCTGTTTTGTCATCTTAGCCAATCTGACCAGTGAGATGTGGTACCACAGAGTTGTTTTGATTTGCATTTCTCTAATCAATAGTGATTTAGAGCTTTATTTCATTCGCTATTAGATATTTTTAATTTCTTCCTCTGAAAACTGCTTGTTCATATGCTTTGACCATTTATCAATTGGGGAATGACTTGTATTCTTATAGATTTGACTAAGTTCTCTATATTTTAGAAATGAGGCTTTTATCAGAGTCATTAGTTATAAAAATTCTTTCCAAATTTTCTGCTTCCCTCTTAATCTTGGTTACATTGGCTTTGTTTGTACAGAAACTTTTCATTTTAATGTAATCAGAATTATCCATTTTGCATTTTAAACTGCTCTCTAATTCTTGTTTGATCATAAAGTCTTCCCCTCTCCATATATCTGACAGGTAAACTATTCCTTGCTTTCCCAGATTACTTATAGTATCAGGCTTTATACCTAGATCATGCACCCATTTAGACTTGATTGTAGTATACAGTGGAAGATATTGGTCTATGCCCACCATTCTCCCATATGATATTCCAGTTTTCCCAGCAGTTTTTGTCAAATAGTGAGTTTTTATCCCCAAAACTAGGATCTTTGGATTTATCAAACAGTAGATTACTATAGTCATTGACTACTGAATCTCTTATGCCCAATTTATTCCATTGTTCCACTACAGTATTCTTCAACCAGTACCAAGTAGTTTTGATGACTGTTGCTTTATAATATAGATTAAAGGCTGGCATGGCTAGGCCATCTTCCCTAGCATTTCTTTTCATTAATTCCATTGATATTCTGGACCTTTGTTCTTCTAAATGAATTTTTTTTTTACTATTTTTTCTAGCTCTATAAAGTAATTTTTTTGGTAGATTAATTGGTAAGGCAGTAAATATGTAATTTAATTTGGGTAAAATTGTCATGTTTATTATATTAGCTCGACCCAGCCATGAGCAATTGATGTTTTTCCAATTAGTTAGATCTGACTTTATTTGTGTGAAAAGTGTTTTGTAATTGTGTTCATAAGTGTCCTGAGTTTGTTTTGGCAGGTAGATTCCCAAATATTTTATAATCTCTACAGTAACTTTAAATGGGATTTCTCTTTCTATCTCTTGCTGTTGAATTTCATTAGAAATATACAGGAATGCTGAGGATTTATGTGGGTTTATTTTATATCCTGCAACTTTTCCAAATTTATTTATTGTCTCAAGTAGTTTTTTACTTGATTCTCTAGGATTCTCTCAGTATATCATCATATTATCTGCAAAGAGTGATAGCTTAGTGTCTTCTTTGCCTAATTTTATTCCTTTGATTTCTTTTTCTTCTCTAATTGCTACACCTAACATTTCTGGTACCAGATTGAATAAGAGGGGTGATAGTGGACATCCTTGTTTCATACCTGATCTTATTGGAAATGCTTCTAGCTCATCCCCATTACATATAATATTTTGCTGATGGCTTTAAATAGATGATACCTATTATTTTAAGGAAGACTCCATTTATTCCTATACTTTCTAGTGTTTTTAATAGGAATGGATGTTGTATTTTGTCAAAAGCCTTTTCTTCAACTATGTAGAGAATCGTGTGGTTTCTGCTAGTTTTATTGTTGATACAATCAATCATACTGATGGTTTTCCTAATATTAAACTTCCCTTGCATTCCTGTGTAATAGTAATGGAATTTAAATATCCCCCTGTATTAGCTTGGTTTTCAGGTTGCATGTTAAGACCCAGAGCTTGTGAATCCCACTAGTGAAATGGACTTGTTGATGTGAAAAGAGAGGGCTGAACTGGGAGGAACTGGTGCCCTGGATTTAGAGAGGCACAAGCAGAGGAAGAGAGGCAGAAGAACTTTTGAAAGCAGCATCATGGAGGCAGAGGGAGAGAGAGAATTGCTGAGGGCCAGTTCAAGCTGCCCAGGACTTTTGAGAGCTGCCATCCTTAGCTGCCAAGGAAACATGGCTGTGATGCTCATGCTTTGTCTGTTTTGTTGTTGTTTTGCCAGATTCATACACTGGTGAAGGACAGCACTTTTGTTGTAGAGGTCCTGGAACCTTGTTGTTGGTTCAGAAACCCTCAAGAAGGATTTTCTTGTATGTTTACAGAAGTCCTGGGAAGAGGGTCTTCCTAATATTCTTCAGACAGAGAATGAATTAATGAGGACACTGGCAATGTATCTTGTGGCCTTGTTAAACTTTGTCTCCTCAGGAACAGAGATTGCTGAGAACTTGCCTTGGGTCAAGATGAAGTAAAAAACCTCTCTTTGGGTATTAAATGCTTTGATGATATCTTAATCTTGTTGGAACTCAGGGATAGATAGCCTTTGTGCTGTCTATTTCCCCTTTTGAGAAGATGCTTGGGGTTAACTGATGATAATTGTAATTCAGTTGTGATCCAGGGATAGAAAGCTTTTGACTTTTTTGTGCTTTCTGACTGACCAAATGAATGTAATTTGTTTATGATTGGAAACTAATCTCCATCTGAGAAGAGGGAAGTTTTCATTGACTAAATGAATGTATTGCCCACTGGTGGAGTAGTACTTGGAAGAGAGATTTTGTGATTGACTAAATGAATGTACTTCCCAGGGGTGGAATAGTACTTGGAAATTATTGAATTACACTTGGTGAATGATGTATTTTGAATTATGCTGTATTTTGATTTTCTCTGTTCTTAATTTGTCACTGAACAAAATGGAGAGCTGCTATGCTGGTATTTTGAACCTTTGAATTTACCTTTGCTTGGCATTACATCCTACCTTATAAAAGTTTATTATTCTTGTGATAAGATGCTGTAGTCTTTTTGCTAATATTTTATTAAAATTTTTGCGTCTATATTCATGAGGGAAATTGGTATATAATTTTCTTTCTCTGTTTTGTATCTTCCTGATTTAGATATCAGTACCATATTTATGTCATAAAAAGAATTTGGTAGGACTCCTTCTTCACTAATTTTCCCAAATAGTTTGTAGAGTATTAGAATAAATTGTTTTTTAAATATTTGATAAAATTCACTAGTGCATTCATCTGCCCCTGGAGATTTTTTCCTAGGGAGTTCACTGGTGGATTGTTCAGTTTCTTTTTCTGAGATGGGATTATTTAAGTAATTTCCTTCCTGTTAAGTTAATCTGGGCAATTTATATTTTTGTAAATATTCATCCATTTCACTAATATTATCATATTTATGTGCATACAACTGGGAAAAATAATCCCTAATTTTTGTTTTAATTTCCTCTTCATTGGAGGTAGATTCACCCTTTTCATTTTTACTTTATCTGGGATAAAGTTTGCTACGGCTGGTTTTTTTTTTTTTTAATTTAGCTAAAGCATAATATATTCTACCCCAGCATTTTACCTTTATCCTATGTGTATCCCCTTCTTTTAAATGTATTTCTTGTAGAAAGCATCTTTTAGGATTATGGTTTTTAATTAACTCTATTTGCCTCAACTTTATGGGAGAGTTCATCCCATTAACATTCAGATACAATTACTATTTGTGTCTTTCCCTCCATCCTATTCCCTCCCCTGTTTATGTTTTTGTTCCTTTCTTCTCCCCCTCCTTAAGAGTTTTCATTTTGATCACCACCTCCCTAAGTATTCCCTCTCTGTGACCCCCCTCTTTACCTACCCTTTCCCCTTACTACTATTTCTCTCCCTTCTAACCCCACCTCACTATGTAACTCATTGTGCTCTATTTTCTTTTTCCCCCTTTTTTTGAGATTTTGTTTTTGGCACATGAAATGAAGTCAGTTTCATAGTGTTTTAGGAGTTTAAAAAATTAATGCCTTTTTAGATTTTGTCTCTTATAAGTAAAGTCTATGGAACTCTTTAAACTATTTTCTCTCTTACTGAGAGAACAGATTGAAGAACTGAAAGTGTTTGATTCCTGCTAAGGCACTTAAAGAAACTACTGATGTGAGAAACATCTAGGTCTTTACCTTAAGGGCAACATGTATAAGAGCTAAAAGCTGTACACTCAAACATCTAGTACTTTAAGGCATTGCCTCATGATTTTATTACTTTTAAGCCTTGCAACTTAAACCACAACTGAGAACTCTGTTTCATATTTCTCATAATTTTCCCTCCCAATCTATTTCAAATGTCAAGCATAGTCAAGATGGAGAAACATATAGTTGGAGCAAACACTTAATCACTTTAATGCCACATTCAAGAGGAAAGACTGTTACATGTCTCTCTAATGCTTTGGATTATTCAATCTTAAAACAGGCATGTCCTCATGTACTTAAAATTTTATAACACTAAGATTTTTTGAAATCCACATCCTTCCTGAGCTGTCTTATGAAAGAAAAGGTTTAAAATTTTCTTCAGGGCTTAATGTCATCTTAGCTGCTTCAAGTTGTGAATACCTCTGGCTGCAGAAATTAGTTCTCAATGTGCCATTTTAATGTTTTTATAATAGAACACAGGTGTGTGCATGTAGTTCCAATTAGGCAGATAAAAAATCTTATAGTTCAGCAGGTACCAAAGAGGACAGACAATACATTGATAAAAAGGATATAATTTTCTATAAGCAGGTAAGTAAAAGTTTATTAACATTTGTTAAATTATATATATATATATATATATATATATATATATATATATATATATATATATATATATATATATATATATATCTCAAAGGGATGACCTAGTTAAGTAAGAAAAATAATTGGGTTTCAGGATTGTCAGTGATGGGCAAAAGAAATGAAAAATCACCAGAAAGTACTTATTGAGTTTCAGAGAGCACATTACATAAAAGGATATTAGCTTTAGCAAAGCAGCCCTTGGGAACTTAGAGTCTAAACTAGACCTTGCTGTGTTCACATACATAATCACACTTATAGACTATCAAAGAGAGAAATAACCTTAGAGCTCATTGAGTACAGATTCTTTGTGTTACAGGTGAGCAGAAAATGTCTCAGGGAAGATGACTTGCCCAAAACTACATATGCACAGCATGAAAAAAAATAAGAAAAAGATATATCTGTGTAACTTATTGAACACATGCATAAATGAAATGCAGAATGAGATTCTTGAAGAATCAAAGGCACCCTTTGTCCCTGAGAGACTTCTAGACAATCCAAGCAAAGACTTTTCATATGTAGGAATGAGAATGTAGTATAATTTGGGCTTATTGAGATTCAAAAAGGAAATTTGATTATTTAAGTTATTTTAGGCATTTTTCTGGGGAGTTTGTGGAAGTTATTTGATTGAAGAGAATAAATGGTTAAGGGATACCCCTCTTATGTTCCAGTGCCTCCAAAGAAAAATGTTGCATTACTGGAAGAAGGAGGAATGAGAATAGAAAGGAAATAAAAATAAGAGTTATATAGAAAAAAGGTAAGATACATAATCAGGGGAAAACTGAAAAATAGCTGCATATTATAAAACTAATTCAGGTTAGTCAGCCATTTAACTGACTAAGCATTTATTAAATGTTGATATAATTGCTTTGTTGTTTAAGTTGTGTCTGACTATTTGTGACCACATTTGGGTTTTTTTGGCCAAAGTACATGAGGAGTCTGCCATTTCCTTCTCTAGTTCATCTTACATATGAGGAAACTGAGACACCAAAGCTAAATGACTTTCCCAGGGTCACAGAGATACTAAATTTCTGAGGTTGAATTTGAAATTAGGTTCTCCTGACTCCATTTCTGATAAAGTTGACTTTTGTCTTTCCATTGGATCTTGTTGACTCTGGAAAAGTCAGTGAGGTTGATGACTTTCTGCAATGTGCAACTCTACCTCACTTAAATTCAATTCATGCAGAAGTCAAGATGTTACCCTATAACATCACTCGTCCTCTTCAAAAACAAAGAATGTGTAATTAAATACTTACTATATACCAGGTACTATATACAGCAAAGGGTCTATAAAGAAAGAAAAAATAACACAGCCTTTGTCCTCAAGAAGCTCAGATTATACTTGGGGTGGGAGAGGGCATGGATGTAACCATGTGCACATATTCAGTATAAATAAGAAAAAATGAATTAAGGAGGAAGAAATATGGAGGGATAAGTGAAAGCATGACAGTTCTTTTATAGATGTTGATATTTGATCTGAGGCTTCAAGGAAACCAGGGCTACTAGAAGTTAGAAGTGAAAAAAGAGAACATTTTAGGCATTTAGGGGGACACATAGGACCAAAGCCCAGTCAACTGATACAGTGTCATATTCAAGGAACATTAAATAGACCAGTGTAGCTGGATAGCAGAATGTGTAAAGGGAAGTGGATAGCCATTCAGTCAAAAAACATATATTAAGCACCTATTGCATTTCAAGCTCTATACTAAATACTGGAGATAGAAAGAAAATTAAAAGATAATTCCAGCTCTCAGGAGGCTCATAGTTAATTAAGGAAGGCAAGATGCAAAGAAGGATCTACAAAAAAGATTATACAGGACAAACAAAATAATAAAGGGATGATTGTTCTCCTTTTTGACAAAGACCAATGACAGCATGGAGTGATGCCTTGACTTGGGTATGAATTGGATTTAAGTGAGGTATAGCTGCACAAAGTCATTATCCTCCCTCACTCTTCCAGTCATCAAAGCCCAGTGGCAAGACAAAAGTGAGGATGACTGACAATGGTCTGGGATACAGTGGATGGCTTTGGCATCTTCAATGACTAATTGAGCTCTAAGTTTTCCACAGAACCTGCTAAAGGCTTCTTCATGTCTGTTAGAACAAATTGTTCTCATTTTCCCATTCCACTGGGAAAAGATTTCATGGGCTCAGGGTAGAGATCTCTCTAATTCACCAATTGCCCAAGGCCTGTGGATTACCTTCAAACTAGTTAGACCATCTGCCAAGAGAATTTTACTGGGTTGGGGTTATGCTAAAACTTCTTGGAGCTACATGGAGTTGGATTGTCAAGAAATAGATTAAATTCAACAGTATAACTTCTCTCTTAACTGCCTACTCTAAACTTTATTTTTGGTTGAGGGCCTCACCATCTTTCTAGTCTCTCTAGTTTACAACCTAAACTATCCTGAACTTTTCTCTCACCCTCTAGATCCCAAAAGTTATATCAATTCTACCTTCACACTAGGTCTTCACTCACAGTAATCTCCATAGTTCAAGCTTCTATTATAAATGTCTTCTGACATTCCTTCCAGTTTCTCATCTTGTCCCCTTCCCAATCTATCTTCCATATAGCTGCCAAAATAGTCTTACTCTTACTGCCCTGTTTAAGAGCCTCCAGTGCATTTTATTAAAAGGTTGTTTAATCTCTGCTCCTCTAACTTACTTCTTGCTTTCCATAGGCAGGCACAATGCTATACCATTTATTATGCCAAGGAGAGAAGGTCCATAAGACAAAACTGGCAAAGGTCTCTGTAGATTCATTATTAGATTTAATCTTTATATCAACCGAGTGAAGTAGGTAGTGTAAGTATTGATGTAGCTATTTTAAAGATGAATAAAATAGGCTTAGAGGGGTTAATGATTTGCTCAAGGTCCCAAATATTGTAATTGACAGAGCTGATGCTTAAACTTACATCTCATCCCCAGTATATCTCCATACCAAAAAGAATCAAAGGAAAATCCCTGCCATAGATGACAGGTTTGTCTGTAAATAAAGGACCATCACAAAAGATGCAGTAACTCAGGATTCAGTTTCTTTAACATCACATCATTCTTAATTACAGTTATAACATGGCCCTAAAATATCAGAAATATAACAAGGTTCATCCTAACACAGAATTATTATGCTGAGGCTTGGCAGGAACCACCTAGGGTCAAACAGCACATGTTGGATTGATAATTGAAGTAATTTTCCTCACTGTCTTCCTCTCCGATTTCAGGAAAATCTATCATGATGATATGTGTCAGGCATTATGCTTTTAATTATTATTCCATTTGATTCTTACAACTCTGGGAGATAGGTTCTTTTATTATCCCCACTTTTACACGTGAGGAAATGGGGGTAAACAGATGTTAAATGACTTTTCCAAGGTCATGCAACTAGGAAGTGTTTAAGTTGAGATTTGAACTCAGGTCTTCCTAGGCCCAGACCTTGTGCTCTATTAATCATGCATCCTAGCTACCTAGGTGTCTATGGAAACCTAAGCAACTTCTGTTTCTAGCAAAATTCTATGGTAGTTAAAGTACATTTGTTTGGAGATGAGACATGAGTTTTATAATCCTGACTCTGCTTTCTAAATGACATTGGATATTTAATATAACCCCATTTGCGCCATCTGTAAAATATGATCATAATGCATCTATTCTTTATTTCTCAGGCTTTTTACATGGAAACTTTTCTAAATCTTAAGGTATAGTATTAATAAACCAGTATAATTACAACATGAAGCAACAGAATGCTTAAGTCCTTCTTAAAGGTACATGCCCTAAGAATCTAAACTATTACCGTTAATTACTAAGTATAAGTATGTATCTTTCTTGTCACATTTTATTGTACTGAAAAAAAAGGAATAGCTTGGAGAAGTCAGAATATTTAGAAAATGATACTCCAATATTTACTTTGATATTTTTTTACTCACTAAGATACCATTTGGCTTAAAATGTTTATTAGAATGTAGCATTTACATTTTAGTCTGATTAAACCTTTTAATTATAGAAATCCATTTTTCAGGAATGGAAAGTTTGTGTTAAAGGAAAATCTTTGACAGAAATTATTTGTGATACTCTGGAGTTTTGGGTATTTTTTTATGATTGAGATTGAAAATTCAAGCCTAAGGAAATTAAATGATTCATCTCAGGCCATTCACATAATTATTAAGGAGCAGATTCAAGAGTCAATCTTAGATCTTCATAGCTGAAGTCTAGGATATCTACCACAACAATACAATTAAAGGGTGTGATTAATTTCCTCATTTATTATATGTAGAAACAGAAAACCAGAGAGGGTATGTGACTTATCTCAAGTCACAGAGCAAATGAAAACACTAAGACTAAAACTCAAGTTTCTAAACTCCTAGCTCCAGGATCTTTTTACACATGACCTTCCTGATCCTCCTAGTTTTAGTACTGAGTAAAGTTATTATCCTTTACTTTTTAAAATTACTTCATATTATCTGGTATATATTTTGAATTATGTGTGCACATGTTACATCTATGTAATTTTTTCTTTGATGAAATATTATGTTATGCTTTGCATATAATAGACACCTAATAAACATTTACTGAATTAAATTTAATTTAAAATGAGATAGTGTTGAATGTTGGTTACCCCAAGAAATACAAATTTAAAGAGTAATCATTTGTTTTCCAGTCACACTAAAGTCAATTATTTGGCAGCTGGGTCTATTTTCAAACACACAGTCTTTATATTTTATTCACAGCAGGATAAGCAACATACTAATCAGAAAAAAGTGAAAATCTAGTCACATATATAGTTTCAAATAAACTCTCAATTTGAATTTATATACATTTTTATGTACATTGATTTGACAAGTTGGAAATTTACCAAGTAATATGTAGGATAGCTATTAAATAGTGTTGCAATACAATCTATATATTAAACCAGGATTTTAAAAAGACAAATATATGTAAAAATGTAAAATTCTTTAAGCATTTACTGATTTTGGCTTACTAAATATTTTATTATCTATATGTACATATAATGTATTATTATTTATTGAACATTTCTCTTGAAGATGACATTAGATTATAGTCTTGAAAATGCTGCTTAACAATAATTGTAGTTCAATAATTTCTTATCATTTGTGGATTCTGTATTGGTAAATTCGCCTACTTGCTAAAATTTATTTTTAACCCCAAAATAAAAATTCATGGTACATTCCTGGTTATTTGTGGACAAGTGCAGAGTGAAAAATTTGAGTCACCCACTGTAAATATTTGTGACTGGAGTTGAACAAACAACACTCTGCCTTTTTGTTTAGTTCTCAAAAGTCTAAACAACTGTCCTTTTCACATTCTATTTGTTACCACTTCTTCCCTGCCTTTTTTGTTGGTGATTTCATGGTTTGAAATAGGCCCCAAGCATGTTGCTGAAACACTGTCTAGTTATTCTAAGTGCAATATGGCTGTGATGTCATTATAGAGAAAACACATGTTTTCTGGCATGTTATAGAGCTGTTGGCCACTTGAGCTCATTGTTAATGAATTAACAATATGGTACATCCAGAAAAAGGAAGAAGATATTCACTGATCTATATTTGAGGTCATGCTGGAAAGTTCTAAAGTAAATGTTGTTACCAGGGCTCACAGGAACCTAACCCTGAATTTTCCCTAGGTGTAATAGTCTAGTCATCACAGATTCAGCATTCACAATGATTTACTAGAATGTAATCACTGTAAATGATAAGAATCTACTGTGTCAATAAAAGAAATATTTGAAATGAGGAATATAAAATTTTATAATACTTAGTTGATTGAGAGAGACTGCCAGGAGCCAAGATGGAGAAGTAAGCAATAAATCACTGTAGCTTGTCCATATTCAACTCCAAATAACCATAAAATAGCTCCTCAGAACAAATCCTAGGGGAGTAGAGCCAGTGGAAAGATAGAGTGGAACAGTCCTTTAGTTGTTGAGACTTGGGTTGTTGACAAGAAAGGACCATCTCACTTGGGTAAAAGGGGAGCACATTCTAGGACAGGAAACATCCCAGCAAGCCAGCAGCAAGTCCCACCTAAGAAAACCAATGGGAGATCCTGGGCCCAGTTTAGAGAGCATGCAAATGTGAATATCAGGAAACCCCAAGTGCCATAGCACAGCCAGGGGAACCAGCAGACTCCAGTGAAGAGAACCACCATGTGCTTTAGCACAACCCAGGTCAAATAGGCATCCTTCAGGGTGCATACCTCCATTTACTTCAATGTAGCCCTAGGGAAATACAGAAACCTCTCCCTCTGGCCTCAGAATATGCCAGACACAACCAGTAGGACCCTAGTGTGGCACCAGGTAAGCTGCCAGACCCTTATCACATCTGGCAGCTCTAGCCACCCCCAATCCTACCCACTTATCATAGCATCAGTCATGAGGGTCCTCTGTGGATTCAGGCAACATCAATGTAGCAACAGGTTAATAGTCAGGATGTGCAGTAACTAGCATAAGAAACCTGAGACAGAGTCACTTCCACCCTAGAAGCAAAGATCAAATTTAAAAGATAGGGAAAAAGTCCCTCCTCCCCCCCCCCCCAAAAAAAAAAGATGCGCAAAAAACAAACAGAAATAAAGGATCTGAACAAAGAAAGTTATTATGGTGAAAGGGAAGACCAAGACACAAACTCAGAAGTGGACTTCGTCCAAACATTTATGGGCAAAACCCCAAAGAAAAATGGGAAGTGATCTCAAGCTCAGAAGGATCTCATGGAAGAGGTCAAAACAGAGCTTAAAACCAGATAAGAGACACAGAAGAAAAATTGGGAAAAGAAATGAGAGCTATGTAAGAGAATTATGAAAAAAAAACAAACTCAACAGCTTTGAAAATGACTTAAAAAGTAGAATTGGCTAAGTGGAAAAGGAAATACAAAAATCTGCTAAAGAAAACAACTCCTTAAAGTGTACTATTTGACAAATTTGAAAAAAAAAAAGTTGAGGGAAAAAAATCACTTAAAAAATCAGAATTGGGCAAGTGGAAGCTCATGACTCCATAAGACATCATGAATTTATCAAACAAATTTAAAAGAATGAAAAAATGAAAATGTAAAATACATCATGGGAAAAGCAATTGACCTGGAAAATAGATCCAGGAGAAATAATATCAGAATCATTGGGTCTACTTGATAGTTATAATGGAAAGAAGGACCTGGACAGTATTTTTCAAGATATTATCAAGGAAAACTTCCCCAATGTCCTGGAACTGGAGGGCAAAATAGGCATTGAAAGAATCTACCAATTCCCTCAAGGAAATTATCTTAAAATAAAACTCCCATAACATTATATTGAAATTTCTAGAACTAGCAGGTGAAAGAAAAAATACTACAAGTGGCAAGAAAGAAACAATTAGACTATTGAGTCACAATCAGAATCGCAGAATACTTGATATCTGCAATATTAAAGGATCAAAGGTCATAGAACTTGGTATTCTAGAGGGCAAAGGAGCTAGGACCACAATCAAGAATAATTTACATAGGAAACTTAAGCATAATACATCAAGGGAAAAAATGAATATTCAAGGAAATAGAAGGATTTCAAGCCTTCATAAGAAAACCAGAACTAAAATTTGTCAAAGGTCAAAAATTTGACCTGTAATAATAAGATCCAAGAGAAGCATAAACATGTAAAAAGAGAAAAGAAAACATAAAGAACTCAATAGAGCTGCTGTTGCCAGAGCAATGGCCAGAGCAGGCACCAGAAGCCATTAAGCCTGCCAACAGGTCCCAAAGTCTTCAGGTTTCCCGGATGAGAAAACTGAGGCCCAGAGCTATGTCCACGACCAGGCAGCAGTTTGGTGATTGCTTAACTCCACGTGTTCCTGGTGTTTTCTGACATTTCTCCTCTCCTCTCTATGGGGCCATGGCCGAGATCCATGTAATTGGGCAGATCATTGGGAAATGGTCTTCTCCAAGAGCAGCCTCTTCTGCAAGTGGGGCATTCACACTAGAGGAGCATGGAAACTGCTCTCAGGTATTTGGGAGGGCCAGACACAAGTGGACACCCCTCAGATGGGCAACCTGGCCCATTGGTCTCACTCAATTGACCTGCATTTTGCCACCAAAAGCCTACAGGGCTGGCCTAGGCTCCACCTGCACATGTGGTCTCAGGACAGCTTTGGGTGCCGCCAGTTGTCCAGCTATGTCTTCTCCCACATTCCAAGCAGCCATGGGCCCCACAGACTTGACTGTATGACATGGTGCTTGTTGGGTGGCTGGTGAGAGCAGCTGGTGCAGGCCTTCCCTCAGCAATCAATCAACAAACTCTTATGGAGCTTTTATGATGTGCCAGGAACTGCCCCAAGGAAGCCTTGGGGAATACCAAGAAAAAGCCTTGCTCTCCAGGAGTGTCCGTGCCAATGGGGGCGAGTGATCTCATGGAAAGAAATATATGAATTGTTATACACAAGGGAAAAAAGAAGAATTCAATAGAGCTAAACTGTATACAACTCTGCAAAGGAATATAATACTTGTAACTCTTAAAATATCCTGATGCTCGCAGTGTTGTAACAGTAATATAATTTGATCCCTTTGTAGTGGCAAAACTAACAGGTCCTGAGCACTTAGTAATTAATCAAGCCTCAGTTAAAGAAACTGAGGTGTGAATCCCTGTTGCTTACATAACAGGAAGGGGTTGGGCTGAAACAGGAAGGAGCTAATGTGTGTGTGTGTGTGTGTGTGTGTGTGTGTGTGTGTGTGTCTGCATGGAGAAGCCCCTGATACATCAGACAGATCTTGAAGCAAGCTGCATGGAGGCAGAAGCTGCTGCTACCAGGGAGACTGCAGAGAAAAGGCCACCAAGGCTGGAGAGAATGATTTTGGCAACCTGAGTGAAGAGATTTTGATTCTGGGAACCAGTTGGAACTTCTGCTGAGGAGCTGCTGAGTGCGAGGGCCAGCAGGAGCTTCTGGGAGTTGCTGAAATCATACAAGGGCCAGCTGGAGCTGCTGCAAACTGAGGAAGCATGACTGTGATGCTGGTACTTTCATGAACCTGTTTGTGGCTTTGTTTAGCCTTGACTTCCCAGGAACAGAGACTGTGAAGGATTTAAAGTGGACTGGACTCTGTGAGCTTCATTGTGGAAGAGGAAGTGCATGGACAGCTGGACAAGGACCTGGGAGCTGTATGCTTTTGAACCCAGGTGACAATTTGGTGAATCTAGGTAGGATCTGAGACCATGGAAGGGGATCCAGGGAATCTGAGAGACCACCCTGAGGCAAGCTGATAAAAGCCTTTACTAGGATTTTGTGTACTGAGAAACTGTAATTTACTAGTGACCTAGGGGTGGAGGGCTTGTGTATTTTCTGACATTTGAATAGTGAATGATAATTGAATAGTGACTGATTTATAACTTAGTGTGCCCCATGGGTGGAGAACTCTATTGTATTTTGTGTCCCTTAAAAAGGCAAACCACGGGGGTGGCTAGGTGGCACAGTGAGTAGAGTGCCGGCCCTGGAGTCAGAAGGACCTGAGTTCGGATCCGGCCTCAGACACTTAACCCACACAAACAAAAACCTAGCTGTGTGACCTTGGGCAAGTTACTTAACCCCAATTGCCCTAAAAGGGGCGGCTAGGTGGCGCAATGAGTAAGAGTGCCGGCCTCGGAGTTGGGATGACCCGAGATCGAATCCGGCCTCAGAAAATGAGCACCCACACACAAATAATGACTAGCTGTGTAACCTTGAGCAAGTTACTTAACCCCAATTGCTTATAAAAAAAAAAAAGGCAAACCTCCTTAAAGATGATTGAATGATTTAGATGATTGAATGATTGAGTTACTAAATGATTATTCTTTGTTCAAAACTCTGTGACTACTGTGGTGAAAAACTATGTGGCCATTTTCTGTGATAATTTGTAACATTGTGAATGCTGTACCTTGATTTACTGTGAATGTATGCTCTGATTTGTTATTGAATAAATAGAGTGTTCACTATACTATGTAATCAGAAATTTAAAAGCTGTTCACAGTAGCATTCTTCTGGAAAACTGCTTGCACTTGGCTTTAAAAGTGTCCAGTTAGTCATATGGAAACTATTAGTTAAATGATTATGTTATGTAACTTATCAAAGTATTGTGCTAGGTGTTGTTACATTTGGAAAGATGATAATAAATAGTATGAATAGCACTAATATCTGATTTACAACATAATGGGAGAGCAGAAAGCTGGTGATTATGATAGGAGAAAAGAAAATACTGTAAACTAATGGAGGTAGGTATGGAGAATTGGAAGTTCTGCCAATGAAAAACAGGCTAGTGCCTATAAATGTATTTTTTTAAAACAACAACAATCATTTGTCCCCTTTCTCTTCAAAAGAACGTGGTGTGGGTGTGAGAAACAAAGCTTCCTTCAAAGCTTAAGCTGAAGCAAATTGAGTTTTGTGCTAAATTGATACTTGCAGAGAGTAGGAAGAGATACAAAGTAGACATGCAAAATTATTTAAATGAAACAATCTGGGTCATCTGGAAAATGTTACTGGAACAGGTTTGGGGCTTCAGATAGAAAGGAAAATATTACATTTCTCTTTGATTTACTTTATGTATAAATATGTAATACTTTTTTTCTTTTTTTTTTTTTTAATAAGCAATTGGGGTTAAGTAACTTGCTCAAGGTTACACGGCTAGTCATTATTTATGTGTGGGTGCTCATTTTCTGAGGCCGGATCTGATCTCGGGTCATCCCAACTCCGAGGCCGGCGCTCTTACTCACTGCACCACCTAGCCGCCCCTTTAGGGCAATTGGGTTTAAGTAACTTGCCCAAGGTTACACGGCTAGGTTTTTGTTTGTGTGGATTAAGTGTCTGAGGCCGGCTCCGAACTCAGGTCCTTCTGACTCCAGGGCCGGCACTCTATTCACTGCCACCTAGCCGCCCCTATGTAATACTTTTAATATTGCCTTGGGGGAAAAAGTTTATATTATTTAGGAAAAAAAATCTATCTGTATTGTAGTTTCCCCCTGGCATCTCTGTGGTCAGTGATTAGAGTAACAGCTAGTTTTGAAAGGGGGAGGGAGAAAGGGATAATCTTTTATTTAGCATCTACTATGTGTTAGGCATGGTGCTAAATCCTTTTCAAATATTATCTCATTTGATCTTTCTAACAACCCTGCCCAGTAGGTGCTATTATTATTCCCAATTTACAGAGAAGAAATGAGGTGAATATCAGGTAAGTGATTTGCCCAGGATGATACAGCTAGTAAATGTTAAATAGTGATATTTGAACTTAAGTATTCTTGAATACAGGTCCAATGCTCTATCCACTGTATAAGCTAAGTCTATGCCAGTGATCTCAGAGGTTCTATAGAGCTCTCTCCCCTACAAAAAAAACCATTATGTTATATGTCTCTTTGTTTAAGAATCCTATATTATAGGATAGACAAATCAATGTGAAATGAAAAATGTATATTAAGGATTTAAACTTCAAACAAAAATGGGATTTGCCTCCTATACCACTGACTTGTGCTAACAACAAGGTAACACAAGGATCTAGTGGCTATTCAACCTTAGATCCAGAGTTCCTAATGCCTAATATGACAAAATAATGTGTCTTGCACACTCTGTCACACTGAGTAATATCTTGCTATAGCTAAATAGATTGAATGATAATGACATTCTAACATGATGGAGTAGTAAGATTACTCACTGGATTTGCTACAGAGAGCCTAGATTCAAAACTGTGCTCTACCACTTACTACAGCTCTTGTGGGTGTCAGTTTACTCATCAGTAAAACAAGCGAGTTAGAAAATATCACTTAACCTTTAAAGTAGTTTTCAGCCCCAAATCTATGATTTCATATTTAACCTATGATTCATGATTCATTTTATAGCAAAAGCGAAGGCACAGATTCATGAGTATTCAACAATGGTCATTAGTAAAGTTTCTGTTGAAAAACAACTAAAAATATCAAGGCAATATTTTCTTCAGCATTGAAAAAATTCTATGTGGGGTGTGATAAAAACTGATGAAGATAAAAAGGTGTACAACTCTATAATTAAATTAGATATGACCAAAACAGTGAAAGTAAAAAGAAATAATAAGCAGCTCAGGAAGAACAGTACTTGATATTTGATTTACAAAATAATGCCAGAGCAGAAAGCTGGTTATTATGATAAGGGAAAAATCAGACAATCCAAAATAATCTAAGTAGCTATCAAAAGCTGGAACTTCAGCCAATGGAAGGAAAAAGCTGGATTCCCACAAATGTGAAAGAAATCTTTTTTCCATTTGTCTTGTGTATTAGAAAACATAAATTTCCCCTTCCCACTTCTCAACTAATCTAAGAGGAAAACAAAGGAAATTAAAACAAGATTTTGTTTTTCATTATAGAATGTGAATAGAAAAGATGAAGAAAAATAAGGTTGTTGATTGGAAAGGAAGAGTTTTGAGATTTTAATTATGTATCTCGCTATATTTCAAAAGTTATAAGAAGCAAAAGATTTGAAAAGGAAAAAAAAATGAAATGATTGCTCAGCACTGCTAGTTGATTATACCAAACTGGAAAACAAAGCAATCTATTGCAGTCATTTTTGTTTATTAAAATTAGAGGCAGCTCTTGACTTTGATTCTACTTCTAGGAATTTATAAATGCAACTCTTAGGCAATTATACTTACTTATGTTTCTAATGACAGTCACACGGTACAAATTAATTTAGTCAGTTTACTCATATAATTTTATAATGCTTTATCTCATTCACTGCCATCTTCCAATATTATAGAATCATAACTTTGGAATGGACCCCAAAAGATCTCTAAACCACTCTAGAGGTGTAAAAGTATCCCTTTTCCAACACTCCAGATATTTACTCTCTTATATCCTGTTTTAGGACTTCCAGTGATGGGAAATTCTCAGAATCCTGAGTCAAACTATTCTATTCTTGTCCAGCTCTATTAATTAGGGAAGTTTTCCTTAAATATAATCAATATATGCCTCATTTCAACTGCCACCCATTGCTTCTAGAACTTTCTTGAAGGAGAGTATATCTTTAACAAGTATCCTTAAGAAATGATCCTTTCATGTTTCCACAATTTTTTTTATTCCTGGATAAATACCATCATTTCCTTTATCTGACCATTAAATGTAATGATCTACAGGCATCTCACCATTTTGATTGTGAAAAAAAAAAGTTCTGGATTTTTCACTTATAAACTGTATGACCAATTTGCTTGAAAATATCTAGGCCTCAGTCTCCTCATCTGTAAAATGAAGGAAGTTGCCGGGGCCTTATCTACGGCACCGGCGGTGGGTTGATCTGTAACTATTATATCCCCGTCCTCTCTACTCACCTATCCCCATGGCGAGTCTTCGATCGTCACCGGCCTCCAAAGAGGAATTAACCCAGACAGAGCACCCGAGGTTTCAGGGGTTGTTTATTCACGGCTGGTCACATCCCGAGAGAGAGATGCTTCCTCGTACAGCATCTTATATACATTAAACCACGCCCTCATATGGAAATTAGCACAGTAAAAGCAAAGCCTATCCCCGCCCCTAACAGGAAGTAAACTAGATACCCTGCCTTCTACTAGACACCTTCCAGCTCTCTGTCTCTATGATTTTCCCCATATATGCTCTAGATAGTTGTTCTTTATTGATGAGGGACTTTAATGCATTATCATTAATCTTAGGCTCTCTTTGGATGAATATTTCCTAGTGCTCTATGTTATTTATTCATTGCATTCTATTTATTTATTTTTAGCTTTTAGTTTTCAACATTCATTTCCACAAGATTGTAAGTTACATATTTTCTCCTCTTCTTTCCCCTACCCTCACCCCAAGACGGCAAGCATACTGAATACCCCTTCCCCCAATCTTCCCTCTTATATCCCCCCATCCCCTCCACTCAACCCCCTTACTTTCTTATAAAGCAAGATGGATTTCTATACCCCATTGCCTGCATATTTTACTTCCCAATTGGATGTAAAAACAATTTTTAACATTTGTTTTTAAACTTTGAGTTCCAGATTCTCTCCCTTTTTCCCTCCTCATCCACCCCCACTGGGAGGATAAGCAATTCAATATAGGTTATATATACATGTGTAGTTATGAAAAACAATTCCATAGTAGTCATGTTGTGAAAGACTATATTTCCCTCCAATCTCTCCCACCCCACATTTATTTTATTTTCTTCTTTGACCCTGTCTCTTTTCAAAAGTGTTTGCTTCTAACTACCCTCTCCCCTAATCTCCCCTCTTTTCTATAGTCCCCCCTCTTATCCCCTTCCCACCTACTTTCCTGTAGGGTAAGATACTTAATTGAGTGTATGTTATTCTCTCTTTAAGCCAAATCCAATGAGAGTAAGGTTGACTCATTCCTGTTTACTTTCCTGCTCTTCCCCTCCGTTGTAACAGCTTTCTTTTCCCTCTTTTATGTAAGATAATTTACCCCATTCTATCTCTCCATTTCTCCTTCTCCCAATATCTTCCTCTGTCACCTCTTAATTTTATTTTTTAGATATCATCCCTTCACATTCAACTCATCCTGTGCCCTCTATGTATACATGTACACATATATACATGCACATATGTATGTATACATATGCATATACACACATATATAATGCATACACATGTAGATATGTATGCATGTATGTATGTATATACATATATTCCCTTCAACTATTCTCATACTGAAGAAAGTCTTATGAGTTACAAATATCTTTCCATGGAGGAATGTAAATTGTTCAATTTTAATAAGTTCCTTATGATTTCTCTTTCCTTTTTACCTTTTCATGCTTTTCTTGCTTCTTTTATTTGAAAGTCAAATTTTCTGTTCATCTCTGGTCCTTTCAATAAGAATACTCAAAAGTGGGGTGGCCAGGTGGCACAGTGAATAGAGCTCTGGTCCTAGAGTCAGGAGGACCTGAGTTTGGATCTGGCCTCAAGACACTTAATACACACACACACACACACACACACACACACACACACACACACACACACACAACAAACAAAAGAAAACTAGCCATGTGATCTTGGGCAAGTTACTTAATTCCAGCTGCCCTCCAAAAAGCAAAAAAAAAAAAAAATGCTCAAAAAGTCCTTTATTTCATTGAATATCCATATTTCCCCTAAAGTATTATACTCAGTTTTGCTAGATAGGAGATTCTTAGTTTTAATCCTAGTTCCTTTGATCTCTGGAATATCATATTCCAAGTCCTTCGATCCCTTAATGTAGAAGATGCTAAATCTTGTGTTATACTGATTGTGTTTCCACAATACTGAATCTGTTTCTTCTTGGCAACTTGTAATATTTTCTTCCTGAATTGGGAGCTCTGGAATTTGGTTATAATATTCCTAGGAATTTTCTTTTTGGGATATTTTACAAGAGGTGATTGGTGAATTCTTTCAATTTTTATTTTGCCCTCTGGTTCTAGAATATCAGGGCAATATTCCTTGATATTTTCTTGAAATATGATACATAGGTTCTTTTTTTGATAACAGCTTTCAGGTAGTCCAATGATTTTAAAATTATCTCTCCTGGATCTATTTTCCAGGTCAGTGGTTTTTACAATGAGATATTTTGCATTGACTTCTATGTTTTCATTTGTTTGGATCTGTTTTATAGTATCTGGATTTCTCATAAAATCATTCGCTTCCTTTTGCTCCAATCTCATTTTGAAGGAATTATTTTCTTCAGTGAGTTTTTGAAATTCCTTTTCCATCTGGCAAATTCTGCTTTTTAAGGCATTCTTCTCCTTCATTGGCTTTTTGGGCCTCTTTTGCCATTTGAATTAGTCAGTTTTTACTATGTTATTTTCTTCAGTATTTTTGGGGTCTCCTTTAGCAAGCTGTTGACTTGCTTTTCATGATTTTCTTGCATCAGTCTTATTTTTCTGCCCAGTTTTTCCTCTACTTCTCTTACTTGATTTTCCAAATCCTTTTTAAGCTTCTCCATGACCTGTGACAAGTTCATATTTTTCTTGGAGGCTTTTGATGCAGGAGTTTTGACTTTTCTTTCTTCTTCTGGTTATATGTTTTGATTGGCTTTGTCCCCCCAAAAATGATTTTATACTTTGATTATGCTTCCTTTATTTGCTCATCTTGCCATCCACTTCCTTGTCTTTTGAGCTCTTTGCCATAGTAGAACTCTACTTCCAGAGTGGAGAGTGCAGTGTTCCAAATTTCTGGGGTTTTACACAGATGTTGTCAGAGTTTATTCTGGGTTCCTGACACAAAACTGTGAGGAGGACTCCTCCACAGCCTTAGCAAGTTCTATGACACTAGTGGTCCTCACCCCAGGACTGCCACCCAAGACTGTGATCCAGATCCAAGCAGGGCAAAGCAAGAGAATCCTGCCTCAGTACTAGCAAAGAGATTCCTGCAATTGCCCTCTGGATAGTCACTTGGTCCTCCTGTGATCTGTAGGCCTGGAGCTCAGGAGGCAGTTTCCAGGGCAACAGCTGCAGAGTGCTGCCACTTCCTCCAACCTGGGGACAGGTGCCAGAATGTGCTCTTCTTTCACCCAGGTGCAACAGAATTCCCCACTGACCTTTTACTTCTCTTTGGCATTTATGGGTTGAAAAGTGTGGGAACCTACACAGCTGACAGTGATTCACTCTCCTGGTCTGTGCCACAGATCTGTGCTGGCTCACACAAGACTGTGCTCCACTCCTAGCTGGTGTGATAGACCCTTCCTGTTAGCCTGCTATGCCTACTTCAGTGGGAGATTTGTTTCTCTATCATTTTGTCAGTTCTGTAGACTTTTTAGACTAAAATTTTTAGAAGTATTGGAGGTTGTTGGAGCAGGAGCTCAAGCAAGTTCCTGTGATTACTCTTGCATCTCGTCTCTGCTCCCTCCCTAATGCTCTATTTTAGCCCCTCTTCCATTTATTTCATTCACCTTTTCATTGTTTCAAGTATCATCTCTATCTAGAGGAGAGGTGTCCAGGAAGTGAAGGTGGTCACACTGCCAAATGCTACAGAGAGATCTGTATGATCTGAGAATATGGGTGTTAGATTTGACCAGTAAAAAGACAACTGAAAACTTTGGAGAGTAGTTTTAATTGGATGATGATATTGGAAGCCAAATTATAGAAGTCTGGGAACATCATAAGGGGAAATGAAGTAAAAACCCGAGCAGAGAATAGAAGGTTTGGAACAATCATTTTGGTGAATCAGAAAATCATGAGAGAAGGTTAGGATTGCCAAGCTACAGTAAGGGCCTAATGGATGGTTGACAATATTCATTTGTAGTTCCAGTTTACAGTAACACAATTGTGTTATTTTCTCCAGCTTCAATCAAAAGCATGTAATTAAGAAATAATGAGGTATATGGTAACTCTAGTCCACATTGGGATTTGGCAAGGAAGGAGTGGAGATATTACAACTGAACCTGAGATAAAAGAGAGAGAGATGAACTGTTTCTCCAAGTAGTGGAAATTGGGAAAGAGAGTATGCGTAAAGATGGACCTGGAGTCAGCAAAGACTTAAGTTCAAATTCTACCTTAAATACATGAAATAAGATGCTTCATCTGTCTCTCTAAATTTCCTCATCTATAAAATGGGGATAATTCAGATACCTTTCAGGCTAGTTGTGAAGCTGAAATGAGATAATATATGTGAAATACTTGGTAAAATTTAAAGAACTATGTAAGTGCTAGCTATTATCTAATGCATCCTATTCTTTTTAAAGAGAATGTAACTGAAGACAGGTAATGAAGTGATTTGCTTAAAATGAAATATGTAAAAAGTGGCAGTACTGGGATTCAAATCTAATTCTTCTTAACTCTGAACTTAGTTCATTTCCACTGGAATGCATTGTTTCTCATGCTAATTAAGTCCCATTGAGCTTGTAGTACACTAAGCCTTCTCTCCCTCCCTGGAGCTTTTCACAGTACTGCTACCTGTCTATGTCTTTTTAGTTAATTTTTTATAACCTATATAAGACTTAGCATTTATTCCTATAATATCTCATTTGATTACATTTGGCCTATACCTTGCTGAATTGTTTTTAGATGCTGGTTTTGTTTTCTGTTAGTTAACACAAAAGTTTTCTCTCTTAAGACCTTTAATATCTATAAATTATGTGAAAATCAATTACCTTCATTCATTTCATTGACTGTACACTGGTGGGAAGAGAGGGAGTTCTGGTGAAAACTAAGTAGAGTACAAAGACATGAAGAGTGAAAGCAGGAGACAGAGAGTAGCTTAGTGAGAATCTTTTGATATAAAGTAAGGGGGATTTTTTTCCCTGTTTCTTAGTCTGGCTCTACAAGTGACTCTGAAAGAAAAAAAAAAAGAAACACATTCTGAGCAAGTAACTACTCTAAAGATTCCAAGGTATAACTTGCTATAAAATGTTTGTGCTGTGTAGGTCGATCCTGAATTATTTTATTGTCATATTTCACATGAAATTCTTAAGATTTGGCTAATCCAAAAGGGGAAATGTATGTTCTAATGATCACTGCCATTCACTAGTATGATATCTTATATTTTAAGGTTTGCTTTAAAATCATTATTTACTTATAAAATAGTTGAAATGTAAAAAAAAAATGTTTATTTTATTTCTGGATCAAAATCAATGGAGTGTGCCATTGATTTTATCAACCCAAACTTTAAGGCTTTTTTTTTTACATTGTGAAGCAATAATATGGTTGAGAAATATATGATGAAAAATTCAATGACACTAAGGACTGAGTTATATAATTTTAAGGACATATGCCTGGCATACTGTTGACAGATATAAAGAAACTGCTATTACTCATATCAACTTAAGAAAGTAGAAAAAACTTTTTTCTATTTTCAAATGCAGAAAGACAAATAACAGTAACTCTAATACTTATGATTACCATTAAAATGTATATATACATACATATATATACACACACATATATATGTGTATATATGTAGACACACACATATATATGTGTGTATACACACACATATGAAGGAGTGTCAAACATACATCCATAAACTGTATTCTCAAAAACCCATCAAGTAATACTAAATCTTCCTCAAAGGTCTCCTAAAATATGTCTTTAAAAATACATCCAAATAAACTCCAATGAATTTTATAATTCCAGAGAAGGTTTTACTTCACATTCTTATTTGTTGCAGTAGGGCAGACAACATGACTAAAGCAAGAACTTCAAAATACCCTGAAGCATTTTATCTTATTAAATATAATTCTATATATTTGGTCACTGCTCTATCCTGATTATTTGATTTATATACACTTTACAAAGCTCTTTGCTGTAAAGTGTAGAAGTATATCATTTTAAGTTGATTAAATGTGGTGTTTGTGGATCCCTACAAAAAGTTGAGCTTCAAAGAAAGTAAACTCCTATTATAAAACTGTATTTATGAGATAATCCATTTTGAATTATAGCATTGTGACTCACAGAAACCTTTACAAGTATATAACCTGAAGTATATCAGAGAATTGCCTATATATTTTTACCCTTCTCTGGAAAGAGAGTGGAGTGAGAGATTCACTAGGGGCAGTTAATGACACCAAAGCAAATAAGAAAGACAAAAATCCCTTGCATTCAGAAAAATCAACAATTCCAAGAAGATTAAAAATAGTATATAATTGTTACAGAATATATTTTTATAAATATAATCATATATACATATATATATGCACATCTATATCTATCTATCCATGTAATATAACCCTTAATTATGTTTGGTATGATATACATATTATGCCAAATAAGCCAGTGTCTGGGCCATAGAATTTATGGAATGGAATGATATATCCCTAGTATTTAAAACAGTGATTAATAAGTGCTTTTTTTTTATTCTTTCATTTTTAAAATAGGGAAAATTGAAGTAAAAAATTTAAAGAAAACTACCATAAGAAATTCAAAGATGGATCTTCATAAGGAAAAAAAACAATTAATAACTTAAACAACAAAACTAATAGATACAGAATTATTTCAAAAGATTCAGAAAAAAATGGCAAAGCAATATATCCTTTAAACTAAAAAAGTCTAAAAACACATTGACATATTCATTTTACCATTAATAAAAAGTAAATATTTAAAACTAAGGGCTAGCATTTTTATAAGAAATAGATAATATAAGTTTTCAGGCCAAGAAAAAAATAAAGCAGTAATGCTCCATTAGCCCTGTAGCATTAGATATTTCTAGAACTGTTATCTCTAAACAACAAGAGGACAAAATAAAATACATAAAATTCAACAAAAAGAGACAAATTTATCTCTATTTGAATGAATGAAGAAGTGAATGAATGAAAGAATGTATGATAACACACTTATTAAATACATGTTATATGCTAAGGTCTGTGCTAAGTAGCAGAAACACAGATATGAAGGCAAGCCTGCTCCCTAGGAGCTTACAACAAATATAAGAGAAAGCCATCAATGTATCTGTGTAGTACTACTATAAATCATGAAGTAGTGATGATCAAAGCAATAATATTCAAAATAATATGAATCAATTTACTGTTCCAATAGTATGAGATTCATAAAATAAAATGATACAATGCATTTGTATGTAAACAAAGGAAGAAAATTAGTTGGAGATATACACTCTGCTAATGGTTGAGATCTATCAACATAATACAAATGATAATGCTAGTTTAATGATTGCATGAATGCATTTCTATAACAATTAAATTAGAGGTGATCCTTTTAAAACTTGGGAAAATAAACAATTCATATTAGAATCACAAGGCAAATAAAAGTGAATCAATGGAAAAGAACGGAATGGAGAAGGGATAGCAATAAGAGACCTGAAACAATAGTATAAAGCAGCATTCTTAAAAGCTATTTTGTAAATTAATGAAAAAAATGAATAAATAAAAGTAACTTAAGCAGAGCTGTTTAAGGACCAGATGGTATCGAGTAACAGTATTAGCCTAGTGTATCTTACACTATATGTCATAATAAATTCCAAAAGGTTATATGACCTAAATGAAAAAGGTCATGGAAAAAAATTAAAAAGGTTAGGTACACTTTACAACTTTGTTGGTGAAGGATTCTTAATCACACAAGGGAGAGAAGAAATTACAATAGATAAAATATACAGTTTTTACTAGAAAAATTAAAATCCTCTAGCATGAACAAAATCAATGAATATATAGTACAATTGGAAGAAGTTATATAATATAGAACAAAGTAATTGCATTGAATTTTCCTCATAAAAGTCTAGTATCCAAAACATATAGACAATTGAAACAATTTATTTAAATGGCAAAAACTGAAGAAAACCAAAGTATGTAATTTTTCAAAGAATGTCAATAGTTCTCAAAAGATTTACAGACTACATATGACCCCATGAAAACAATCTTGAGAACACTAAAAGTAAGAGAAAGGAGAATGACTCGACCTATGGTTTTACTGGCAAAGGACTAATATTAAAATGTAATCCTTTTCCTTCAATTTATAGTTGTAAAGTTGTATAGTTTATAGTTCCATCAATGTATAGTTACCTAGAACACTGAGATGTTACATTACTTGCCCACATTCAGACAGCTGCTTTGTGTTCAAAGCAGGACTTTACCCACATCTTCCTGGCTTTGAGGCTAACTTTCAATCTACTAATCCATTCTACCTAAAAAATCTGGATAAACAGGAATTAAAAAATAAAACAAACAAACAAACAAACAAATATTCACCTCAATGTAAATTTGCAAAGATTATAGAAGAAACAAAAAAGATAAGCAAAGTCAGCATTGGAGGGTTTGAGAGAAGATCAGAAGAGAGAAAATTACATACATTAAAAGATAGTATATACATACTTCAGATATTTTAGCTTAATAATTTTCTTTGTCACAAGAGCAGATTCAATCTGGAGGGAAGGGGTGGGCTATGACTATGATGGACGAGGACAAAAGGCATCAACAAAGTCTATAGTAAAAAAAAAGAAAATTTTCATTGGTGTAGAAGTAGGAAAAATGCACAGAGGACCACGGAGAACAAATTCTGGTGAAAAAAATTAGTGCCTCCTTTAATTGTTTGTATTAGAATGATTTATACACTCTTTATTTTTTTTTTGTTTTTGTTTTTGTTTTTATTTTTTCTTTTTGGCAGGGCAATTGGGGTTTAAGTGACTTGCCCAAAGTCACATGGCTAGTAACTGTTGAGTGTATGAGGCTAGATTTGAACTCAGGTCTTCCTGACTCCAGGGCCGGTCCTTTATTCACTGTGCCACCGAGCCATCCCTGCCCTTATATTCTCTTGAAAAATGGCAAGAAAAATCACCTTGGCAGAGATTCATTTCAGTAACTATAAAAAACTGTATATTTGAAAAAGGTGCTTGTTCTCTTGAGTTCAACAAAGGTTGGCATTAGCTATACTCACTAGGAAGATTAGACAGGAACTCTCTTGAAACTCTCTTATGTTTGCTTGTCTTGTTTGTGTATGTATATATAAATATGTCTGTGTGTATATATGTGTGCATATACATACATGCATAAATACACATACATGCATACATATATACATACATGCATGCATGTATATTAACAAACTTGACAGATCTACCAATCAACAATTGTTGACCATGTATGTTCCCAGAAAGTAATGTCTTTGGCACAATCATCAACCCAGCATTTCATCAAGACCTAAAGAAAGTTTATCTCACTCAGTCCAGTTTTGTTTCTTCAGTCTAATACTTTGAGTCCTGTGAAAATGAAGTTATTTGTGCAAATGTCATAGAGGGCATCTTATTTGTACCAAGATAAGAATAAAATAACAGAGAAGCAGTTTTGACAGAGAAGAGAAGAGGAAAAGAGGACACTGGCCATCTAAAGGGTCTTAGTAAGTAAGAAAAGGGAGAAGAACTAGACTATTTGTATAGAAGATACATTACATTTATTTCATAACTGTGCTTTGAGTTGCTGGTGCTCAATGTTGTGGCTAGAACTATGGGAGAAATGATAGTAATAATTATGCTATCCTTAAACCACCTTACATTTTCCTAGCAATTTGTATGCATACATTATTTTCTACATCTTATTTTCTTTGATTTTCAGAATAACCCTGTTACAGAAATAAAGTTATTATTCCCCTTTTATGGATAAGAAAAGTGAAACTCTAAGATGACTTGCCCAAGTATGTACAAACAATAAATAGAAGATTTAGGACTTGAAATGAAGTTTTATGATTCTAAGGTCAGAGATCTTATTCCACAACTGAAAACTGTTGCACCTAGTAACTGTTTTTCACTATCGGCAAGAGTTAGATTTCTTTAGCCTTTCTTTTTATTTATTTTTTTGTTTGTTTATTTTCTTTTTGGAGGAGAGAAGGCAGGGCAATTGGGTTAAGTGACTTGCCCAAGGTCACACAGCTAGTAAGTATCAAGTATCTGAGGCTGGATTTGAACTCAGATCCTCCTGACTCCAGGGCTAGTGCTCTATTCACTGTGCCACCTAGCTGCCTCCATCTTTTCTCTCAATAAAAGATTGTGCAGTTTTAAGTTTCTGAAAAGTTCTACCTTAATACAGGTGAATAAATGTACACCAGGACAGTTCTAGAAATGTGACTTGTGGTGTCCTTCACTGAAAAGATGATAGGGAAAGTTTGTAATAAAATACATAGAATCCTAAGGGTAATTGAATATAGGGTGAGTTGAAGCAGTATTTCCATAGGTCATAGTAGTTTAAATACTTATCTGAGGAGCAGAATTTCCATCTTTAGCAAATACCTACGGTGAATCAATGTCTTGTTTGTCTCATACCAAACATGCGTTGTAACGGCAATTATTATTTTATTTTAAGGAAATTGATTTATTTTTTCTAGCAAAACTAACAAAAATAGTGGTTAAATAATGAAATAATAGATCTATATTTTGCTTTGCTCAAAAACTCTCTTTTAAGGCAAACAGAAATTCAGTTCAGAGACAATACAACTATCATTTAGTGGACGAGACCTCAGCATTTTCATAAGAGATCAAACGACAAATCATATAGGTAGTAATCTTGACTACAAGCCCAGCACTCATTGAATGAATTAATAAATGTTAAATATCTAGTATGTGCCATGCTCCATGTTAGATGCTGAGTTTACAAATTAAGACAATCCCTGCATTCAGGGATCTTATATCATAAAAAAGAGCACAATATATGCAGGATGAGTAACCAGGAAAGTTAGTTTTTGAATGGAGAAATTTTCAGTGGATCCAGAGGGAACAACACTTTAATCCTGGAAATGATGGTAATATATATTTTATTACAATTTCCAGAGAAAGACATTTGAAAGGGAGAGAAATGGTATAATGAGAGGAAATTGCTCTTAAATATTGTTGGTGAGTGGAACATGGATGGTCTAGGCACATATAGATAGAGTCAGATAAGTTTATCTTTATTCTTTCAGCAATTAAATTCAGGCCTAGCTCACAGTTGCAAAGATTAGTGGGTTAACTCAACCAAGGGGGAGGTACGAGTTCTGGTGTTGAGAAGAATGGGGAAAGGCCCACAGAAGCTAGCAAATGTCAAGATGTCCTAACATGTCTATGCCCTTTCCTATCTGCCCGTAATTAATGAAATAGCACTACCTGAGTTTATGGCTTTATTGAAGAAGGTATATCTAAAAATGTCATTTTTGTCCAGATAACTTTAGCACTGTTGCATTTAGAACAGATGATGGGTTTCTAAGACAAGTATCTCTGAATCTTTCTCACCATATAATGGGAGTTGCCATTTATTTTACAAATTCCTTTTATAAAGGTAAAATATTAACTGTAACAAATGGGTAATCTATGTCACAGTCCTTTTCTTATACATACTACCTCTATTTTATGCAATCTGCAAATATGTTTTTGGAAAAGATTATATCTTCTAAATATATCTTTTTTTGGGCTTGAGGTGGCATTCAACATTTCTGTTTTATATGACTATGACTGCTTACATGTTTATATTGTGGGTGTATATTTTTATACTGACATTAGCATTCCTTGAAATCAACCACTATAGCTACATTTCCTTATAAATTTCCACCATTTTATTATGTTTAGCTGCACAGAGCAGACTTTCAATAAATTTTGCTGTGGGATGAATTGTTGATGAATTAACTGAGTGGCAAAGCCAACATATATTTGATAGCCCCAATGTGTATCTCAGATATACTTCTCCAAGTGGCTGGCTAGTGGGCTGATGCTATCTGTAGTCACGGGATTAAAAAGACTTTTTATTATTTAGACAAATGGTATCAGCAAAATATTTGAAGGAGAAGAGAGAAATGATAAAGATTTAAAGAAATCAAGAAATGTTACTTAAAAGTTAAAAATATTCTGTCACTCATCCAAATGTGATGAATTAGTGAACTGACTTTTTAAATAACTGAATTGGACTGTTTTTCTATGGAACCTTATAATCTCTTGGTTCTGGTGTAAGCCCTTGATTAGATTCACAAACCTTTACCAAATTTTCCCTCTATAGTCTGTTGATCTATTGGGTGAATTTGAATGCAGAAAAAGTAGTAGGCCTTGAAAAAATTGATGATTCAATAGAATTCCTCTGGTATTGCAATATTCTAACCCCTTTTGAGAAGACACAGTCACAAAAATGGCAGTTTTAATTGAAGGACCTATGTTCAAATTACAGCTTGATTTGTAGCTAGGTGGAACAGTAGATAGAGCACTGGACTTGGAATCAGGAGAATCTGATTTCATATCCAGTCTAGACTGTTGACACTAGCTGTATGACACTGGGCAAGTTACTTAACCCTGATTGCCTTTCTAAGAAAAAAAAAAAATCACAGCTTTGCTACTTGATCTGGGGCAAATCATTTAAATTTTCAGGGCCTTAGTTTCATCTCTAAAAATGAGAAAGTTGTATTCAATGATCTATAAATCCCATACAGCTGTAAAACAATGATCCTTTTTTTTTTTGTTTTGGTAACTTTTTTGTGCTACTGCCACCTATGTACCACCTCCTAACTTCTCCATTTTACAAACTTGTTTCTCAGTCTGGAGCTTTAATAATTCATGACATCCAATGTACTACCTGTGGTTTGGGACCTAGAATCATTGAATTCTTAAGTTTAGATACTAAATCCTTGATTCTAGGAGAACCCACTGACTTGTTACAACACTTTTGGAACTCCTAGTTATGGTCTAGGCTTTGTACCTACTGTCTTAGCCCATATGTGGTCCCTGATTTGTAATAACTGTCTTCTGGCTCAAATTCTGCTTTTCGACTATGTACTTTCTTGTATTGTGCTATGTAATGCCTGCATCTCCAGGTTGTTTTGCAGAGGAATTTTCACAAAACAATAATTTGAATTTATTGTATTTCATTTATAATCTCCAATGAATTGTTCAGTAAATATGTGAGGTATATGATTATTCTACGTCTCAATTCTCAGCAGCTACATTTCATATAACCACCATGGATAATGACAAGTAGTTTTAATTAAATATTTGAAAGGAGTCCATGACAATTTCAGTGAGGGCTCCTAATTTAGAATGCTGGGGACTGGCTGTGGAACTATTATTCTGTTCAAGTCTGACCTTAACACCTTTGAAAGTCCCATGGCCTGCCTCATATGATTGAATCATAGCTCCAAAGGCATAAAAGCATTCAATATTAAAAGCATTAATATTTTATCTTCTGCCTCCTAGCTAAAACCTTTCTGCTAACACTGTGCATCATAAAGTCATGCTGGTAAAGGTTGGACAGGTGTAGGCATATTATTTGGTTCACTTATTTCTAATTAATTAGCTTTATGGTTCAAAAACCTAGTGATAATAGGCAAGTATGATAAATAGCTACCCATTAAACTATTTGGAATCATCTGAAAAATGACCTGCCCTGTTCCAGGTCTATTTTCATTTTATCATTTAAAGCATTTACCCCCATAGTATGCTGTCTTCACAAGAGAATATGTGTTAAAAAATAACCCTGAAAAAATTAGATTAATACAATGATATATCTCCAAGGTACATAAGCCATACTAATAATGCATGTTGACAAAACAAGCACTTTATCCTATAATTTATGTTCAGAAACTGAAATAGTTTTGAAAAACAATTTAAGATTGTAGTATATATTTCATTAGTCAATCCCCATACATAATAAGGAAGGCATATAAAACTTTTGTGTTCAGTAATGTACGCTCCAGTCCAGCTCCATGGAATTATAATAACGACATAACAATTCATTGAAAAAAAAACTTTATTTTAATCTAAGACTGCAGACACATTTTCTGCAGTTATTACAAATTTAAGTATAGTAGAATTGCACTATTATTTCTTGAATCAGTTTTTGTTGAAATAGGTACAAGCATGCTTTTCCATGCAGATGTGAAGAAATGTCCTTATTTACTATAGGATAGGAAGAAAATCATTGCTGAGATACAAAAATAAGCCTCATTTTAGAAATTTTAGTAGAAGATGAATTGATACTTTTACATTTGGGAGTTGCATTTTATATCACAGATCTTTTCTTAATTATAATCCTGTGAAGTAGGTAGTACAAATAATATTTTTCCCATTTTACAGGGAGGCACATTGAGTGCTCCCTTCCTGACATCCTCGTTCTCCACAGGGGTCACCAGCTCAGAATGAAGGACACTTCTAACCCATCATGCTATGTTCTGCCCCCTATCCCCACTCTGAAGCAAATGGTCCACTCTACCATACTGTAAACTTCTGAGTATAATTGATTTGATTGATTTTAGAAGGAGTACCTCAAACATTTCTTACTAATTCATAAACATACAGGCCTCAAGGCAACCCCACCACTTCTTTAACCATCAGATAGGTTCAAGGGCTAATATACTCCCTTCTGCCCCCTTCTACCTTCTCTTTTTTTCCCCTTTCCATGTCTTATTAAAAATTCATATGAAAATCTATATTTATTATTATTATTATTATTATTAATATGACTACAAAAGGAATCATAATCTACTGTTCTCTGGCTCAATTCAGAATCTCAAAAAAGTTACACACACACATATATTTTCTGAGATCTATTTAAATCTGCATCTCTGGTCCTATGTACATATCCCAATGAATTAATGAACTATAAACTCTTTGAAGGCAAATTCTTTTATTTTCAGTGTTTAACACAGTACCTGGCATATAATAGGTGTTTAATAAATTCTTATTGAATTAAATTGAATATAATTGAAATGAGTGTCAGAGAAGATGTGACCCAACAATTGAAAGAAAGTGCTCTGATCCCAGGTCCACTGTTCTTGGCACTTTGCATCATTGCCACACAGTAATATTGATCACTTAAAAAGAAGTATAATGCAAGATATACAATTCTCTATTTAATTAGGTAGAATGGAATATAACATGTGACTTTCACCTTGGTCCTTCTGTCCCTGCTTTCAAGAAGAGTTGGGGTACAGGACTCATGACTATAGGGAAGGAGACTGTGAGCATAGGGTTGGGTGAGAGTGTTGCTTACATAGGTAGGCCTGGGCCTGTGTGGGAATGAGAGATGTATGATGGGCAAGAGGAAAGAGAGTCAGTTTGTTTTGTAGAGAATAAGTTGAGATCAAAGCCAAGACTATCAAACACAACCTCAAAAGAAAAGCCAGAGGCAAAGGGATATGTAAGTATATTTTCAAGAAAGAGTCAATGGGAGTTCAGGGAGTGAGAAGAATCAGAAGTCTGAGTCCAAAGCATCAACAAACTGGGTGGGTAGAAGAATATGTCTGACCTTGACTTTTTATTCCATTTGGGAATTATGATTTTTAAAAAATGGTGCAAGCATTCTAGTGTACCTTGTTTCTACATATGGACAGCATGACAGAGCATTAAATAAAGTATGAATTTGAAGACACACAGTCCAACATTCAACATTTCCTTAAAAAGTCATATTTATTAGAATGCCTACTTGGTTGTAATAGAAACTAAATAGTCTTGTAAGGAAACTTTATTATTTTTTTTCTGTGATTATTTTCAGTGTACAATAAAGACATCTCTTGAGACAGGTAATATCTAAGATTGAAAATGGAAAACTGGGCAAAAAGGTTATCTTGGTGTTTGTGTACTTAAAAACTATAAAGAAATACACATAGACACATACACATATGACTGTCAAAGGCAAACTGTTTTCCCACTATTTTCCAAATTCAGTTTTTATTTGGATCATTTATTGTGTGTGTGCATATACACATGCACATGCACACTCACAATGCAATGTTGACAATTATATTTTAACATAATTCATTTCCTTTGTAATCTTATGTATTTTGTTATAATCATTAAAAATGTTTTAAGATGAGAACTATAGCATTCATCAAATTGACAGAGTCTACAACAACAACAAAAAAGTGATGGGCAGTATTAGATTTATTATATATCTTTACTGAAGTTGAGACCTCAATTAAGAATTAAAATGTATTGTGAAGCTAATCTCAACTTGTAATGGTAATGGGAATTTGAAGATTTTCCCTGCCCCTTAATAAGCATAAAGGAATTTGAAGATCATTCCTGCTTTGAAAATATACTCTGCCCCCAATAAGCTCAGTGGAATAACATGGAGCCTGTGGTGGGAGGAGTTTGCTGAAGGGTGGAGCAAAGCCAAATAGTAGCTGGGAATCAGGGCAAGTTGGATGGTTGAGAGGAGAGGACACTTCCTAGGGGGAGAGAAAGACATGTGAATAAATATTGGCATTGTGTTGGTTTGTGGGAAGGCTAAAGGATGCTGTGACTCTCTATTCTATTATGGCTTATTGACTTCTTTGCTGCTATGAGTTAATATGCTTCCTGGTTTTGGCATTTGGTATTCTGGTGTCTGAATAACTGCTTTGCTTTTGTCTTATATACAGAGAGTTTGTCATATTTTGTGATCCTGCACCATGCAGGTATATTTATAGTGACAGTTGGCACTGTGAATATTGTATTGAAGCTACACAACTTCATGAAAACCTGGCACTTAATTTCATACTTTCTCCAAAGGCTATATCCCTATCACTTAACACAATGTCTGGCACATAGTAGGTACTTAATAAATCTTGCTTAACTAATTGACAAGTATATTATTATTATAAAGATAATAATGATAAAAATAATAGTAATGAAGGAAAAGGAGAAGGAAGAAGAAGAGGAGGGATAAGGAAAAGGAAAAATATAATGGTTCTTCACTGTTCCTGATATTCTCTTCACAAACCACTTTGATATGGAATAAATTCTTGTGTCACCCTATGTATTTACTGCCCCTTTTATACTGCAATAAAGAGCATTGCTTGATAATTCATAGTCCAGTTTATACACTTATACTTATTTAAAGTTAAGTCACTGTAATTAAACTTTAACAATGGCTATAAACTGACTCCAAGAAGCTAGAAATAGAGATCAAAAGATAAATGAGAGTAACTGTTGGCTTCTACAGGTACTTATGCTTTTACATGGCCTTTTTTGTGAATCCTACAGAGAACTACATGATAATAAAGATGACAGCAATGGAAAAGCAGCAAGGAGCTTCTGGCTAATACCAAACTTGAGCCCATAGGAGTAGAATAGATGTAGGTGAGTGATGGTAGAGTCAGTAGGGAAGGCATCAGCTGGTTTTCAAGAGCATATTGGGGTTTTCCTGGAAAAGATACTGAACTGTTTTGCCATTTATTTTGTTAGCTCATTTTCCAGATAGGAACTGAGACAAATAGGGTTAAGTGACTTGCCTAGAGTCACACAACTAGTAAGTATCTGAGGTCATATTTGAACTCATAAAGATAAAGCTTCCTTTTTCCAAGCCTAGTACTCTATCTACTGTACTCCCTAGCTGTCCCATAGATAGTAACACTTACATGGTCATTGTGAAAACAAAATGAGATAATGTCTATAAAGCATTTTGTAAATGTTAAACTCCTATGTAAATTAATTATTATTGTTATTATTATGATTATTATTAGGCTAACTGTTTGAATATGGTGAAGTCATTTTACCTTTCATTCACTCAGTGGCTCTGTGCAGCATTACCTAATTTTCATGAATAGAGTACCTATCCAAAGCATTGTTCCCTACATTGATGAAATAAAAGGACGAGACCTATTCTTCTTATCCTTCACCACCCTGGCAGTTACAAAATATTCTTTTCTGGATTTCTTCCAATTCATCAATCAAGTATTTGTTGACAATTCACCATATTCCTAGAACTTTGTCAAGTTCTACAAACAATTAAAAGAAATATAATACCTTTTCCCCTCTTCTTGAAGAATTTATAATCTGAGGAGAAAAAAAAAGGTCACATATGTGAAACAATTAGTGTCATTAAACTTGCATTTTGTTACAAAATCACAATTATTTCAGGTTTTCAGAAAAGAGACTATTAAGTGTGGCCTGGGAGAGGGAGGGGCCACTTCCTGGGGCAAGTGTGTATAAGGAAGAGAAGATGTGGATACCTACAATAGTTTCATGCTGTTATAAGGTGGAGAATGGTTAGATAAATTTTCATTTTTGCATATTCACTGGAAGTACCATGGCTATATTTCATCTGCCACTTTGGACCAAACCAATTGGCAGGATATGTTCATGAAACAAAGACAAAGCATAGTCAACCATTTTGAGCATAGTGATATTTAGGAAGATTACAGAGATCCATCCGTGTTTTCTGGAATCATTTTAAGAATTGAAATACTCTTTTTGTTAACTTTTGTTTTGAGACCCTGCTGGGAGTGCCAATTGTTTTGAGACTGTCCTGTGGCATAAGGGAGTCCCTCCTGGGAGGACATAGGGTTCCCCTATTGACCCTTGATTTTTACAAGTAGGCTTACAGTCTCTTATTCTCCCACTCTAGGTGCAGCTGTCAATAAGTTAAGTCCATGTTTGGGTTCTCAGTTTATGTCTAAGGAAAACCTGTGGGTCAACCGGAGACAGTGGGGAAAAGCACTTCATAATGAATCTGGGTGTTGAGAACAATATGCAAAACAGTGGGAGTCAATTCAATTCAAAGTTTTACTACAAGTAATGGGGAAAGTGTAGAGGGGAAGAAGGGACCCAAATATATAATTCAGACATGCACTCTAAAATAGACTACAAATGATATAAGAGCAGTGATTCTTTGGGGAGCACAGAGACACTGGTCCATTCAAAGAACGGGGCTGTTTCAGCAGGAAGGTATTCCCCTGCTGGAGGAGAGGGGTGCTCAGTGGGAATGGGTGCTCCTGTTGGAGGTGAGGGTGTGTTTTAAAGCACCCTTCTGACAATGCGGTTCTTTTGCTGTGATTTTGGATGCCTTATCTGGATTAGGCTGAGATGCTTATGAGGGGTCAATGCAAAATGTTATTTTAAAGGTTTGTTACCAAGGAAGTAAAAACAACAACCTAGTGGTAGACAAAATATTATTAAGGGGAAACAGTAGTACTAATATTAAAAAATGTTATTGTCATTATTTTTGTCAGTATTTTTCTATGAATATGTTATATAAATTTGCAGCCTTTCTTAAGGGGAGACTAACATGATGGACTCAAAACCATTACATTTAATCTTATAAGAATAGTTGTTACAAGTTACAGCCTCCCTTAAGGGGAAACTGTTATGACGGTCTTAAGACCAACAGGTCTAATCTTATAACACTGAAATGATCATTTTTTTTCTCCCAGCAAATTGCAAATAGATAAGTGCCATAGTACAAATCCAGGGTAAGTTAGCATGCATTCTAATGGAATACATTATTCGCAGGGAACTCAGAGTATTGTTTTTAGATTGATCTAGCCAAACCCTCTACCTGATTCATGATACTTTCCTGGGACATTTATGGTTTTATAGTTGATCTGCATTTAGACATTTCTAATGATACAATCCACCAATTTCTAAGGCATTATTTCTGCCATGAACTGGAAAGGAAGCACTTATCAATGGAACCAAGTGCTGGCTTTGCAATTGATATTTTGAACATAAATTCAGGGTTTTTCACTAATGATGATTAAGATGAACATGAAGATTATCATTATTATTATTCTTATGACACTTTATGACATGTAATTTCTTCTAGTTGTATTCATATCCTACTTGTATTCTCCTAATTCCATATTAGGTTTGGTATCAATTTTTTGTATTTTGACTCAGCCTTCTAATGTCTTAGCAGTCTTTCTTAGATTTGTGTCTTCTAGAAAATTAGGAACCATGCTTTCTATTCATTTTTACTAAGTCATCAATAAAAATGTCAAGCATAACAATGAATAGAGTCCTGCAGCATTCATTTAATAATACAAACAGCTCACATTTGTATTGTAGTTTCTGGTTTGCAAAGACTTTACTCACAACACCCCTATTAGATAATTACTTGAAGTATTATTATCTCTTTTTACAGAGGATGAAATAGAGGCTCTGTTAGATTTGAGTGATTTGCCCAAGGCCTAGTAATTAGGAAGTATGAAAATCAGAGATTCAAACCTAGGTATATGCTGACTCCAAGTTCTCCACTTTTCCATTCATTGCTTCCCTCTCTGTACAAGTCAACATTCTATTTGCTTGTCATCTAGGAATCAATACTCTTTAAGTTCATTTAAGTCAATTCTGAATGTGCCTTACTGTAAATTATCCTGCCTATATCTCTCCATCTCATCCACAATAATACCATGTGCAATTTTGGCAGGTATTTTGGTGAAATTCAGATACATTGGTCTATATTCCTGATCCCCTAATCTAGTATTCTAATAGATTAATTTTTAAACAAAAAAGGATAGAGATTTCTTTGATATGACTTGTTCTGAGTAAAAATAAAGTTTGTATCATAGTTTTAAACTTCCCCCCAAAATTTGTGATTCTAGGATTAGAATTTATTTAATTTTGTTTTTTTCCTCTCTGTAAATATATTTTTGTTCCTTTTATGTCCTTCAATTTCAATTTCATTAAATATTTATTGAGTATATACAGTTTACCTCACTCTGTGCTTAGCAGAGAGCATAAAGGTTGTCCCTGATTCCAAAGAACTTGCTTTACTGAGGAGAGTCAATTTCTACATAGAAGAGTAGAATAGATATACATACACACATTTATACAATACAAAGTATTGGAGATTTCATATCAATGTACTGAAGTTAGTGTTCAAATGAATAGTTTCATTACCCTTCCTGGAACCAGGTGTCTCACATTATGGCCTAAAAAAATGAAATCATGCTGACAGCCAAAATCTCATGTGATTTGATTCTTCTTAGAACAACAAATAGGCATCTCTGAAGTTCATAAAATGACCTATTTAATTTGGCAGGTGATGCCAAAAATGTGTCACAAAGAATAATTGATTAGGGAATCAATTTTTCAACTTTTCCTTCCCTTCTAAGGAAGCCTGAAAGAACATTTATATTCATAGCAGCTTCCTTTTGCCCTAGGGTGAGAAAAGAGGGGCGTTGTGAGCTTTCCCTTGGCAATTGTATTCAGCTGTGCTGCCTATCTGTTCAGAAGAAGGATCTTGTGATTTAGGGCTTAAAAAAGAGGGGTAGAGATGGGTAGAGTGGTGGTTTAGGGGGAGTTGCTGAAGTTCATAAGAATGAAGAACATTTTAAAAGTAGATTCATTAATTCTTTCAACAAGCATTTGCTATGGGTCAGTAGCTCTGCAAGCACTGATCATACAAAGACAAAACCACAATCAGCCACCTCCCTCAAGAAGCTGTCATTCTTTTGGAGTAAAACAAAATATAAACACAAAATATACACTAAGTAAAAACAAAGAAATTTTAGGTTTGGCCAGAGGGGTAGCAAATTAGGGCTAGTGAAAATATAGGAGGAGGCATTTGAACTCACCTTTGATGGAAGCTATGGAACCTAAGAGAGACTCTACTTGCATGACTCTGGACACTTAATCTTCTCTATGACTCATTTTCCTCATCTGTAAAAATTAAGTCATTGGATTTGATGGCATCTAAAGTCCCTTCCTCTTCTAAGTCTATGATGCTATAGAAAGTGAAGAGCGAGCATATTCCAAGCATAGGGAAAAGCCCATGCAAAAACATGGAGATAGTCGATCGAATGGCAAGTAGGGAAATTTGTTTGGAATGTTAGGTATTTGAAAGGGAAATATATGTAATGAAACAGGGAAAATTGTATGGAAGGCCACAAATCAGATAGAATAAGAAAAATTCAAAGTAAAATTACTCTGAGGTTGCACTTCACATCCATTATATTGATAGAGATGACAAAATAGAAATTGGGCAATTGTAGGTAGAGGGAAAAAACACATACACTAAGGATGGGGTACAGGTTTTGCTTTACTGAGGAGACTCAATTTATACACAGATGAGCAGAATAGACACACATACACACATATATACAATACAAAGCATTATTGGGGATTTCATATCAATGTATTGAAGTTAGTATTCAACTTGAACACTCCTTGATTTTTCCCACTTGATCTGGCGTTCACCTGAGGCTATAATCCCCTCAATTGGCCTTTAGTTATTGCTATTCCCAATTCTCTGTTACCCTAAACCTAGGTCAGGCCTTCATTTGTCTGTTATCTCCATATTGCATCTGGCTACTTCCTAACCTTGATTCTATCTAAACCCCATTCTCTTGGTTCCTGGCCTCAGAACTGTAGTCAGCCCATTCTACTGGCCACTCCCATCAGGATCTTCCCCAGACCCCATCTTCACCAGACTACTTGGCCAAAGCTAGATCCCTCCCACAATCTTTCTGTATATAAGATCCATCTTGGCCTCCATTAAGGTGCTCAGATTCAATATGAACCTGCTTGCATTAGTGATACAAATGCTGAGATTCCTTAAGGATATAGACAATGCTAAGATTCCTTAAGTCTGGCCAATATGACAGATCTTTAATAAATCTTGTTTTTCTTTGGCTGAAAGAAGGCTTGGGTAGAATTCATTTGGGCAGGACCTAGGTGTAGCTATTTGGGTTTCCAACACTCCTAAACCTCAACACTAATGCCCCAATGCCATGAGCTCTACTCCTAGCTCAATCAGTCAACAAGGGTTTATGGGGAAAATTTTACTTTGTGCTAGAGAATGTGCTAAGTGATGTGGTTACAAGGACAAACTGAAACAGTCCCTGCCCTCAAAGAGGTTACATTCTAATTCTATTGTCTGTAAAGAAAATAATAGATCTCTAAGATTAGCATACTCTAGTTTCCTCACCTACTATGATTTTCATCTAGGCAGTTCCCCTACTTATAACTCCATATCAGGCACCTACTCATTTATGCCAGTTGGGTAACACACCTTCTTCCTTCTTCCCTCCCACCTCTTTCTCTTTTTCTTTCTTTCTTTCCCTTCCTGGCTAGATTTCTTTCTTAAAGACCAAGCGTTAGACTCGATTCTCTCTGACTCTCATTGACTGGCCAGTAATTGACTTGAAAGGGTTTTCCCCTCCCTGACTGATTTTTTTTTACTAGGTAAAAGAGGCCATTCTCTGCCTAATTTCTTATCTCACCTATCCTTAATTATGGAATGAGTGTGGACTCAGTCAAAATGAGAACTTGGAAACACCTTAGCTTAAAAAGGCAAAGGTCTCCTTCTCTATCCAGGGCCACCTTCAGTCAACCTGACCTATATCTTGCTACTGGACCTAGATGGCAGAGAAAGTGAGGCTGGTGACTTTTCAGAGCCATTCCTCACTTAAATCTAATTCACTTGTAATTCACATGCAAATCACCTTCCTGATAGTATGGTTCTCTTCAAGAATGAAGGACAAAACAACAGCAACAGACAATCCACATGCATGAGGTCACAGATCCCTTGAACTGTGAACAGGAAATCCTAAAGATTCAATTCCAAAGAAAATTGCCTAGCACAGACTTTGATAATACAAGGTCAACACAGCACCATGATTAGCCATTGTTGATATGCCTTAGTAAAAATTTCCCCTAGCTTTGGGGATAATTTTAAATGTCGCATTTTGCTACCCTCTATTTTCATATCAGTGGGTTGCATTTATTACTTATCTGATATATAGAAAGTAGAAATTTAGAGGAGAATTTTATGAGGCATGAGGTAGAAATAATGTGACTGTGTTAAATCCAAAATAACATGATAAAAGAAATATGGCAGAATCTTATAATTGTTGTCATAAGTTGACAAGAAAATGTGTTCTCTTTAATTTGGGATTCAGTTCAATTAATGTATCCTCAGTATCCCAGAGTGATAAAAAATGCATCTGTAAGACTTTTTTTTTCCTTTTTCAAAGATGTCAGGATGAAGGATTGAGAAAACATCTTTTTAAATTGTTATGAGGTATTTGTAAGAGTCTTAATGAATACATAATGAGTATGTAGTCGCATTAAAGTGATAATTGAGTGACAGCAAAACCTGTTTACAAAATGACATTACTTGGTGGTCTAAGTATTGAAGCAGACATTTGGCTAGGCATATTTTTGACAGACAGTTACTTGAATCTAAGTCTGGGTAAAAAAAAATACCCAAAAAAACAGCAGGAAAGTTAAAGAAACTTTGCCCTGGTAATAATAATGCCTGATGTAAAATGTGATGTTTAATATTATAATGAAACATCAAAAGCTTAACTAGAAATCACTGTGCTTCTTACCCACTGTCAAGTTAATGCCTTTTGCATTCCTATTACTCTACTGTTATTTCCACTCCAATTATCACCATTTCCACTGTTATATGCTCTGGATTTCAATACTTGGCAATGTTTGGCTGTCACTATTTTTGTGGTTGAGTTTGTCACCTGCCTTTAAGGACCTTTCTGTTGATCATAAAACCTCTCTATTCTTGCTTTTGTTACACACTGGTGACTTAGTCATGGACCTGTAAGAGACAGTAAGAAATTGTTTTGTCTAGTCCTTGATTTCAGTCCTTTTTGTGGGATAAAGGTGGGGCAGGTTTTTGGAACTGTGATTTCATAGGGAACTCTAAGGGTGGAAACTCCTTCCCTTGAGTCAAATCAGTAAGTTATTGGAACCTTAAAATCTTGGAAAACTGCCTAGGGAACCAAGAGGCTATGACTTCCTTATGGTGATAGATCAGTGTTTCAGCAGCTGAATTTAAATCTAATGCCATCTATGTACCATGCCATGTTGACCCTTTATGTTTAGCAGATAAAATGTTGTTAATCCCATTTTACAGATGAGTTAAATGAGTCAAGAGAAAATAACTTTATGGTTTCCTTCCATACCCCTAATTTCCTCTATGGGGCTATTAAATGACAGAAGTGGGGATAAAACCTAGGCCTCCTTACTTACATAGTAGTTTTCTTCCAGCCATCTCATGCTATTTTTTATAGTTAATGTTAGCTACTATTTTTAATCCCTTATACTTATACAGCAATTTAGAGCTTGCAAGGGACATTCTTCCTAACAATTGTATGAGGAAGAATACCAGGATCATAGACTGAGAAGTGGAAGAGACATTAGATATTAGCTAGTCCAATCTGTCTCTCTTTTTTTTTTTTTGCTTTTTTTTTTTTTTGGAGGGCAGTTGGGGTTAAATAACTTGCCCAAGGTCACATGGCTAGGTTTTTGTGTGTTAAGAGTCTGAGGCCAGATCCGAACTCAGGTCCTTTTGACTTCAGGGCCATCGCTCTACTCACTGTGCCACCTAGCCTCCCCTATCTGTCTCATTTTTAATTATGAGGTTAATGAAGCCCAAGAAGGAAAATGTCTCACTTAAGATGAGAGTTATGGGGTGGCTAAGTGGTGCAGTGAATAGAGCACAAGACCTGGAGTCAAGAGGACCTGAGTTCAAATCTGCCCTCTGACACTTAACACACTTATTAGCTGTGTGAATTTGGGCAAGTCACTTAACCCCAATTGCCCTCCAAAAAAAAAAAAAAAAGATGAGAGTTATGGCAAATTCCATGTAGAACAAGACAAAGACCACTGACTCTAGAATCAGAGCACCTAGGCTCAAATTCGCTCTATGATACATACTACATGGGATAAGTAACTTTGTTTACTGAACCTTAGTTTTTTCATCTGTAAAAACAGGGTGGGGGAGGGGAGGGTTGAAAATAGTTACCCTCTGAGCTCTTTTACAGCTCTAGGTCTCTGATCTTAAGTAGAAGAACCAGTATTTGAATAAAGACTATTCTGTAACCAGCTCTATTTACATCTCAGAAATTAGCAGATACTATGAAGCAGAATTTGATTTATTGTTTTATTGATTTAGACCCACAAAATAAAGGAGAAAATGTTAACAATTGAGATCAAACTTAAATGTGTGTCATGCCTACATTTCTTTTTAAACAATAACATTTTAAACATTTATGAGAATACTCCTGATTTGAACCCAGATTATCTGACTCCAGATCTTGGGCTCTTTCCATTATTCCACACATTCTATTTTCATTTCAATTCATTAAGTATTTATTAAGTACTTACTGTGTACCAGGAATAGTGTTAATATCAAGGATACAAAAAAAGAGAAACAGAGTTTCTGTCCTTGAGGATATTACCATCTAATGGAAGAAGACTACACACAAAAGGAAGGTGAAAAAAACTGGGGGGAGGAGGTGGGGTGCCCAACAGAAGGTAAAAGGTCCCATGGAATTTGGGCTTTAGGAGGACTTTAATGCTCTACTTTCCAGTCAGAAGGGAGAGATAACTGAAGGTGAATTGAGAATGTATTGGTGCCAATCAAAACTTGAGTCAATCTGCATGGTGATGAGATTTAGGGTGTTCAACTTATCCTGGGGTGGGGCAGGTGTTTCTTGCAGTCTAGGCCAAGCAAAACTGCTCGTGGAAAATGGAGTATTCTTTTTACTGTGTTGCAACCACATTATGCAAAGTATGCTACTGCAGTTTGCTAACCCACCATGATTTTCATCTAGGGAGATTCTCTACATATAACTCCATATGGTTTATTAATTCACTTATGCCTTAAAAAGGGATGTCCTGAGTTTGAAGGAAGTGCAAAGGAGACCATATTATTTAATCCTACAACATAAAAACATGAAGTGTTTTCATATAAAGTTTCTTCTACCTTATCATTAAATCTTTGTGGTAGAAAAATGGACTGATTAAAAATTAGCCTCAATAAAAACCTGAAAAGGGGGGTGGGGTACAGATCCATGATGGCAGAGTGAAAGCAGTTACTTACCTGAACTCCTTAGTAAATTCCTTTAGTAACCTCTAAAAAGGTGAATCTGAATGGATTTTAGGGAGGCAGAATTTACTGGGAGATGGAATGTGGCAGATTTTCAGTCCAGGAAGGTGCGGACATGGGACTGGAAAGGGTGGATTGTGGGGGCTGCACCAGTGCAGACCCGAGACTGACCGAAGCAGAGTCACAGTGAGCCTAGAGGAGCTGATTCACCTACCACAGGGGCAATTCCCAGACCTCTCACCAGAGGGTAGGGGATCTGTAGGAGGTGGGCAAGGGAAAGAGCAGGGATCCTGGGAGCAGCAGCTAATCCTGGGGCTACCAACCCACAGCCTGGATGTTTAAGAATCAACTACCTGGGAGCCAAGATGGCGGAGTAGAAACAGCTCTTCCAAGCCTCTCTGCCCCCAGATTCTCTGCAAACTATGTAAAAAAGGACTCTGAAAATCTTCTGGAGCCCCAGCACCCACAGAATGACACAGAGAAGCTAACCTCCCGCTGAGGACAGCCCAGCACCCTGCAGGAAGGACCAGCGCAGTGGTCTGGGAGCCGGCAGCACGCAGAGCGCAGGAGCCGAGCCGAGCCCAGGTCCACGTGAGCCGAGGTTTTAGCCCCAGGGCGGCAGGGCCAGCAGCCGGCTGGAGGAACCCCAGAACACCAGGAACTGTGGAGACGCCAGAATTATCAACATAGACTTGCCTAGGACAAAGTAAGAGGTTAGTGTCCTATGGACTTTGGGACCTGTATTTGGGGAATGCGTCAGCTCCCTCCCCTGGGGGCTAGAAGCTGCTGAGGAGACACGCCATTGTGTAGTTTTCAGAGGCATTTCCGGCTCCCAGCCTACAAATCGTGGGGAGATCAAGCGATCAGTCTTGGGGGGTAATCGCTCTTGCTTTAACCTCCCTGGATCTGGATTGTGATCTAGGGTGGAAGTTGTGGGTGGGTTTACAGCTTGCCAGAAACGGAAGTTGCCCCCCACACGTTCGGGACGAAAATTCCTCTATCTGGCCTTAAAGCCATAGTGTGGCAACAAGCCCAAAAGTCAAGCAATTAAGTGGCAACATGCCAAGGCAAAGGAAACAGAAAAATGCAACCCTAGACTCCTATTTTGGGGGCATAGAGCGGGAAAAGGACTGTGAGGTCAGAAGTCCTGCTCCAAAAGCCCCAGGGGAAAACATGAGTGGGTTGCAGGCCATAGAGGACCTTAAAGAGGACTTTAAAAATCAAATAAGAGAAGTGGAGGAAAAATTAGAAAGAGAAATGAGAAGGATGCAGGAAAAGTATGAAATGAGGGTCAACAGCCTGACTGAGGAAAACAACACCTTAAAAAATAGACTAGCTCAAATGGCAAAGGAGGCCCAAAAGGGCAATGAGGAGAAGAATGCCTTAAAAAGTCGAATTTGCCAGATGGAAAAAGAATCTCAAAAGTTCACTGAGGAGATTCATTCCTTCAGAGTTAGACTGGAGCAAATGGAAGCTAGTGACTTTATGAGAAATCAAGATGCTGTTAAGCAGATCCAAACAAACGAAAGATTAGAAGGCAATGTGAAATATCTCATGGGAAAAACCACTGACCTGGAGAATAGATCCAGGAGAGACAATTTAAAAATTATTGGACTACCTGAAAGCCATGATCAAGGAAAGAACCTAGAAATCACCCTTCAAGAAATTCTCAAGGAAAACTGCCCTGATGTTTTAGATCCAGAGGGCAAAATAGAGGTTGAAAGAATCCACCGATCACCTCCTGAAAAAGATCCCAAAAGAAAACTCCCAGAAATATTATAGCCAGGTTCCAGAATCCCCAGATCAAGGAGAAAATACTACAAGCAGCCAGGAAGAAACAATTTCAATATTGTGGAAACACAATCAGAATAGCCCAGGACCTGGCAGCTTCTACACTGAGGGATCGAAGGGCATGGAATATGATATTCCAGAGGGCAAAAGAACTGGGAATGAACCCAAGGGTCACCTACCCAGCAAAACTGAGTATTTTGTTTCAGGGGAAAATATGGTCATTCAGTGGAATAGAGGACTTTCAAGCATTCTTGAGGAAAAAACCAGAGTTGAATAGAAAATTTGACATCCAGACGCAAGAAGTAAGAGATGCCTGAGAAGGTAATCAGGGAAAAGAAATCAAAAGGAACTTATCAAAGTTGAACTATTTACATTCCTATATGGAAAAGCAATATCTGTGACTGATGATATCTTTCCCACTATGAAAATAATGGAAGAAGGGGGTGTGGTCATACGAATACATATGTGAATGTGTGTGTATATGGTTACAGTTATATATGGATAGAGGGCATAGGTTGAATTTGTTGGGAAGGGAGAATACTCAAGGGATGAAATTATGAGGTGAGAGGAAAGTGGCAAGAGGAGATGGGGAGAGACAGGGTAGGGTAAACTATCTCATGTAGAAGAAGCAAGGGGAAGTGGTTGCAAAGGAGGGGGAGAATAAGGAAGGCTAAAAAGGCAAAACCACATTCACATTGAATTTGGTTCAGGGAGAAAATGACATACATACTAAATGGGATATCTCAACCTGCAGCAGGATAGGGGGAAGGGGGATGAGAGGAGGGATGATGGATGGGAGGGCATCCTTGGGGTGAGGGGAGGTTGGAAGTACCCACTATAGAAGAGGGACAGGATCATGTAGGGAATGGACCAGGTGGGGGGTGGGATCAGTGGGAGGGAATTATAAGCAGCCTTGTACAATATATCTACTATGACAATGTTTTGCATAGCTAGACATGTACAACATATACTGAATTACTTATATCCCAAGAAGGAATGGGTGACAAGGGAGGAAGGAAATGGATCTGAAATTCAAGGTCGTAACATTAAATGTTTCAAATATATATATAAATACTATTATTAATACTCTTTTGCCTATAATTGGGAGAGATAAGATGTGCAGGCATTGGGACACAAAGATTCATCTTCCTCTAATGGAAAAGTCGATGGGGAAGGGGAGAAGGTATGGGAGAGACAGATTGGAGGAAGCGATATCTTGTGGGACTGCTTTTCTGGGAGGTTGGGTAGGGGAATAATGGGGGGAAAATGATTGTAACTCAAAATCTGGCGGAAATGAATGATGTAAAACAGAAGTTAATAAAGTATTTGTTTAAAAAAAAATTAAAAAAAAAAAAAAGAATCAACTACCTGAACTCCTGGGAGCCAAGATGGCAGAATAAATCCTAACTGCTCCAATCTCTGCCTATGACCCTGAAGACCCAGAGAATATTGCCCCATTGTAAAATCCTGAAATAGTGCAACTAGTGGCAGGCTTGGGAGCCCTAGAAGAAGGGTGTTGGTTTGGCTGTGCCAAGGCTAAGGTACAGTGAGGAGGTGTCCCAACAAGCCCCATCTCAGCTGACCAGCAGGAGATCCTGGACCTGGTCAGTGGAGTGGAGCCAGCAAGTGCCAGCTCTAGAACCCCAGGTTTGCCTTCCCACAACCAGGGCAACCAGCAGACACCAGCACAAACCAGCCACCAGCAGCTGAGCCTACCTGAGTTTTAGCCCACGGGCTGGGAGGCAGAAACTTGAAGCAGCCAGACCACTCCTCCCCCACACTGTATACTGTGAGCTTCAGAGTAACCTTGAGGCAGCTCAGAAAGTCCTGGCGTTGGCCCCAGTCTAGACTCAGAGACGCAATAGAACACAAAGCCAATAACTAAACCCCTAGCTCCCAGCATAAGAAGCATGGGTCAGAGCCCTCTGTAGCCCAGAAACAGAAATCAACATTAAAAGCCAGGAAATCGGCAATCACAGTGGGGAAAAGCAAATTAGAAGAACAAAAAAATGATTGAATCCTTTTATAATGAGCTATAAGAACCAGATTCACAACAGGTCAGCACTGACTCTATACCCAACTCTGAAACCTCAAAGGGAATATGAACTGGTCTTAAGCCCAGAAAGCATTCTTGGAAGAGCTTAAAAATTAGGATTTTAAAAGCCAAATTAGAAAGGAAGAAGATACATTGACCTATTCTTTTAAAATTGCATTTGCCAAAATAGGAAAAAAAAATTACTGAAGAAAACAGTTCCTTAAATGTAAAATTTGTGAAACTGAAAAAGAGTCACAAAATCTAATAGGAGAAAAGAACTTCCTAAAAACAAAATCTGAACATATGGAAAAGAAACTTAAAAATTAATCGTGGAAAAAAATTTGCTAAAAATTAGAATCAGTCAGTTTGAAGCTAATGACTCTATGAGGCATCAAAAATCAATCAAAACCTAAAGAATGAAAAATTAGAAGAAAATGTAAAATATCTCATTAGAAAAACCACTGGGGGGGGTGGAGCCAAGATGGCAGAGTAGAAACAGCTCATCCAAGCCACTCTGCCCCAAGATTCCCCCCAAACTATGTAAAAGGGGACTCTGAACAACTTCTGGAGCCTCAGCACCCACAGAACGACACAGAGAAGCTAACCTCCCGCTGAGAACACCCCAGCAGCCCTGCAGGAAGGACCAGCACAGCAGTCTGGGACCTGGCAGCAGCGCGCAGAGCACAGGAGCCGAGCTGAGCCCAGGTCCCTGTGAGCAGAGGTTTTAGCCCCAGGGCAGCAGGGCCAGCAGCCGGCTGGAGGAATGCCAGAACACCAGGAGCTATGGTGACTACAGAATTATCAACATAGACATGCCTAGGACAAAGTAAGAGGTTAGTGTCCTATGGACTGTGGGACCTGTATTTGGGGAATACGTCAGCTTACTCCCCTGGGGGCTAGAAGCCACTGAGGAGACACGCCATTTTGTAGTTTTCAGAGGCAGCTCCATCTCCCGGCCTGCATGCTAACTGTAGGGAGATCCAGCGATCAGTTTTGGGGGGTAATCGCTCTTGCTTTAAACTCCCTGGATCTGGATTGTGATCTAGGGTGGAAGTTGTGGGTGGGTTTACAGCTTGCCAGAAAAGGAAGTTGCCCCCCACATGTTAGGGACGAAAATTCCTCTATCTGGCCTTAAAGCCATAGTGTGGCAACAAGCCTAAAAGTCAAGCAATTAAGTGGCAACATGCCAAGGCAAAGGAAACAGAAAAATGCAACCCTAGACTCCTATTTTGGGGGCATAGAGAGGGAAAAGGACAGTGAGGTGAGAAGTCCTGCTCCAAAAGCCCCAGGGGAAAACATGAGCGGGTTGCAGGCCATAGAGGACCTTAAGAAGGACTTTAAAAATCAAATAAGAGAAGTGGAGGAAAAATTGGAAAGAGAAATGAGAAGGATGCAGGAAAAGTATGAAATGAGGGTCAACAGCCTGACTGAGGAAAACAACACCTTAAAAAATAAACTAGCTCAAATGGCAAAGGAGGCCCAAAAGGGCAATGAGGAGAAGAATGCCTTAAAAAGGTGAATTTGCCAGATGGAAAAAGAATCTCAAAAGTTCACTGAGGAGATTCATTCCTTCAGAGTTAGACTGGAGCAAATGGAAACTAATGACTTTATGAGAATTCAAGATGCTGTTAAGCAGATCCAAACAAATGAAAGATTAGAAGGTAATGTGAAATATCTCATGGGAAAAACCACTGACCTGGAAAATAGATCCAGGAGAGACAATTTAAAAATTATTGGACTACCCGAAAGCCTTGACCAAAGAAAGAACCTAGAAATCACCCTTCAAGAAATTCTCAAGGAAAACTGCCCTGATGTTCTAGATCCAGAGGGCAAAATAGAGTTTGAAAGAATCCACCGATCACCTCCTGAAAAAGATCCCAAAAAGAAAACTCCCAGGAATATTATAGCCAGGTTCCAGAATCCCCAGATTAAGGAGAAAATACTAGAAGCAGCCAGGAAGAAACAATTTCAATATTGTGGAAACACAATCAGAATAGGCCAGGACCTGGCAGCTTCTACAGTGAGGGATCGAAGGGCATGGAATATGATATTCCAGAGGGCAAAAGAACTGGGAATGAACCCAAGGGTCACCTACCCAGCAAAACTGAGTATTTTGTTTCAGGGGAAAATATGGTCATTCAGTGGAATAGAGGACTTTCAAGCATTCTTGAGAAAAAACCAGAGTTGAATAGAAAATTTGACATCCAGACACAAGAAGGAAGAGATGCCTGAGAAGGTAATCAGGGAAAAGAAATCAAAAGGAACTTATCAAAGTTGAACTATTTACATTCCTATATGGAAAAGCAATAAATGTGACTGATGATATTTTTCTCACTATGAAAATAATGGAAGAAGGGTGTGTGGTCATATGAATACATATGTGAATGTGTGTGTATATGGTTACAGTTATATATGGATAGAGAGCATAGGTAGAATTTGTTGGGAAGGGAGATTACTCAAGGGATGATATTATGAGGTGAGAGAGGAAAGTGGCAAGAGGAGATGGGGAGATACAGGGTAGGGTAAACTATCCCAAGTAGAAGAAGCAAGGGGAAGTGGTTTCAAGGGAGGGGGAGAATAGGAAGGCTAAAAAGGCAAAACCACATTCAAATTGAATTTGGTTCAGGGAGAGAATGACATACATTCTAAATGGGATATCTCAACCTATAGCAGGATAGGGGGAAGGGGTATGAGAGGAAGGATGATGGATGGGAGGGCATCCTTGGGGGGAGGGGAGGTTGGAAGTACCCACTATAGAAGAGGGACAGGATCATGTAGGGAATGGACCAGGTGGGGGGTGGGATGAGTGGGAGGGAATTATAAGCAGCCTTGTATAATATATCTACTATGATAATGTTTTGCATAGCCAGACGTGTACAACATGTACTGAATTACCTATCTCCCAAGATGGAATGGGTGACAAGGTAGGAAGGAAATGGATCTGAAATTCGAGGTCTTAACATTAAATGTTTCAAATATATATATATATAAATACTAATATTAATACTCTTTTGCTTGTGATAGGGAGATAAGATGTGCAGGCATTGGGACACAAAGATTCACCTTCCTCTAATGGAAAAGTCGATGGGGGTATGGGAGAAGGTATGGGAGAGAGCAGATTGGAGGAAGCGATATCTTGTGGGACTGCTATTCTGGGAGTTTGGGTAGGGGAATAATGGGCGGAAAATGATTGCAACTCAAAATCTGGCGGAAATGAATGATGTAAAACAGAAGTTAATAAAGCATTTGTTTAAATAAATAAATAGATAAAAAAAATAAGAAAAACAACTGACCTGAGAACAGATCCAGGAGAGATAAGCTAAAAATTATCAGTTGATCATAAAACCATGATGAGAAAAAGAGTCTGGACAACATCTTCCAAGAAATCAAGGAAAATTGCCTTATGGTCCTAAAACCAGCCGGTAAAATAGTTATAGAAAAAATCCACCAAACACCTTCTGAAAGGGATCCCAAATTCAAAACTCCAAGAAATAATGTGGCCAAAATTCCAGAACTATCAGATCAAGGAGAATATACTACAGGGAGCAAGATAGAAACAATTCAAATATTGTGAAATTACAGTAAGGATCACACAGGACCTAGTGGCTTCTATATTAAAAGATCAGAGGGACTGGAAGATCATATTTCTTAAGGCAAAAGAACTCAGACTACAACCAAGGATCAACTATTCAGCAAAACTGAGCATAATCTTTCAGGCAAGGAAATGGGCATTCAGTGAAATAAGGGACTTCCGGACCTTCCTGATGAAAACAAAAACAAAAACAGAGTTCAATGGAAAATTTGATCTCCAATACAAGACTCAAAAGAGACATAAAAAGGTCAACAGGGAAAATACACAAAGACACACAGGCACAGACACACACACACACACACAAACACACAGCTTGTTATTCAATATAAACAAACGATTTACTTCCCTATATGGGAGGCTGATACCTGTCAATATTGAGAATTGTATAATCATTGTGACATATAAAAGGTTTATACATAGAGAGAAGGTGTGAGTATAAACTAACCAAAGTGATGATTAAAAAAAAAACAACTCTATTAAGGGGTACAAAGGAACTGTAATGGGAGAAGAGGAAAGGAGGAGGCAGAAAAGGCAAATTATGCCACACAAAGAGGCATAAAAACATATAGTAGAAGGAAAGAAAGGAGAGAGATGAACATTTTGTGAGCTTTACTTTCACTGGTTTTGGTTCAAGGAGAGAATAACGTAATCTGTTAAGTATAGGATTCTAACTTGAAAACACACAATGACTTTTATAATAGAGGGAAAGGAGGGAGAGGAGCACTCTATGAGATTTATTCTCATTGGTTTTCGTTCAAGGAGGGAATAACATAGTCTATTAAGTATAAAAATCTATTGTGCCCCACACGCACTAGGAGGAGAAAGGGGAAAGAAAAGAGGGGGTTGTTAGAAGGGAGGAAAGAAGTAGTAAATGGGAATGATAGGAAAAGAGTGGGGTGCTGATAGGGAGGGAATACTGAGGGAGGCAGTGGTCAAAAGGAAAACTCTTAAAGAGATAAAGGGAGAAGGGAGAAATAAAAGCACAATGCAAGGTTCTAAGATAACTCCAAAAGACTAATGATGGAAAGGATATCCACATCCAGAGAAAAGAACTATGGAGTTAGAATGCAGATTGAAGCAAGCTACTTGCTCTCTCTCTTTTGTGTTTTGCTTTGTTTCATTCCTTCTTTCTTGTAGTTCATTTCATTGGTGATAATTCTTCTTTACAACCTGACTAATGCTTAATGTGAAGGTATTTGTGGAGCCTATATTGGATTGCATGCCACCATGGGGGGTGGGGACGGGAGAGGGAGTGGAAGAAAATTCAGAACACAAGGGATTGTGTAATTGAATGTTGTAAACTAAAATTAGATAAACAAATTTAATGAAATAAAACTTAAAAGTAAACAAACAAATAAGTAAATTTCATAATTATAAAGAAACTCCCCCCCCAAAAAAACCTGAACACCAACTGTTGAAATTAACCTGTTTTTAAAACAACCACGTTGAGGGGTGGCTAGGTGGCACAGTAAGAGTGCAGGCCCCAGATTAGGGAGGACCCGGATCTGTTCTGCCCTCAGAAAATGAGCACCCACACATAAATAATGCCTGGCCATTTAACCTTGAACAAGTTACTTAACCCCAATTGCTTTAAAAACAAAAACAAAAACAAACAAAAACAAAAACAAAAAAAACCAAAAAACCAACCGCACTGAATGTAAAACAAACTGTCCTTTTCAATTTATCTATCTATGTATACACACACACACACACACACACATATATATCCACCTAGATTACTTTCTCTAATGTATGTGGGTTTCAAAAACTAAATTAGCATAATGAATGTTGTAATATTATACTTTTAGGTTAAATTATATTAAATAGCTTGGAGGAAAGAAATGAAAGGAACTATAGAACTGAAAAACAAAAACAACCCTTTAAAAGTCACTTTCAAGAACAAAATGTAAAGTGAATATAATAGTTTTCCCAGCATCCTCAAAGCAGGTGCTTGGACCTAAAATGTAATTAAGGTTATATGATTAAAACCTTTATTGCTTTGGTTGCCATAAAAGAAAAATATATCTTAATTAAAATTATCAGTAGTGTGAGCCATAGTTTTTGAAAGGTAACATTATAGTAGTAATTATTGCATATTCTTATAATAGATATAAATTATAATAAAATAAAATCCCACATTTATTTTTTAAGAAAACATGAATATTTCACAGAATTTTAGGCATATTATAATTGGCAATGTCCTTCCTTTGTCACTTTGGATTTTATGTCAATCTCCCTTCAGTTTCTGCCTCTTTGACACTATGTCACCTTGCTTTGATTTCTCCTTTAAAATATGGTATGCTAACAATTTGGCTACATTTGCAATTATAACTGGAAAGCTATTCATAAATTTCAGTAGGTAAATTCTCAGTATACCAATGATTAGGCAAAGGTTCCAGGAGTAGTGAGACAGTGTTGCTTCTTCTCATAAAATGATAAAATAAAGGTTGCCTCCATTGTCCAGTTGTTTTCTGATCCTAAACAGAAGTGATTAATGGATCAAATGTTTCTCATACTCTGGAGATGACAAGTATTGCTGGAAGGATGTGCAATGATGCTTGTTAGATCCACTGCCAATTTATGTTAGCTTATTTTATCAGAGCTCTGAATGCTTCATGGGAATTCTGAAAAACAAAAACAAACAAGAACAGTAGCATTTGCAAAGGCATTTAAGATTTGCAGAGTACTTTAATATCTTAGTATCTCATTTGGTCTTTACAAAAAGTTTGTGACGTGGATCCTATTATAATCTCCATTTTACATCTGAAGAATCTGAGGTGGAAAGGCTATATTTTCACTATGATCACAAAGCTAGTAAGCAATTAAGGCAAGATTGGAACACAAACCTTTCTGATGCCAACTTCAGCATTCTATCTACCATGCCACCACCAGCCTTTCATTTCTTACTTACTCTTTATCATATTCTTTGCCTTAGATGCTCTAGACCTTCCATTTTCTACTCAAGTCACCAGTTTTACCTTCTTTCACCAGATGGCTTCCCATTCTTCTTTACTGACCCAGTTCTTTCCAAGTTCAATAATGGCTTCATTATTTTGATTAATTTTTTGGCAGGGCTGGGGTGGGGATTTGTCTTCATTCTTTTCAATCAGTCTGCAGTATTTGATATTATGGACAAAGTCCTACACTTATATGCTTTCTTTTCTCTTGGCTCCTGTAGTATTTCACTCCCCTTTTCCACTTACTGTTCTGATTATTACTTTCCTCTCTTTGCCTGGCTTCTCATGCTTTTCTTTTCCTTAAAACATGTATCCTCTTGAGTTTTGCTTTTGGCTCCTTTCTCTTCTTTGTCTATATTTTGTTGTTGTTGTTATTTTCATCTACTCTGACAGTTTTGACTATTAACTTTATGGAGATGATTCTAAGATCTACATCAGTACACTCCTCTAAGGACTAATTGCAATCACCCTTGTTCATTTCCCCAACATTTCTTTTTTGCATTATACTCAACCCTTCTGCTGGTCTTTCTTTCCCTGGTTTAGATTTAACATGACTAGTGACATAATAACCTTCCTAAGGAATTGAACATATCACACGAATATGCAAATGGATCTATTTTCATCAGTTTTTATATTTTCTACAATGATTCAAGTTGAAATTTATCCATGCCTTTTTCTCCTATGTGACTCACATATAATCACTTATTCCCAGAAGTTTGCAATAGCAGGTCCACCTTGGGATTGATACCTTCCTCATTTTTTCTTTCTCTTGAGATGAGAACAATAAAATGCCCAAGTACATACCTGTCATCTCTTTCTCTTTCTACATGGCCAGGCATTCTTCTTTTCCTATTACAATACCACTGACTGCATTTTTTCCCCTCCTTTCTCCCACCTTGATGTTCTTGATCATTTGTTGTAGCCAACTCAAACTCCATATGCTTACCTATAACTTTCCCTTTTGTGATAATCTTCTTACTTCTCTAGGGCTCTCGAGTCTCATCTTTCTTTCTTTTTTCTTTCTCTTTTTGGAAGTCAACTGGGATTAAGTGACTGCCCAGGGTCACAAGTCTAGTTTTTGTGTTAAGCATATGGGCCAGATTTGAAATCAGGTCCTCCTGACTCTAGGGCTGGTGCTCTATGCACTGTGCCACCTAGCATACCTGAGTCTCATGTTTCAAAACATATAACATATCTATATCCATCTCTCTCCCTCTCTCTCTCTCTCTCTCTCTCTCTCTCTCTACTATAAAACAAAGTATAAATTCCTGAATTTGTCTAGAACTGTCTAGAACTTAAAAAAGATATATGAAGGACTCAATATTCTGTCTCCAACCTTTCTGCCTACCTTCTTGGCTTCTTCTAATACTCCTGGCCTTCATTGTAACCTATGTTGGAGATGAACTAGATTACTTTTCATATTGTTGTCCTTTCCCCTCCTCATATCTTTCCTCAAACATGGAATGGATTCCCCTTCCTCACCCCCAATTCTATTTCTGTTTAAATGACATTTTCCTTCCTCCAAGGTACACCCCATGTACCACCTCCTTCCTTAATCCTTTATTATTTTATCTAGAAATAAATGTTCTCCTTCTTTAAGTTTCTCATAGCACTTTGCCTAGAAGCTAGGTGGCACAATGGATAAAGTTCCAGGTCTGAAGTCAGGCTCATCTTCCTGAGTTCAAACCTGACCTCCTTCATTTATTAGTTGTTTGACCCTGGCCAAGTCGCTTAACTTTGGTGCCTCAGTTCTTCATCTGTAAAATGAGCTGGAGAAGGAAATGGCAATCTAGTCCAGTGTCTTTACCATGAAAATCCCACCTGGGGTTATGAAATGAATGAACAACAACATCTTCACCTGGAATCCTCCTTTGTACTTATCACACTATTACTTGTAGCATTGTTATGTGCATGTCTTTCTTTCTTTTCAAAATATGTATTCTTTAAAATCAAAGTGTATTTTGTATATATCACTGGATCCACAGTGACTAACAGAATGCCTTTTACATAATTAAATGCTTATCAAATGTTTATTTAATTTAAATAACTGAAGTGTTATCTATAGAATGCCCCCATTATAGGTTTTTGACATGTTATATTCACATTTTTATCAATGACTTGAAGCAAAAAAAAGTGTTTTCCATATGGATGGCTTGCTTATCAAATGTTCAAATGATGTAAGTTGGGAGGATAGCACTGAAATTGGATAGCAGAATCAGAATTCAAAAAGACTGTCTAGAACTTAAAAAGATATAGACATGGGGGCGGGGAGGGGGCACAGTGAGTAGAGAGCCAGCCCTGGAGTCAGAAGGACCTGAGTTTGGATGTGAACTCAGACACTTAATGCACACACAAAGTAAAACCTAGCCGTGTGACCTTGGGCAAGTTACTTAACCACAATTGCCCTCCAAAAAGCAAAAAAAAAAAAAAGATATAGACATGTTTTATATATATACACACATATATATGTATATACTTACACATAAAATCTTGTGTTAAATTAGAAAATGTGACAATGTAGGTCTGCAGAGTTATGTCTAAATATTTCATTTAAACTATATAGGGATTTTAGCAAACTGAAAACAAAATATAACAATGTTTGTACTTGGCAATTAATGATCGTAGACTTCATTAAGAGAATCACAAACATCTAGAAGGAATAAAATTTAAAATTTCTTTTTGCTCTGGCCAGATGCATTAAGTTCTGGAAATCAAATTTTAGGAAAGACTTTTTCAAGCTGGAGTTCCTTCAGACAAGGATCCTTGGATGGTAATGGTAAATGCCTAGATACCATGACATATGAAAAAACTGTGTATTTTTAACTGAGAGGAAATGTAGTAGAGTAAGACAATAATCTAGAAGAATTTGAAGGATCATCATGTCAAAAGGGATTAGATTTTTCTTGCTTAGGCCTAAAAGGTAGAAATAGGAGCAATAGGTAGAAGTTGCAAAAAGGCAAAATTAGTTTAAATGGAAGGAATAATTCCTTATTTATCAGTTCAATTCATAAGCATAATTAACTGCCTCACTGAAAGTCTTCAAACAGTGTCTTAATGACAACATATTAGGTGTTGTAGAAGGAATTATTTATTGTTTATGAAGAGTTAGGCTATGTGACATCTGAGATCTTTCCAGCTCCAAGTTTCTCTAATTTTATGAGGAATTTGACTCTAGATGATTTCTCTATGATTGTAGAGCTAGACCTGCTTGATGTGATCAACTACCTCTTTTTTTTATTAGTTAATTTATTTTTAGTTTTCAACATTTACTTCCTTAAGATTTAAATTTTATCCACTACCTTCCCCAAGACATTATGCAATCTAATATAGATTCTACATATACATCCCTATTACACATATCATTACATTAGTCATGTTATATGGAAGACTTACAAAGAATGGAAGAAACTATGAGAAAGAGAAAAACCAAACAAAACAAAAAATAAAATAGCCTGTTTCACTCTGCACTCCAACTCCATAGTTCTTTCTCTGGATGTGGGTGGCATTTTCCATCACAAGTCCTTTGGAATAGTTTTATGTCCTTGCATAGCTAAGAAGAGCTAAGTCTATCAAAATCAGTCATTGTACAATGTGGCTGTTACAGTGTATAATGTTCTCCTGGTTCTGCTCATTTCACTAAGCATCAGTTTACATAAATCTTTCAAGGTTTTTCTGAAGTCTGCCTGTTCATAATTTCTTACAGCACAATATTGTTCTATTACAATCATACAGAACAACTTGTTCAGGCATTCCCCAGTTGATGGGCATCTCCTTAATTTCCAGTTCTTGGTCACCACAAAGAGAGCTGCTATAAATATTTTTGTACATATGGGTAATTTTTCCAAATTTTATAAACTCTTTGGGATACAGCCCAAGAAGTGACATTTCTGGGTCAAAGGGTATGCACATTTTTATAACCCTTGGGACATTACTTCCCTCTTTTTACAGATCAGGAATTGGAGGACTAGTCACCAGCTAAATGTCTTTACCGGTCCTCTTTAATCTTATTATCTTTCCTCTGAGGTCATACCTGATTTAGCCAGTATATATCAATCCTTCATATATTTGTTTGCATATTTTCTCTCCTATTAAACAGTGAGTTCTTTGAGAGCAGAGATTGTGTCTGTTTGTGTGTGTGTATACGTTCATTGTGCCCCCAGTAAATGACACAATGCCTGTCAATTTGCTACTTGATTGTTGCTACTAAATTCTTTTTGTTCAACTGGCTTATCCAAGGCTACAAAGATCAAAGGCAGCATTTAAATTTGAGCCCCTTGATTCAGGAGCTAGTGTTCTCTCCATTTTTACCAAGTTGCTTCATGTGGAACAAGATCACAATGAAAACAGGAAAAAAAATCATTTATTGTGGATTCACACACATCAAAGAGATGAATAACAGAAAGCACACATGCATCATTTGCAGCCCCACTATTTAGGGAGGATGACACCGGGACTATATATTTTCTACTTTATCTTTGACAAACACCAACAGACATGAGTATTTTCACATACAAAGGAGAAAAGGAAAAGAAATCAACACATAAAACCAGAAACCTCTGTGTGTAGCATAGCCTTAAAAACAAACAAAACGTTAAATAATATTACAAATGTAGCACATTGATTTCTAAGTTGTTCCACTTTCCCATGCTTCCCTATTTACTTCCTTCTGTTTTCTCTATTAGCTTTTAAAATGTTTTCTTACCTTTTCTTTTTGTTTATTGTATTTGCATCACAATGACTGCATCCTCAATTCCCCTTTATTTCCTTCTCCAAAGGGGGCACACTTTCCTTGGGATTCTTAAGCATGTTCTAGCAAAAGAAATTCACTTGACTATGACAATGACTAAAAGTGCATGTTTTGTTATACATTTCTAGTACATCACCTTTTTGTCAAGTTTGTGCATCATTATCAATCCTCAGTAGTCCATGGCAAGTCATTATATTGAAGAGTTCTTGTTTTAGTAATTTCTTATCTTTTAAAATGTAATCAATAAATTCTACTGTTGATTGTGTTCACTTTGTTCTGCCCATTCTTACAAGGCCTTTCAGGTTTCTCTGAATCTATCCATTCATTATAGTTCATGGTACAATAATATCCCATTAAATGAGCATCCTTTTATTTGAATTTTAGCAAAAACAAACAAAATTGCTGCTATGAATGTTTTAAATATATATGTATATATATACATATATGTATATATATATATAACATATATGTGTGTATGTGTGTGTGTGTGTATGTGTACAGAGAGATAGAGAGAGAGAGACACAGAGAGAGAGACAGAGAGAGAGAGAGAGAGAGAGAGAGAGAGAGAGAGAGAGAGAGAGAGAGAGAGAATCTTTTCTGGAATATTTTCCTTAAGCAAATATTTCCTTGTAGGGATAGTTTTATGGTTTCCTGTCTTCTGTCTCTGACCAATGAAATTGATTGCCTTGTCATTTCTATTTCACCTTTTAAAAAATATATTTTCCTATTATGAAGGAAACTATTAATAACTGATATTGTAAAATATAAAGTTTTTAGACACAAAGAAACATAAAAATGTGACCAAATTCCTCCGTACCTCAGTTCAGGAAGTAGAGGAGATTAAGGCTGGTGAAAGCCCAATACAAGTAAAATGAATATGCATGTAAAAGAGATTATCCTAGTGACTAGCCATACATTGCTTTAGTTACAGTATACCCAGATGTTACAATAGCTTTTCATTTATGATAGCCTCTGAAGTTTTGTCAACAGCTGCTAAACGATGGATTAAGGCATGACTAAGTGAGAAGGTTCTCTTTAAATAGCTTTTCTGCTGTTATTTACAAGTCTTTTCCCCACAGTAAACAAGGAGTGAATTGTTCTTTGTTGGAATAAATTTCCAGCTTTGTGTCTGTTAGGTCATTTCACTATTAAGGGTGTTAAATGAATTCCTCTGACTTTGGATGATGTTTGTTGTTTTTAAATATGCAGGAAATACAGAAAAATAACAACATAATGATTTCCTCTTGGGTAGTTACATCAAGGAAATATTCTTTTAAACATAAGGTAAATGAAAGGATCACTTAATTGGCACATTTATATTTCAATTTGGTAGGAGCTTCAGGTATTCAACTATACTAATCAATGACAATAGCCTATTACTTAGAAAATGTTTCCTATGTTTTAAAGGAAACTATGTAAATGTAAATGCCAATTCACAGTTTTCCACTAGCTGGGAAAATGAGGTGATTCCTTTTTAGCTATTATTGTCCAGTTAGGGAATTTCTCAGCCCAAAGATCCTAAGATCTTCTTGGAGAGTAAATCCTTGCACACAGGTCCATTTGACTAAATGTCAATAAGAGGCATGCTTAGAACATAAAACGTTTGATTCACATTAGTTGACAAAGGGGTTGGCAGGTGGCTAGCAAGTCTGCAGAGTAGAGTGAGACACATGGATAAGGTTTTGCATAGTCTTAGGACAGTTGGCAAAAAAGAGTCTACCAGATGAGACTACTCAGACACACCCTTCTTATTTAGGAAGTTGTATGATAGGTTTAAGATATCAGGTGAAAGGAAGGGTATGTTGGTTTTGGAGTAATCTTGGTGTGGCCCTGGATCAGTACCATTCTACCTGAGGGTGTTTACCCCAAAAGTCTCTAGTTTATCTAATCAGAACTTCTAGGTGGAAAGAAGTATGTCTAGGTGGATTAGAAATCTAAGACAGTGGAGGCCTCCCTTTGAGATGGAATCAGAATAAAATATTGACTGAAAGTCTGTTTTTTATTTCCACAGCTTCTAAGGAAACTGGATGAGTGAAAATTTCCAACCAAACCCATTATCTCCAGGTCCAACTGAAAAAAAAAGTAAAAATACACAAAATAAAGTAAAAGAATAATAATTAAAAGGAAAGGACATTCTCAGAAAGTAATCATCATAGAAAATTTAAGGAGAGAAAATGCCAATTGTACCTTACTCTTTCTCTTCCCAGTTTCAGTCCCAGGATTCCATGTAATACTTCAGTATAGAAGTTCTTACAACTGTTGAGTCCAAGAAGTGATAAAGGTGGGGAGAAAAACACCGAAGGCCTTTATGACTCATTTGGAAAATTAAGGATTCTATATATCCCTCATTCCAACCTTAGTATCTATCCTAAGTACCAACTCTAATTTTTACCTGTATTCCATTTCAACTATGTTATCCATGCTATCAGGTCAGAGGGAGAGTGGCTAAAGAAAGTTCTGACCCAAGAAAAGTTTGTAGTTTTAATTGAAAATATAATGAGGACAGGTAAACCATGTCTTCTTAGTGGCTTCTATGCCCTGACCTATAAAATGCACAAGTGCACATAGGAATTTTAGGATTTTTGTAAATACAGTGTCATTCCTCCTATATGAAAGTATAATAACTGATTTTGCTTATTGGAGAAGGTATACATAAATACATATCTTTGCAAATAATTATATTTATAGATGAGATGAGCTGTTCCTTATTATTAGAATCCTAGTATACTATAAGCTTTTTTCCTCTCAATTATAGAGCCCCTTCTACCCTTCCCACTCACTGGTCTATATTGTAGGATCACAGAGGAAAAGTTAGGATCATTTATTTAAGACCTATGGTCTTATCAATGAAGAAAATTAAAAAGAAATACTCCCTAGGTCATTCTCCAAGTAATAATCAAATAGTATAGAGATAGACTTAGCTTGTATACTTGTGTCCATAAAATTTATAGATAGATCTATAAAATCAAAATCTTTATATATCTCTAGATATAAATTTTAAACTTTTTAGTTTTAATTGTATGCATTACTTTTTGCCTATAAACCAGCCAAGTTTCCCCTGATCCCCAAAATTCATAGGCTAAAGGGCCCGACAAGACCTAGGATTTGGACAGAATATTTTTTATTGAGAGGGAGAATGAGCATTACATTTTTTTTAATTTTAATTTTTTGGTACATAGTATTTTACTTTTTCCAAGTATATATACTCATAGTTTTCAACATTCATTTCCATATAATTTTGAGTTTCAATGTTTTTCTTGCTTACTCACTCCCACATACCCTCAATATGCAAAGCAATCTGATGTAGGTTATACATGTGCAATCATGTAAACATATTTCCACATTAACCATGTTGTGAAAGAAGAAACAGAACAAAAGGGAAAAGCTATGCAAACAAGAGAAAGTGAAAATAGTATTCTTTGATCTGAATTCAGACTCCATGGTTGTTTCTCTGGATGTGGATAGCATTTTTCATCATGAATCTTTTGGAATTGTCTTGGATCATTGTACTGCTGAGTGGAGAGTCAATCCTAGTTAATCATTGCACAATGTTGCTGTAACTGTATACAATGTTCTCCAGGTGTTGCTAACTTCACTCAGCATAATGAAGATTTCACTCTCAGTCCCTCATCTGATCTGAGTAATTATAATGCTCAAATAGCCAAAAGCATTAACCTCTGGGTGGAGGTAACACCATATTTCTTAACCACCACCAATTACTGTTTATTTCTCCTGAATCCCACTTCTTCCTCTTCCTAACTGTGAGACCTCTGACAAATCTTTTAACCTCCATAGAAAGAATGTTTCTCATCTATAAGCATGGGTACTGAATTAAACATCAGTTAAAATGTCTTCCAATTCTAAATAAATAAGCTAAATAACATATGAAGATAACTGAACAGAGGTGGAATCTTTCCTGCACAGAAGAAGGAAGCTGGAAAGCCATCTTTTAGAGCTGCAATGACCTTGTTCCCTCACATCTATTCATGAATTATGTTCAATATACATTGGATGATTTGTCACCCCAGCTACATTATTCCTGAAACCAAAGTTAATTCTAAAAAATAGCCTCCAATGAATCATGTTTGGTTACAAAACTTTGTGTTGGTCTTTTCACTCCATTTCCTTCCCTAATATGAATTCTAATTGGCCACAGAGTCACTCATTTGGAAAACTATTGTACACCAAGCATAAGTACTGAAGTAGATAGGAGAAACTACTCATTTTTTTTTTCTGTTCATATTAAGGAAAAATCCTATGAATCTAGGGAAACAATATCAATGCTCATAAATTCCAGAGCGTTAGGAATATTATGTGGTATCTCAACAACTAGAAAGAACAAACCCAGATTCTACAGAAATAAATCTTCCTTTTACCTTTGGCTGGCATTTTTATTTGCATGGCTGTAATCCAAGTTTGTTATTATATATTATTGTATAGCATATGAGCAGGAATAGATTTCTTGGAAGTGACTCCCAGTGACTGCTAAAAATCAAAGGGAAAAATCTAACTGGGACTCAAGTACTACAAGCTAGAATTCAACACAAGGACTGATGGGTTTTCTGAGCAGCTTCAATTTAGGAATAACTTCTAGTCAGTTCACAAAACTTATTAAGTACCTTCTATATACAAGACCCGAGGCTAAATAATAATAATAGCTACATTTATATAACAATTTTTGTAACAGGCACTATGCTAAGCACTTTTTAATTGCTATATCACTTGATATTCAAAACACCAGTGAGAGGTAGGTGCTGTTATCATTCTCATTTTGTAGCTGGGGGATTTTGAGACAGAAACAGGTTAATTGACTTGCCTAAGGTTGCAAAACTAGTAACTGGATTTTAACTCAGGTCTTTCTGTTTCCAGACCCAGAAAAGTATCCATTGCATCAATTATCTGCCCAAATATCTGCTATTAAAGAAAGTCTCTAATCTCAAGAGGTTCAGGATGTGATGAGGAAGACAACTTTCTAGCAATTATATACAAGTAAGAGAAATATGAGATAATTTAGAGAAAATCAAGAGAAGAAGGTATTAACATTAAAGGAGATCAAGAATGATTTTTTATAGAAAGGAGAATTTAGCTGGAATTTAAAAGAATTCAGGTAATGCAGGAGTCAGATATGAGTAAAAAGAATATTTACAGGCATGAAGGGCATGTAGTGAAAAAAGCACAGAGAAAAGAGAGTTGTTTTTATAAGGAACGAGGAGACCAGTGTCATTTGACAGCTGAGTGCATTAGGCAGAGGTAAGAGGGGGAGATTTTCCTGAAGACTGGAAAGGTAGGAGCGGGGCAGCTGATTGAAGCTTTGAATGACAAATTCCTCTTGTCTTCGTGGATGTGATGAGGACCAGTGTAATTTTTTGTATAGAGGAGTGATATTGTCAGAACTTTGCTTTAAGAAGGTAAATTTGACAGTGGAGTGGAGGATGGACTAGAGTATGAAGATTCTTAGGGCAGAGAGTCCAACCAGAAGGATATTAGAATTGTTCAGGAATAAGTTGATGAAGGCCCTCTTCAGAGTAATGTCAGTTTTTGTTGTTCATCTTTCACTTCTGAAGAGGAGCAATGACATCACAGTTTTGTTGTCAGGGTACAATGTGTTTGTGGCTGATCAGTTCAATCAGAGTACAGAAGAGTCTACCACAACTTATGCATGAATAGCCTAGTAAAACATTTGCAATGGAGATGGCTCTGAGTTTATGCAGCTCATGCTTCCTTTGTGTTAGTGTGATTCTGCATTGCCAATGGAGTAGAGCATATATATATATATATATATATATATATATATATATATATATATATATATATATATATTTTTTTTTTTTTACAAGCATGCCATGCTGGGAAGTCCTGCGGTAGAGTCTTTCATGTCTCACAACTGATAATAAAGTTCTTCAAAAAGATCTTGAGAGTGTCCTCTTACCACTTCTTTTGACCACCAAGTAACTGCTTTCCCTGTATTAGTTCTTCTTAAAATAGCCTTTTACTTAAGTGTATATTTGACATTTAAGCTATGTGGTCAGCCAATTGGAGTTGTGTTCTCTGCAGTAGAGTTTGAATACTTGGCATTTATGTACCAGCAATGCAATATTCACAGCTTCTAAGATCACTGTAGGATAGTC
>WOXC01005677.1:0-213990 GCA_011680675.1 Gymnobelideus leadbeateri | reverse complement strand
TGGGAAGAATGCATTAGAAACAATTAACAGCTACTCAATGCCGTCAACACACTTTCAAGTCTGTAAAGTGGGTAATAACAAATTTGGAAAGTATCCAAACAAAAGAAAATTAAAGGTAGAGGGCAGTGGCAGAAGCAGGAGTCTCAGCTTCACTTGTAGCAGACATCATGGGTGATGGATTCCTTATATTTAGAATGACCAGGTTTAGCAATGTATAGGATATCCCACCTGTAAAACATATGATGTGGTTGCCCCAATCTATGAAGATGGGTCACTTTATGTGGGGCTTGTGTCTCACTAGACTCAACTTGAGTTTTTACCTCCAGGGCTTACCTCTGGTCTAGGGCTATGAATAGGTACATGTGTATACATATACACACATACATAACACACATATGTGGTATGTATGTATAGCTTATATATAACATAAACACAGGTATAAATATATAATGTATATGTAGATAGGTATGAATATATGTATGTATGTATCCATCTATCAGTCTAACCCAGGTATGTGTATGTTTACCTATAAATGACATCAATATATTTCTATTGCTCTTGGAACTGACATATGGGATTGGAGTTTGGGAGTGGTGGTGGGGCAGAATTGCATTTCTCCTTCTGTCTTTCCCTCCTTTAACCAAGGAGGGAACCTGCTGGTGTTAGTAGTGATTATCTCCTCTGTCCTAAGTACTACCATTCTGCCATGCCACATATGACTAGGATCTTAAATGACAGAGCAGTGGAGTGTGTGCCTAGAGATTAAATATAACTCTGCCCTGCATGGATTGAACTCTTCTGGCTTCCCAGAAGCCCTCAAAAACAAATTCAAAGAGAGATCCCAAAACTAGTGAGTTCTATGATAGTGTCTATAACAATGCTATCTGGGTAGGGAACCCCAGAAGTCAAGGAGCACTAGACTAATCCTGTATAGTATTCATTAAACATGAATTATTGTCTGAAGTCAGCTACAAAACAATTAACATTTAATTGTCATAAAGAAGGAAAAGGATTGATACATGATTGAATCAAAGTTCATAGTAAGCATGTTATTAATATAGAAAAACTTTTAGAAGGAGTATATATCACTTCACCAAAAAACAGTAAAAGCTGATAGTAGGTACACACCCCTAGATTGGTGGAATGTAACCAAAGGTGTTTTCTCTTTGTGAAAACTTATTTCTGCCTGTACTACATAGACCTCAAAATATCTTTGAAAATTCAACAGATAACCAATATGGGACTGGGCCATTATTGAAAATAGAACTATTATCCACTATTAACAAGGCATACTATTGATCCATGTAATTTTTTTAAAGCTGTCATATCAAGTACTTATAATCTCCAAGCTATGGAGGGGAAAACAAATGAAACATTTATCACATAGAATCAAAGTCATGTGAAAACATGATGTGGTATATATCATGCCTGTCCTCTTATCTGCTACTAGAGTTGTCCTCCAAATGCTTTCAGTGAGTCTACAGATGTTTACATCCTAATACTTGCATTCAATGATTAAAATTTTTTTAACCCATCAGTATAATAGTACAGGGAACAATGAATATCAAAGAATAATAGCACCATAATAACTTGTCCTTTCATTCTGTTTCATTCTGAATTCCTTGGCAAATGGAGGTCTTAAAATATTTGTTATCACTAGTGTTGCCTTGCCCTCTTAGTGAACTAATCCTAATAAAAGAAATTCAAAACAGGAAGAAACATCAGAAACGAAATCTCAACAAGCCAGCAAATTTGCCTCATTTACAACTAACTACATTTGCAGAGTTTTTATTCAGAAAACTATTTGACATTAAAAGTTGACTGAGTTATTTTGTCCTTAAATAACCTCATATTCCAAGGGACATTTAGTTTCTTAGGATTGTGATATGGTTATAAAACAAAGGAAATAAACAATAACAAAACTTGACCAGTCAAGTTATTAATATCTTGTCAAATTAGCAGGCTTACGTCTATTAAACTGGTTGGAACAGAGCAACCCAGACTGAGTGTATTAATCCAAGGATGCCGAAGCTTTAAGGTAAACTGTTCCAGAAAGCATCCCACCCCCATCTTGAGGTCCTTTAGTTGATTTTCACCTAATTATAGGACCATGAATTTAGAAGCTGAAAGGAACTTAGAAGCCAAGAAGTCTACTCCCCTCTACCTTTATTTTTACAGAGGAGGAAAGTGAGGCATAGTGAGTTTAATGGGCTTGTCCAGGGTTCCAAATCTGTTAAACATCCAGGACAGGGCTTGAACCCAGGTTTTCCTTACTCTTGGTATGGTACTCAAGGTGTTACACCATGCTGCCTCCATGTAGGGGGCCTATACTATTTTCTCAGCTTTAAGAATAGTCCCTGGCACTGATATGTCTGAAGCCTTTGGGGAGAATTCTGTGGATGTATTAATGAAGCACTTAGGGTCAAAAACAACAACAAAAAATGTAGCCCAGTGCAGAATTTAGCGCCCTGGGCATGTTGAGAGTGCTAGCTACGTGCTAGACTGGAATTTTAATTCTCATCCATCTGTAGTAAATACTTGCAAATGCAGGAATAAATCTCTAGGAGACATCTGTTTCCTGTTCATTGTGCACATCATGGTGCAAGGTTTTGGAATGAAAAGTGACGTTTGCTAACCTCAAGAAATGACAATAGCAATTAGGATGATTTTTTTCAGCTCTTACCTCATATGTGGGAACTATTTATCCTGAAAGTTTTATAAGTGTGTACTGTGTGTGTGTGTGTGTGTGTGTGTGTGTGTGTGTGTGCCTCACAAATACTACTTTCAATAGTAATAAATAGTTAGCAAAAGACCTGGTTGGCTATTTTTTTTAACTGACATTTTTTGCATTTTTACCCTAGCTGTTTTTGTTAATTTTATGATACTGTCACAAATGATGAATGAAGGTACATGTGATCCCAGTGCTGGAATAATTATTATTGTTGTTATTTACTTTATCATTTATTTTAAGTACCAGAATATAACTTCCTACCTAAAACATATAAACAGTTTGGTAACAATCCTGTATTTTGAGCAAGATTTGATTTGTGATTGGGAAAGTTTTGGGAGGCAGTTTATGGCAGCTTATCCTTGCATTCCACTAAAAATATTCTTATGTAGTATGTTGAAAATTAGAATAAGCTTTAGTAAAAAAAAATGGGAAAAACTTATAAGAAATCATGATTATCATTTCATTGTTTGAAATGTATTTATAGATTTAGAGCTCACAGTCATCTATTCTCCATCCCACCCTCCCCCTGCCCTTCCCTCTTCTCCTCCACCCCAACTCACACCATTTTAAAAAGATATTGAGGCCCAGGGAGGGTAAGTGTTTGAAGTCATGTAGATAAGAAGCAGATCTGAGATTTGAATGTAGATACTCTGACTCCAGATCCAACATTCTAATGACTGTACCATGCTTATCTCTTCACTGCTTTAAAATTCATGTGTAGGCCTCAAGAATGGAGTAAATTGTCCCATAGGCAACAAAGAAATCATTTATATTGTCCCTTTTCTCCTTTGCCCTTCCTCTATCACCTTCCCATTGAATGCTCCCATGGTGATGTGTTATCTGCCAAAGTCTGAGAGCAGCAGTTACAGAAGGAAATAAAGTATTGACAGAGAAATGTTGTTCTGAGGACACCAATAGAAGGTTGAAAGCAATTGGATTGTCTTCAAGTTGAAGGGGATTTCCACCAGATTCTGTGGCTTGCTCAATCCATTCATCAGAAGCTGTTCTACTGAGGTAAAAATGAGATAAAATCTCATTTCCAACCTCTCTACTTTATTTTTTTTCATAATGACAGATAAAAGAAGATCATGAAAGATTGTCTTAAAGGAATAGGGATCTGGTACTTTTTTCTCAATCACTGAATCTCCTGGTAAGAATAAAAAAAAAATAAAGCTATAAATCTGAGTTCCTTTGGATTAAGCTGAGAACGGATAACAAAAGAGAAGGGACAACAAAGTAAAGGACTAAAGAAGAAATGCCATTGGAGTCACAAAGATGAACGCAACACAAATAGATTTTCTGTGTTTCACTTTGATTGAGAAATGTGGCTAAGCTGTCACATAATGAATGCAGTTCAGTTCTTTGAGTTATTTAAAGGAAGTTATCACATAAAATTTTAAGTATTCAAACTGATATAACCTTTAAATCTGCTTATCAGAAAAGATTGTTGTTGTTCAGTTGTGACTGGCTCTTTATGACCCCATTTGGAGTTTTCTTGGCAAAGACACTGGGATGGTTTGCCATTTCCTTCTCCAGCTTGTTTTACAGATGAGGAACTGAGGCAAATAAGATTAAGCAACTTATCCAGGGTCATACAGTTACTAAGTATCTGAGGTCAGATTTAAACTCAAGATGATGAATCTTTCTGACTTCAGGCCTGGCACTGTATCCACTGAGCCACCCCAGGTGCCCATCAGAAAAAGAGAGCCTGTCTTTATTAAAGCAGATTGTGTTCAACAACCTGAAAAAAGACTACAGAAATGAGAATGTAGGGAAGAGTCAAACTAGAATGCCAATGTAAGCCAGAGTCTTTTTTTATTCCCTTAAGAACTTTTTCTGTATTTATTTTTTAGGACTAGGGAGGCAATTTGATAAAGAGAAGAGATCATTGACTCTGGAGTTAGAGGATTTAGCTCTGTATCCTTCATCTCATTCTTACTGCCTGTGTGAACCTCCCTGAGCATCAGTTTCTTTATCTGTAAAATGAGGGAATTAGACTAAGTAAAGTCCCTTCCAACTTGAGACTTATGATCCTATGAACTTGGGATGTTTATAAGAGCCTTTCATTCCAATGGTTCTTAAAAATATTCTTTTGTTACTTATGTTAAAAAGGGGGAAGACATATGTATGTGTTGCAAAGATAATTTTTGTCAGAAAAAGCCATGACCTTCTTAGAAACTTTTGGACAGCCTTGCAACAACAGAAAAAAAGCTCAGCCTTGTAAACAAGGATTTCTGGAAGTTTGATATACAAAGTTCTCTACCCCTCTTCCTGTCATACAGGATGTAGTCACTTTTGTTGAAAAATAGTTTGATACTAAATAACTAGGTATCACTAAATGTGCTGTCTATTATTCAGATCATTCTGGAGGGCTAGTCAGTCTGGTAGTCAATAAACATTTATTAACTGCCCACTATGTGCCAAGCACTGTCTTAGGACTGTGCATACAGAAAAGACAGTTGCCAACCTCAAGGAGCTCACAGTCTAATGGGGGAGACAATATGCCAACAACTATGAACAAAAACAACAAAACTATTATGAACAACAACAAAAAGCTATATGCAGGATAAATTTGAAATAATCAACAAAGAAGTATACAAATAATAGTCTCTAATAAGTGGAATGTAATGATGGCAACTCGTGTAAAATTGTGAGATGTCTTTTCATGAAATTTTCCAGGAAATATAAGTTAATGTTCATGTAACATTGCATCAGATGTCAAGTTTAAATACTTTTTTCCTCATATGATTTATATTTTAATCCTATGAAAATATATTTTTTCTGAAAAATATTTATCTCTAAATTTTTTTCTTAAAATATTATTTAAATTCTGTAAACTCTTAAAATTCCTGTTTGTTTTTGCTTTAGGAAGTTAAAATTATTTTACATAAAATTATTACAGTAAAATTTCTGTGTAATAAAAAAGTGTTTAAGAAGTAACAACAGTTAATGAATTTCAAGAAACATTTGATTCAACTTATATCATAGGGTAATCATCAGTATCAAATGAAATTATATACTACATACATATATAACATATATATCACTTTGCAAATATCAAAGCACTAGATAAATTCTAGTCATTGTTATTATCATTAAACAAAATGTAAATGCAACAAAATATTATAGTTAGTTCTGTAGAGTTAGTTCTAATGAAATATGACCTGAATTCCTAAAGGAAATATAGTGGAACTTATTTACAATGCTGGAACATTTACAATGTTCAGGAGGGTTAAGGTTTTATAGACTAAAAGCATAGTCACAAAATACTAGCCTATTAGGAACTTCAGAGGAAATCTAGAACTATCCCAAGAAAAAGTTCCTTCAGAATGGTTGATCAGCATTGGCTTGAAGCTAATGAAGGTCTTCTGAGCAGTCCATTTCACTTTTGGATGGTTCTAGTTTTTAGGACTGTTTTCCTTATAATTGAGCCTTAAGCTATTTTTCTGCAACTTCTGTCCATTATTTTTAAGTTCTGCCTCTGGAATCAAAGAGGTTATTAAGTTCCTATTTGCTGTCTAAAGCAAAAATGGCTATATATGTCTGTGAGTCTTGTAACACCACAATCTCAAAAGTGTAGGTGAATCAAAGAACAATGGAGAGATGCATAGCAGGGGCAAGTTGGTTTCAGAATATTATCAATGAGGGTGTACCCTTATATAGTGGTAAAGAAGATACTATTCATGTAGTGAGGCAAGTCCACTTATTGAAAGCCTTAATGCTACACTGGTTTTCATGGCATTCTAAAAAATCTCAAGGAAGGCCTTTAGCACTTGGGACAGATTGTCTATGGAGGGCTTATGGGAGAATATAGACAAGAAATGTGTAGGTTTATAAGGCATAATGTGATTGGTGCTGTTGGAGGCAGTCCCCACATTAATGAGATCGGAGCTCCACTGAGGCACTGAAGTGTCCTCCTGCTTGCCCTTCCTTATCTTTATCATCAAAGGGAGGCAAGGAGCTAGGGGTAGGGGAAAATGAAAAGTGTGAAAAGGAAGGAGGAATAGTGTTTACTTACTTATGGCTGGCAAAGTAAAGCACTGAGCTGCACAGTATAAAGCTACAGGGAGGGCTAGTGATATGTCCATAATGCTATTATTTTTAGATTACTTTTATTTTTGGTTAGTCATGTCATCTTCTGAAAGGGAGTATATTATTTTGCATTATGAAAATTAAAAATTAATTAATTTGAAGTTTTTAAAAGATGTACTATTTTTAAAACTATCAACTTCCAACCATCCCCCATACCCGAGTTATACAAGCTGATTCTCTCACTTCAGGATGAGACTGTAAGACGATTGGTAAGGATTCTTCCACTGTAGGGAGAACAGTTTTGCCAGGGGTCTCTCTCTTTCTGTACATATATATGCCTATCTATAAACCCTGCAAAGGATATGATAACCAAGTGTAACATTAATGGGAGTTGAAGATCTTTCCTGCCCATTAATAGGCCTCACTTGGAGCCCAATAAGAGAAACTTGATTAGGGGAGGCTTGTTTTTTTTTTTTTTTCAGGAAGACCCACCCCTTTTCTTATTTGTAATTAGGCAATGGGTCTCAAGGGTTGTGATGCTCTCTGGATCTGAAGGAGGATATATATTCTCTGAGGTAACATTTTGCTTTGGGGATCTCACATTGGAAGAGTGTTCATGTGATTTGGCTAGACAAGAAAAAAACCCGGGTGTTGGGGCTTCTCTCTCTGGTAACTATGTATGTATAGCTTTGATAAGACAGCTAGAAACCCTGTCTGTTGATTTGTGTTTATTTTCTGTCAGTGTTTTTCCTGCTTGTAATTTCTGTTTGCATTTTCTCTGAAGTTCAGGGTACTGACTTTTCCCCCTGAATTTAATAAATTATATACATACATACATATATATGTATATACACATGTATATATACATACATACACAAACACACATATATATGTAATTAAAGCAAGATTGCTAACTTCTTTAAAATTGCTTTACTTTAGAATAGCAGATCAAATAACCTGTGCTAGCAGCCATCCTGGGTATGCTAGGGTGCTTGTTGTTACTCAAAGGTATATTGGGGTAGAAATGGTAGCTGCAGAAGTAGCACCATTTTTTGTCAAAGAACATCAATTTATGATGAAGAAAATACATTGAAGAGTCTTTGGACGCTCAGTTCAGAAAAGTTGTTAGTTTCTGAAGATGGTTGTGTAGAAGCAAGAAAACTCTATGAGCTCCCCCCATAACCACCTCAAATACCTATAAAATATAACTCTAAACACACTTTAGAGCTACAGAACCCACAAAGTGACAGAGAGAAACAAATATCCTGCTGAAGGCAGTGTGAAAGTCTTACAGGAAGGGTCCATCATAGCATGGAGCCTAGCCCTGTGTGAGCCTGCAATTTTAGCCCTAGGGTGGCCCAACCAACAGCGGCTGGAGCGGACTTCAAGAGAGTGGATCACCAGCAGCTGTGGTGGTTTCCAGAATTATCAACCCATAAAGGCCAAAGACAAAGTAAAAGGTCAGAGTGGAACTCTGTTGGAACTGAGGGGAAAGCACTGTCTGACCCTGGGGCGAGAAGTGGCAGATGTGTGGCAGCACTGCAGCTACTGCTACATGGCTGCTTCAAAGCTCCAGGCCTGCAGATCATAGGAGGACCAAGCAACCATTCAGAGAGTAATCACTCTTACTTTAGCCTGCTTGGATCTGGATTGCTGTCTTGGGTGGAGGTCCTGGGGTGTGTGACCAGTGAGCCAGAGCATGTGGGGGCTGCAGAGAGGGCACCCAACTAAGAGCTCCAGCAGCTGTGAAAACCCCAGCAATTTGGGACAAAGCTCTCCTCTCTGGAAGCAGAGTTCTACTATGGCAAAAAGCTCAAAAGTCAAGTAAAAATTGAGTGGCAACATGAGCAAGCAAAGGAAGCAAAGCAAGCACAGCAATCAAACCTTAGATTCCTTTTGTGGGGACAAAAAGGACCAAAGCATGGGGCAGGAGGAAGACAATGAAGTCAGAACTCTTGCACCAAAACCTTCCAAGAAAAATATAAACTAGTTACAGGCCATAAAGGAGCTTAAGAAGGATTTTGAGAATCAAGTAAGAGAAGTGGAGGAAAAAATGGGAAGATAAATGAGAATGATATAAGAAAATCATGAAAAGAGAGTCAATAACCTGACTGAAGAAAATAATACCTTAAAAAATAGACTAACTCAAATGGCAAAAGAGGCCCAAAAAGCCAATGAAGAGAAGAATGCCTTTTAAAAAGCTGAATTTGCCAGATTGAAAAAGAATTTCAAAAGCTCACTGAAGAGAATAATTCCTTCAGAATCAGACTGGAGCAAATGAAAGCTAATGACTTTATGAGAAATCAAGATACTATTAAACAGATCCAAACAAATGAAAAAGTAGAAGGCAATGTGAAATATCTCATTGGAAAAACCACTGACCTGGAAAATAGATCCAGGAGAGATAATTTAAAAATTATTGGAATACCTGAAAGTCATGATAAAAAAAAAAAAAGAACCTAGAAATCATCCTTCAAGAAATTCTCAAGGAAAATTACCCTGATATTTTAGAACAAGAGGGCAAAATAGAAATGGAAAGAATTCACTGATCACCTCTTAAAAAAGATCTCCAAAAGAAAACTTCTAGGAATATTATAGCTAGGTTCTGGAGTTACCAGATTAAGGAAAAAATATTTCCAGCAGCCAGGAAGAAACAATTTGAATATTGTGGAAAGACAATCAGGATAACACAAGATCTAGCAGTTGCTACATTAAGGGATTGAAGGGCTTGGAATATGATATTCTGGAGGTCAAAGGAGCTAGAATTAAAACCAAGAATCACCTACCCAGAAAAACTGAGTATCATGTTTCAGAGGTATGGTCATTCAATGAAATAGAGGACTTTCAAGCATTCTTGATGAAAAAAAATAGAGTTGAATAGAAAATTTGACATTCAAATACAAGAAGCAAGAGAAGTATGAGAAGGTAAACCAAGAAAAGAAATCATAAGGAACTTATCAAAGTTGAACTATTTACATGCCTACATGGAAGAACAATAATTTTAACTTATGAAACTTTTTTCAGTATGAGGGAAGGGAATATATATCTATATCTACATCTATCTATCTATCTATCTATCTATCTATCTATCTATCTATCTATCTATCTATGTATAAGTACATATACATGTATGTCTCTATAGGAGGGTATATATGCATATGAATACATATGTGAATATGTGTATATATGTGCACAGGTATACATAGACAGAGGGCACAGGATCAATTGGATAGGAAGGAATGATATTTAAAAAATTAAATTAAGAGGTGAGAGGGGAATATAAGGAGAGGAGATAAAGAGAGACAGAATAGGGTAAATTATCTCATATAAAAGAGGCAAGGAAAAACTGTTACAATGGAGGTGAAGAACAGTAAGGCAAAAGGGAATGGGTCAATCTTACTCTCATTGAATTTGGTTTAAGGAGGGAATAACATACACACTAAATTGGGTATGTTACCCTACAGGAAAGTAGGGGGGAAGGGATAAGAGGGGGAATGATAGATAGAAGGGAGGGCAGATTGGTGGGGAGGATAATTAGAAGCCCACACTTTTGAAAAGGGAAAGGGTCAAAGTAGAAAATAGAACAAGTGGCGGGCGGGATAGGATGGAGGGAAATATTGTCAGTCTTTCACAATATATCCACTACGGAAATGTTTTGTGTAACTACACATATACAACCTATATTGAATTGCTTATCTTCCCAGTAAGTGTGGATGATGAGGGAAGAAGGGAAAGAACCTGGAATTCAAAGTTTTAAAATCCAAATAAGATATACAGGCACTGGGGTATGGAGATCCATCTTGCCCTACCAGAAAGTTGGAGGGGGCACAGTGAAGGATATGGGAGAGAGCAGATTGGGGGAAGGGATATTCAATGAGACTGCTGTTTTGGGATGGTGGGTAGGGGAAAAACGGGGAGAAAATTTGTAACTCAAAATCTTATGGAAATTAACATTGTAAGCTAAAAGTAAACATAAAAATAAAATAAAATAAAATAAAAAGTTGCTAGTTTATGATTTCTTGTTGATTATAAAATAAATTTATGAAAAATCAATTTTGGGCTTTGCCAGATTGTATTCATTAAGGTGCCAGGCAAATTCCCAAAAGCAGAATTGTCCAGGGAGACAACTTTTAAAAGTGCAAGAAGCAATTTAGGGTAATTTTATGGAATCCCTGGGGGAATTTTCTAATCTCTATTTGAGAATTACATGTAATCCAACTTTTATGATCAGAAAGAGTAATAAAAGGAAAGATAAATTGTTTTCCAAGGTTTTAGGCATAGAAATAGATTTAGGTTTTACTTGTCTCTGTTAAAATATTAGTACATAATGTTAAATCAGTGTGGGCTACTTTTAAGATTCAATTTGTGCATTGCAAATTTTTTAATAGGGGAGAATGGCATTTAAAAAATAAATTATTGCCAGAGTGCAGAAGAAGAAGCAAAAAATAACAACACTAAAAAACCCAGACAAACCCCAAACCCCTCTCGTTTGGGCCAGTTGAGAAAGAGAAAAAAGTGGAGAAGACTTGTTTAGGGAAAGCCAAGGAGAAGATAGAATAGAGGAAAAAAGACACAGTCAGAGAACTTGATATCTTAACTGAAGCTGGAAAGGAAAAAGAAGAGAGGAACAGGAAATTCTATTACATGTTTTATTAATAAAGAATTAACTAAGAGTAATGGGGCATTATGAGTTTCTTGAGGGCAAGGATTATCTTTTGTCTCTCTGTTTTTTTGTACTTAGCATGTGCCTGCACATAATAGGCATGTAATGAGTGTTTATTAATTGATTGATTGATGAATCACACCAAAGGAATACAGGCTAGAAGTCTCAACCTTACAATCACCTAATTACCCTCTAGTGGCAAAACATCATAATCCCTCGTACTGAAAGTAGGGAAACAAAGTTAGCTGCATTTCCACTGTACGTAGTGCAAGTAAGAAATATGGAGTCAAAACTGTAGTACAGTATGACAACAAAGGAAAAAAAGAGAGAGAGAGAGATAGAGTCCATAGTTCAAGTCAGGACTGGAGGAGGGAAGCTGGTTGACCAGACATTTTGCAGAAGGGTTGTGGAACAAAGTGGTAATTATCACTGGCAGCTGGAAAGAAAACATCCAGTACTTTAAGTCAGCACAATACTAGCAAATATGATTTCCCTCCCCTGTTTTAGCTTGTGACATAAACACACAACTTAGTGTGTCACAACCTATGGGCAAGTCTGTGGAAGAAGTGCTACTAGATCAAATGAGACAAGGAGATATAAGTAGGTTGTAGTATATTACCAATGATGTCTTGTGCATAAGAAATGACTTAAGAGATATCATCAAGGACATACATTAGCCCCATATGAGGTTTGGTCATGTAAAAGTAAAGGACAACAAAGAGACAGTCATGATGGATACATTGGTATCCATGAAACTATTAAAATTAGAGGAAAATTTCTGTATGATTGATTAACATCCTATGGAAGATTTATGGAAACATGGATATAAATTGCACATGATAAGAATATATGGATAAATGCTTATTTGTACCAATGAAAAGGACCAGATTTGTATCAAAGTACCTGTACTGATTATGTCATAAATCTATAAAAGTATAAGGGATATCAAATTATAAGGAAAGATTACATAAATAACAATCTTATGTTGATCAGTAAAAGATACTCAAGTAGAAATCTTTCTATATGCAATAGTTATAAGTAGAAGGAGCATGAGTTCATGAAATATTGAATGAGTTAACTTGTTGTTCAGTTATTTGAATCATGTCTGATTCTTCATGACCCCATTTGGGATTTTCTTAGCAAAGGTACTAGAGTGGTTTACCATTTCCTTCTCCAAACCATTTTACAGATGAGGAAATTGAGGCAATCAGGATTAAGTAATTTGCTCAGAGACACACAGCTAATAAGTGTCTGAGGCCAGATTTGAGCCCAGGAATATGAGCCTTACTGACTTTAGGCTCCACACTCTATTCACTGTGCTATCTAGCTGCTCCAAATGAGTTAATAGGAAATGCAAATCATTAGTTTGTTTCTCTTTATTATCTGGATAATTATACAAACATTCTCTGCTTTGGTTTGATCCTCAGTACCTACATGAACAGTTGCTACATGTTAACAGTAAGATTAATAAAAAATATTTCAGAGGAGATATATGAAGTTTTTTTCCCCAGTTGTGGCCAAGTCAGATCCAATATCAATAGGATGGACCATCTTTTAGAAAGCAAAGTGAAGTTCTATGCCTTTCTTAAGACAGAGAGTTGAGGGAATTATTAAATTAACTATTTTGGTACAACCCAATTGGAACTTTTCAAATGACCTTTTCTTGAACTTTGAAAATAATGTACATTTTGGAAGAAATATATTCCACATGTTTGGATTTATTTACACTTCTACTTTTAACCCTTGGTTTGAAGAGGGATACAGTGTCTGAGAAATCTTTTGGGATTTTTAAAATGAAGCTCTAAAAAAATTGAACAGGAAGTTAGATTTTTTTTCATGGGTAAATGAGTATAAATACTCAAAAAAAGTTTTTAGTTTGGTTCCAAAGATTAAATTTGTGATTTTAGAGTGGGTGTTAAGCTTGGCAAGATAAGCCCTTTGTTTCTCAAGATTTGTCCCAATCACTATTGGACTCCATTTCTAAAGAATGGAATACAATGCTAAGATAGTTGTCAATAGAGCAGTTTAATTATAGTTTATTAATATAAAAACCTGAAGGATGGCAATATATCAAAGTTTGACCACTAATTCAATTAATCATGTACTAAGAAGAACTCATATACCCAACAATGAGTTTATTCAGTGTACTTTAGTCAAGGTTATCCTAATCATAACTAGTTTGGCAAATTTTATCTAATGCATGTATGCACGTTTAGCAAGCTTTCCTAACCACAATGCCCTTAATATCAAAAAGGGGAAGTTGCAGAAATGCCCCCCCATCCAATCCCTGTTAATCTAACAGTAAGGAACAATTAGCTATAAGGACAGACACCAGGAGCTCTGGGGTCCTGATTGGGGTGAGGTGGGGTATCATACACCATCATACACCAATGCTGGGGCTCGTGCTTGCCAATGTATCTACCATGTTAGTGGTCCAGAACATGTTCCACATTAAAGAATTCCCTTTTTAAGATGAGTTCTTCCATATACACCTATTTATGGATGACATACTGATTGTATCCCATCCTAGTCCCTTGCAAAACTTCTGGATTAAACCTGTAATCACTCAAAGGAGTTTGCCCTTTTTATCTATACAGGAAAGACCAAATAGATGAAAATATCTATTGCCTAGATTTCATCATACATTTGGATGGACACTCAAAAGAGCCTTTCCAGCAGTATGTATACCTGGTAAAGATTTCAGATAGAAAATGAACTAGGCACAAAACTAAAAAAAAAAAAAAAGGAGAATGAGAATGGACAAGATTATTTTCAGAGAATTGAAAAGCTCTTTTACTGACTCCAAGCTTCTTATAAAAGCACAGGCCCCCATTTTTGATTACTACCACTTTCCCGATGTCGCTAAATGCCAGAGAGATGTGAAACACCACTGCCTCAGAAGAGCTAAAGATGATTATCACCCAAAGGGCAATGGGGAGACTCCTGATGAGTATGAGCAGATTGCAACACATAGTCAATGAGAAATTCCAAAAAACAGTAGAAGAGAATATCATCAAGGAATTGCTTGATGGAAAAAGAAGGTGGGCCTCCTCATATGGCAGGGGCAAGGGATGCCAGATAGCCATAGTACTTTACTGGGGGACATTCCATTGCAAACTTTTGGGAGAGCATGGATAAGAGTTGTTTAAAATGCATAGGTATGGATGGGTTATGATTTGGATAGTTGTGGAGGGAACTCCTAAATTGAAGAAATCACAGATTGCTTAGAGTAGAATAAAGGTATGGGATACACAAAGTATCAAGGTTTTTTTCAGGAGGCTTGTTTTTGAGATCATGAAAACACTCTGACATTTCCATTTTAAGGAGAGAACAAAGTGAACTACAACAACTCTTAGGCTTATTGGCGAAATTGTCAACTGAAGTCATGTGAGGGACCCCAATTAAGATCTAAAAGATAGCTGTAATCCTTTGGAGTTCCTAGGATCATACTGAGAATACAATTAGGAGATGTATAACTCTTTTTTTTTTTTTTTTTGCTTTTTGGAGGGCAATTGGGGTTAAGTGACTTGCCCAAAGTCACATGGCTAGTAAGTGTGCCAAGTGTCTGAGGACACATTTGAACTCAGGTCTTTCTGACTCCAGGGCCAGTGCTCTATTCACTGCGCCACCTAGCTGCCCCCAGTGTAGAACTTTTTAATGGTGCCTTTTAAGTATAAGAAAAAGGCATTTATGACCCACCAAGGACTCTTGTCCACTCAGGGGGCATTGGAATGGATCCAAATTTGTAAAACTGGATTTTTCAGATGTGCTGAAGTATTCAGGGGGTGTAGGATGGAGATCACATGACTAGATTGCACTCATTTGAGGGAAATCAGTGGCCAGTGAATCCTCGAATATTTAAAAAATATGCTATTTTGTATTATGCAAGGAAGTTCTGGCTAACAGTATAAAATTACTTTTGATTTTTTCAGGTTGCTAATTACAGTGTAACATTTTTGCTTTTATGTTATATTTATTTACACATATATAGTAGCTTCTAAATAATGAAAAGTTGTTCTCTAATATCTTATTATGGAATGAAAATGACCCTGAATTCTCAAAGCCTACTCTATTAGAATGCAAACTCTGGAAGATCCTATCAAACAAGAAAGGCTTGGTCTATGGGCCCTGGGACATACTGGGTGTCTTTCATCTGAGAGTTAGCACAGATAGGTTCAAAGATGTACATGATTAGGCTGGCAACTGGATGATGAATTTTTCAGCCACAGAAACTCTTGAAGTCTAAATCACAGAGGGGCTGTGGGTAAAGACAATATTCATTTCTGAACTGATAAAAACAGTATTGAAATAGTAAACAATGTTAAAGTACTAGTTTAATTATTTGTGTTTTTCAGGAAAAGGTAAATTACTGATTCTTGGGGAAGGGTGAATGAAGCTAAGTTGCTTGGTGATTTTAATTCTAGCTCATCAATCAACAAACATTTATTAAGTACCAGGCCCTAGGATAGCTGCTGGGGAGACAAATACAAAGATTGAAACAATTTCTGCTCTCAAGAAACACATATTCAAAAGGGGATAGAGGAGTAGGGAAGGAATGAATACATCTTTTTGTATTTATGTCTGTTCAATTATGAATTCTCTGTCAAAATTAATATAAATATCAGGAACATCAAAGAATTAATTACAGTTCACTTGAGGATAAAGTGCTCTCTCTCTCTCTCTGTCTCTTTTTCATCTTCACACTAATTTTCCGAATTGTAGCAAAATGTAACACTGTAGAGGCCAGACAGCACAGTTAGAAATGAATCACATTTTCTACTCTTTTCATAATTCTCTTTCTCTAGAGAAAGAATTTCAACGTCCAATGTGTTCTATAGGAAACAACCCTTTTACTTGACTAACTCTAACCCCTTTGTCACAGTCTACTTTTGAAGGTCATCATCATTTTAGCAGTCACTCACTCGCTAGCCTTGAGGCTGGAAAAGGCTAGAACAGAAATCAACAGTCAAACTGTGGAACATTTCAAAGGTCAAAGCTGTACTCGACACTAGTGCCTTTCAGGAAATGGGAAGAGATGAAAATTCCTGCTATGCAAAATAAAGATTGTAATGAAGACAGGATTAAATAACCAAAGAGTTAAGCTCATGACCTGAAAACTAAATTATACAGCAAAGTGGGACAGTGAAAACAGTGCTGGTTTTGGAGTCAAAGACCCTGGGCTCATATCCTACTTCCATCACTTCCTATCCATGTGGCTCAAGTCACTTTCTCTTTCAGGGCTTCAATTTCTCGCCTACAAAATGATGGGCTTGAAAAGAGATGACTTCTAAGGTCTCTTGCAGATCTAAATCAGTGATTCTGAAGTTAAATTATTCTGCTTCTGGTCTTCCATCTTCTTAAAAGCAACTGCAAATATATAAGCAACATTTCAGACTTTGGTTAATGTTCAGTAAGGCATTAGGCTTTTAAAATAGCCCTCTGGACTGATGCATATTCAATTAGGAGCTCAGGAGCAATGCCTGAGCTTTCTAACTGCACAGAAAATTGCTCTGAGATCTATCAGCCCAGTTACTTTTCTTGGGTATCTGTGGCTCTTGTTTTCAAATCCCGGGGAACCTGAACAAGCCACAGAACAACCACAGTTGTGAACTGCAGTACCTTAGAAACATCAAACTAGAGATACCAAAGCTTCTTCTCTCCTAAAGTATTTACTTATGGCCTAGTCCTCTTCAGAGATCTGAAGGAACCCCAAAGAAGAGGATTTATTCCTCTGAAAACTAAATTAGCTTTCATTTAACAAGCCACCATTAATTAACTCTTCATTCGGTATATTACACTGGAAATCTCACAAAGAATGTGCTGTCTTTGACAACTACATGAAGCAATAAGATCATTTGGCTGCTGTTTTCATTGACCCAGATAAAGGTGAAGCCTCTTTTAACAAAACGTTCTTTATTTTTTTTCCAGTCAGCAAAAATATTTTACATAAAAGAGACAGGCAAGTAGGAGTTTTTACAAAGGAGAAGAAAATAGTGATAGAGGGCTTGAGGGGGGAGGCAGGTAATGCTTGAAGCTCACCTTCATTTAAACTGGTTCGAAGAGGAAGATTGTGTGTGTGTGTGTGTGTGTGTGTGTGTGTGTGTGTGTGTGTGTGTGTGTGTACTTAACTGAATATAGAAATCTATTTTATTCAGCTGGAAAGTAGGAGAGAAAGAAGGTAAGAGAACAAATAGAACTAATTAAAAGGTATCAACAGAGAAACTACATTTTGCTAAAAGGAACTATAGACAATGAAGTATATCAATACTATACATGTATGTATCAAATGGCACAGAATCCAAATTCTTAAAGGAAAAGTTAAATGAATTACAGGAGGAAATAAACAGTAAAACTGTATTAGTGGGGAACATCAACTTTCTTTTCTCAGAGTTAGATAAAACTAACCACAAAAAATAACAAAGGAGTTACAGAGGAGTAGTGTCTTAGAAGAGTTAGATGCGATAGACCTCTGGAGAAACTGAATGGGAATAGAAAAGGAGTCTTTTTCTCAGTTGTACATGGTACCTTCACAAAAATTGTCCAGATATTAGGGCATAAAAATCTCACAACCAAATGCAGAAAATCAGTAATATTAAATGTGCCCTTTTAAGACTACAATATGATAAAAAAAATCATCTTCAGTAAAGGGCCATAGAAAAATAGATTAAAAATTAGACATAATAATTTCATTAAAGAAAATGACAACAATGAGACAATATACCAAAATTTTCAGGATGCAGCCAAAGCTATATTTAGGAGAAAATTATACCCAAGAAAATTCAATCTTTAAATGTGTACCTCAATACAAGAGAGAAAGAAAAGTTCAATGAATTGGGCATTCAATTAAAAAAAAAACTAGAAAAATAAATTAAAAATCCCCAATTAAACACCAAAATGGAAATCACTGTTGACTAAAAAAATTCAACTTAAAACAACTGTCTCACACCTATTAGATTGGCTACAATACAGAAAAGGAAAATGACAAATGCTAGAAGCGATGAGGGAAAATAGATATGCTAATGAATTGTTTTTGGAGTTGTGAGCTAGTTCAACCATTCTGGAGAACAATTTGCAACCAGGCCCAAAGGGCTTTAATACTGGGTATACCATTTTACCATTTGAACAGCAGTGGTCAAATGGATCTACTGTTAGGTCTGTATTCCAAAGAGATCAAAGAAAAGTGAAAAGGACTTGTTTGTATAAAAATATTTATAGCAACTTCTTTTTTTGTTTTGTGGTGACAAAGAATTGGAAATTGAGGGGATGTCCATCAATTGACTGAACAGGTTGTAGTATATGATGTGATATGTGAACAAGTACATGGAATACTCTTGTGGTATAAGAAATGAAAGCAAGATGGTTTCAGAAAAATCTGGGAAAGCTTATATGAACGAATCCAAAGTGAAGTGAGTAGAACCAGGAAAACATTGTGTACCACAAAAACAATATTGTAGCAATGGTCCAGTGTGAAAAACTTAGCTGCTCTGATCAATAAATGATCCAAAACAATTCCAAAGGATTCAGCATAAAAATACTATCCACCTTTAGAGAGGAGACTGATAAATTTCCCCCCCCCCTTTCCTTATATTTGTTGCTTTTTATTCTTTTTTGGGGGGGTAACATTTCTAATGTGGAAATATGTTTTGAAAGACTTCACATATATATTTGAAATCATATTGCTTACCTTTTCAAGGTGATAGGGAAGAAGGAAAATGAGTGAGAGAATTTTGAACTAAAAATTAAATTTTTATAGGTAATTGGGAAATATTTAATGAAATAAATTGTATTTTAAAAATGGGCTATATGCTATAGCAGTCGATAACTGTTACTATTCTTTGGTTTTTTTTTCCAGTATGTATAAGATCTCCTTGTAAGGTTGGAGACTCCCTCCAACCCCACACTGTTTATATCTTCTGTCCTTTATTGAACGACCTTTGTTCAATTTATTTATTTATTTATTTATTCAATTTATTTATCTCGTGGCTCAACTGCTCAGTGTCTACCAAATTGTACTTTGTTTATGTACACTTGGTCTGCTGTAGATGCTTTAGCTATCTTTGTTCTTTTTGATGCTGTATCAAGTCCTCTGCAAGTAAATCCATGTATACAAGGTAAGATTTCTCTATTGTCCTAGATGGTGATAAATATTTGTTATAATTTTTTCTGATCTTTTCTATTGTTCATCTGTTTGTGCTCCTTTCATTTTTATCCCTATATTAACTTGGAAGTAATTTTGCTTGTTTTGTTCTTTTGCCACTCTTAAAAATTTTTACCCATCACTGCTTCTCTCTATAAAGTGATACTTCTAATTATTTTTTTCTTTTTTATAGAATTTTACCAATGAATTCATAGACTAAACTGTTGCTACCTTTGCTTATTTTTTCCCCACTCCACAAATAAGTCACATATTTGCTGACCAAGGTGCTTTTCTGGTTGCTTTGTTATGATGATTAATTCATAATCACTTAAATTTCTATATGAAATTATTATCATCTGTATCTGTGTTCTTTCATCCATCTATTACCTGTTTTCATTTTGTATAACATTGGAATATACCAGAATGAGTTATTTTAATTACATGCCACATAGGCTTTCTCATTTTTAGTCTTTCTTTGGCTTAGTACTATTTGTGATCTTTGTTCAATTAAGTTAGTAGCCATGTGACAGAGTGAAGGACAAAGAGATAGATGGCCAGAATATTCCACTGGTTTCATTTTGATGTTAAGAAAAATGGAAGAAGGCCTCTAACATGTCGGGTTGATTCCCTGGGATCATTTTATGATGGGACATGTATAAAGGTATGTATGGTCTATGAGCTTCATTAAAATTGATAAGATAACATCTATTTGAGAAGGTAAGTATTTACATTAATAAATATCTATTTGCAAGAGGGTCTTTAAGACTAATTTATATTTAGGAGAGTCAAGAAATTGGGAGTAGAAGCCCGGGACTGACCACACAAGGGAAAGAAACTCCCTAACTTATGTTATATGGCAGTTGAATTAAATATTATTCAATTGCAACAAATTCATGACAAAGTTGGTATTAGCATTTTGGTACTATTTTAGGCAAATAAGAAATAAATGATATGATTTGAGGGGGATCTCAGGTTTTCTTTCCTTCTAGATATCGACTACCAGCCTGTCAAGTCATTGATTTCTCTTCCATCTTGGTGCCTTTCTTTTGTCTAGCTAAAAAAAGTTTGGGTTATTGTCTCCAGCAGGTCATTATTAAGATGACCTTGTGGGAAGAGTGATATGTGTTATACCCCTCTTATTACCACATTAGCTCCCATTAATACACTTGAATGTAGTGATTTATTAGGTTACTACCCCCTTCTTTCTTTCCCCACCCCAACCAGGAAACAAAAAGTATGGTTCCAAAAGCATGGGAAACAGTAGAAATTTTGCTTGGTGGGAATGAAGGACATAGAAAGGTCCAGAATATGAGTGCTATGTGGGTTTGGCAGACCCAGGAGGAGTGCTGTAATGGGAGGCCTGGGGAGTTCAGGCTATAGCATGGAGTTACCACACATTTTGATGTGTAGGAGAATCCCTGAGGAAGTGAAGATATTAAAGACATTTCTTTTTTTTAAATGATATTTTATTTTCTCCCAATTGCATATAAAACAGTTTTTAATATTTGTTTAATAAAATTTTTAATTCCAAATTCTCTTCCTTCCTCTCTACCCTCCCTGAAATTATATGCAATTTAATATAGGTTACATATGTGCAATCATGCAAAACATTTCCATATTAGTCATGTTGTGAAAGAAAATACTGACCGTGAAAAAGCATGGAAAAATAAAGAAAGTAAAAAGAAATAATGTGCTTCAATCCAAATCCAAACTCCATCAGTTCCTTCTCTGGAAGGGAATTGCATTTTTCACCATAAGTTCTTTGGCATTGTCTTGGATCACAGTATTGCTGAGATCAGCTAAGTCATTCACAGTTGATCATCAAACAATATTACTGTCACTATGTACAATGTACTCCTGATTCTGCTCACTTCACTATGTATCAGTTCATGTAAGTCTTTCCAAGTTTTTCTTGAAAAGTATCTGCTCATCATTTCTTTTTGCACAATAATATTCCATTACAATCACATACCACAACTTGTTCAGTCATTCTCCAAATGAGGGGCATTCCTCCAATTTCCAATTCTTTGCTAACACAAAAAGAGCTGCTATATTTTTTTTTTATATAGATAGGTCCTTCCTCCACTTTTTTTCATCTCTTTGGGGTACAAACATAGTAGTATTGCTGGGTCAAAAAGTTTTATAGTCCTTTGGGTATAGTACCAAATTGTTCTCCTGAATGGCCAGATAAGTTATACAACCATACCAACAAAACACTAGTGTCTCAATTTTCCCACATCTCTTCCAATATTTATCACTTTCCTTTTCTGTCCTACTAGCCAATCTGATAGGTGGGAGGTGGTACCTCAGATTTATTTTGATTTGCATTTCTATCATCAATAGTAATTTAGAGCATTTTTTCCCCACATGAGTACAGATAGCATTGATTACTTCATTTGAAAACTGCCTGTTCATATTATTTTGACCATTTATTAATTGGGGAATGACTTATAATCTTACAAATTTGACTCACTTTTTCTATATATTTGAGAAATGAGGTCTTTATCAGAGGTACACGCTATAAAATTCTGCCCTCTCTACCCCACTTTCTGTTTTCATTTTAATATTGACTGCATTGTTTTGTTTGTACAGACCCTTTTAAAATTTAATTTCATCAAAATTAACCACTTTACATGTTGTAATGCTCTGTTATTTCTTGTTTGGTCATAAATTCTTCCTTTATCCATAAATCTACACACAAACTATTCTATGCTCCCCTAATTTGCCCATGGGATCACCTTTCATATCTAAATCATATACTCATTTGAATTACATCTTGGTATATGTATATGGTATGAGATGTTGGTCTATACCTAGTTTCTGCCATTTTGTTTTCTAGTTTTCTCAGAAGTTTTTGTCAAATAGTGAGTTATTTGTCCCAAAAGCATGGATCTTTGGTATATAAAACTCTAGATTACTATGGTCATTACTGTGCATTGTATACCTAATCTATTCCATTGATCTACTACTCTATATCTTAGCCAGTACTAGATTGTGCTGATAACTATAACTTCTATCACTTCATAACACAGTTTGAGATCTCATATGGCTACGCCACCTTCTTTCACATTTTTTTTCTCAGTTCCTTTGATATTCTTTTTTTTTTTTTTGGCTTTTTGGAGGGCAATTGGGGTTAAGTAACTTGCCAAAGGTCACACAACTTTGGTTTTTGTTTGTTTGTTTGTTTGTGTGTGTGTGTTAAGTGTCTGAGACTGGATCCGAACTCAGGTCCTTCTGACTCCGAGGCTGGCGCTCTACTCACTGTGCCACCTAGCCACCCCTTCCTTTGATATTCTTGACCTTTTATTCTTCCAGATAAATTTTGTTGTTATTTTTTCTAATTCTATATTTTTTACAGAATTGGTATGGCATGGAGTAAATTAATTTAGGTAGACTTATTTTCCTTATATTGGCTTGGCCTACTCATGAATAGTTAGTATTTTTCCAATTGTTTTGATCTGACTTTATTCATATGAAAAGTGTTTTGTAATTGTGTTCATATAGTTCCTGGGTTTGTCTTGGCAGATAGAATCCCAAGTTTTTCATATTGTCTGTTGTTATTTTAAGTTGAATTTCTTCTGTCTCTTGTCATTGAACTTTATTGGTAATATAGAGAAATGCTGATGATTTAAGTGGGTTTATTTTATATTCTGCAACTTTGCTAAAGTTGTTAGTTGTTTCATCTAAGTTTTTCAGTTTATTCTCTAGGATTCTCTAAGTATACCATCATATTATCTGCAAAGAGTGATAGTTTTATTTCCTCATTGCCTATTTTCATTCCTTCAATTATTTATTTATTTATTTATTTTTGCTTTTTAGAGGGCAATTGAGGTTAAGTGACTTGCCCAAAGTTACACAGCTAGTGTTAAGTGCCTGAGTCCAGTTTTGAACTCAGGTCCTTCTGACTCCAAGGCCAGTGCTCTATTCACTGCACCACCCCTTCAATTACTTTTTCTTGTTTTATTGCTATAGCTAGCATTTCTAGTACAATATTGAGTAACAGTGCTGATAATGGGCATCTTGCTTTGACCATGACCTTATTGAAAAGGCATATCTGCATTACAGACAATGTTTGCTGATGGCTTTAGAAACATACTACTTATTATTTTAAGGAAAGCTCCATTTATTCCAATGCTCTCTAGTATTTGTTTTATTTTATTTTATTTTTTCCCCAAATGCTTTATTAACTTTTTACATCATTTATTAACTTTTACATCATTCATTTCCGTCAGATTTTGAGTTACAATTTTTTCCCCATTTTTCCCCTACCCACCACCCCAGAATAACAGTCATACAGGATATCCCCTCATCCAATCTGCTCTCTCCCATCTCTTCTCCCATACCCCCTTCGACATTTCCAGTAGGGCAAGGTGAATCCCCATGCCCCATTGCCTGCACATCTTACCTCCCAATTATATACAAAATAGTATTAATCATAGTATTTATATATTTTTCTCTAGTATTTTTAATAGAAATGGGAGTTGTTTTTGTCAAAAGCCTTTTCTGCATTTATTGAGATAATCATATGATTTCTGTTGGTTTTGTTATTGAAATAGTCAATTATGCTGATAGTTTTCTTAATATTGAACCAGCCTTGCATTCTTGGCATAAATCCCAACTAGTCAATACTAAAGGATCCTTGTGATATATTTCTGTAATCTCCTTGGATCATTTTATTTACAATTTTTGCATCAATATTCATTAGTAAAATTGGTCTATAATTTTCTTTCTCTCTTTTGACTCTTCCTAATTTAGATATCAGCATCATATTTGTGTAGCAAAATGAATTTTGTATGATTTGCCTTTTTTTCCAAGCAGTTTATATAGTATTGGAATGAATTGTTCTTTAAATGTTTAGTAGAGTCCATTTGACCCTGGGTATTTTTCTTTTTTTTAAAATTATTTTAGACTAAAATGCTAGAATTCAAATACAGAATAGAAAAAAAGAAACAAAAACATACCATAAACTTAAATATTGGAACTTAAATACAAAGTTAGAAAAAAAGCATGCCATGGCATAGCAGAACACGAGAGGATTAAAAATATGTAACAATACATTTTCATTTTGTGAAGGTATGATGTCAAATATATGATACCAAAAGCTGTATGATAAATAATATTTGTTGTCTTGAGAATTGTCCATCTTTTCTTTGTTTCCTTGTGAGTTTTCTTTTCTATATATAGACATATATTTTCCCAAACATATTCTACTCTTGATTGTTGTTATGTTCATGTATATCTCTTGTTTCTTATCCCTCTTACCTCCTCTACTTCACTTCTATCCACTACCTTGCCCTTTTATTGCTTGCCTACTTCTATCTGAAGATCCTTCTGCTCTCTTCCCATTCCAATGAATCTAAACATCATTCTATACCCTCCTCTTATTCCCTTCCCCTCCTCTCTAAAGATCCCCTTCTTGTCCTCTCTCCCCATACCCCTCTTGTTTTATTTCTTCTGAATTCAGAAGACTTTTATACTCTTGTACATATATATATGTATTGCTCCTTCTTAAACCCATTCCTAATGAAAGTAGATTACCAGAATTACCAGCCCTCCTCCCCCATCAAATTCCTCTGTATTGATCCTCCTCTTTCACTTCATTTGTATAAAATAATTACTCTTTCTAGCTGTTCCTAAATGGTTTTACTTTTAAAATTCATATACTCAGGTTTACCCCAAACTTTCTTATGAGCTTCCAATGATTAATAAGACTTAGACATACATTTTACATTTTATACATATAAAAAGTAAACAGTCTGTCCTTATGAATGCCTTATAATCAGTCTTTGGTATGTACCTTATATTTCTCTTGGCTCTTGTATGTGGAATCTTCTATTAATTTCAGGATTATTATTTTTTTTTTTTTTGCTTTTTGGAGGGAGGAAGGCAGGGCAATTGGGGTTGTGACTTGCCCAAAGTCACACAGCTAGTAAGTGTTGAGTGTCTGAGGCTGGATTTGAACTCAGGCCCTCTTGACCCAAGGGCAGTGCTCTATTCACTGTACCACCTAGCTACCTCAAGTTCAGGTTTTTTTTTTTTTAAACACATGCTTTATTAACTTCTGTTTTACATCATTCATTTCCGCCAGATTTTGAGTTACAATCATTTTCCCCCTGTTATTCCCCTACCCAACCTCCCAGAATAGCAGTCCCACAAGATATCGCTTCCTCCAATCTGCTCTCTCCCATACCTTCTCCCATACCCCCTTCGACTTTTCCATTGGAGGAAGGTGAATCTTTGTGTCCCAATGCCTGCACATCTTATCTCCCAATTACAAGCAAAAGAGTATTAATAATAGTATTTATATATATTTGAAACATTTAATGTTAAGACCTCGAATTTCAGATCCATTTCCTTCCTCCCTTGTCACCCATTCCCTCTTGGGAGATAAGTAATTCAGTATATGTTGTACATGTCTAGCTATGCAAAACATTATCATAGTAGATATATTGTACAAGGCTGCTTATAATTCCCTCCCACTCATCCCACCCCCACCTGATCCATTCCCTATTTGATCCTGTCCCTCTTCTATAGTGGGTACTTCCAACCTCCCCTCCCCCCAAGGATGCCCTCCCATCCATCATCCTTCCTCTCATCCCCCTTCCCCCTATTCTGCTGCAGGTTGAGATATCCCATTTAGTATGTATGTCATTCTCTCCCTGAACCAAATTCAATGAGAATGTGGTTTTGCCTTTTTGCCTTCCTATTCTGCCCCTCCCTTGCAACCACTTCCCCTTGCTTCTTCTACATGAGATAGTTTACCCTACCCTGTCTCTCCCCATCTCCTCTTGCCACTTTCCTCTCTCACCTCATAATTTCATCCCTTGAGTATTCTCCCTTCCCAACAAATTCAACCTATGCCCTCTATCCATATATAACTGTAACCATATACACCCACATTCACATATATATTCATATGACCACACACCTTTCTTCCATTATTTTTTTTTTTTACTACTTAATTTAAGTAGGAATCTTTATATATATATATATATATATATATATATATATATATATATATATATATATATATATATATATATATATATATATATATTTGAAACATTTAATGTTATGACCTCGAATTTCAGATCCATTTCCTTCCTCCCTTGTCACCCATTCCCTCTTGGGAGATAAGTAATTCAGTATATGTTGTACATGTCTAGCTATGCAAAACATTATCATAGTAGATATATTGTACAAGGCTGCTTATAATTCCCTCCCACTCATCCCACCCCCCACCTGGTCCATTCCCTACATGATCCTGTCCCTCTTCTATAGTGGGTACTTCCAACCTCCCCTCCCCCAAGGATGCCCTCCCATCCATCATCCCTCCTCTCATCCCCCTTCCCCCTATCCTGCTGCAGGTTGAGATATCCCATTTAGTATGTATGTCATTTTCTCCCTGAACCAGATTCAATGGGAATGTGGTTTTGTCTTTTTAGCCTTCCTTATTCTCCCCCTCCTTTGCAACCACTTCCCCTTGCTTCTTCTACATGGGATAGTTTACCCTACCCTGTCTCTCCCCATCTCCTCTTGCCACTTTCCTCTCTCACCTCATAATTTCATCCCTTGAGTATTCTCCCTTCCCAACAAATTCAACCTATGCCCTCTATCCATATATAACTGTAACCATATACACACACATTCACATATGTATTCATATGACCACACCCCCTTCTTCCATTATTTTCATAGTGAGAAAGATATCATCAGTCACAGTTATTGCTTTTCCATATAGGAATGTAAATAGTTCAACTTTGATAAGTTCCTTTTGATTTCTTTTCCCTGATTACCTTCTCAGGCATCTCTTCCTTCTTGTGTCTGGATGTCAAATTTTCTATTCAACTCTGGTTTTTTCCTCAAGAATGCTTGAAAGTCCTCTATTCCACTGAATGACCATATTTTCCCCTGAAACAAAATACTCAGTTTTGCTGGGTAGGTGACCCTTGGGTTCATTCCCAGTTCTTTGCCCTCTGGAATATCATATTCCATGCCCTTCGATCCCTCAGTGTAGAAGCTGCCAGGTCCTGGGCTATTCTGATTGTGTTTCCACAATATTGAAATTGTTTCTTCCTGGCTGCTTGTAGTATTTTCTCCTTGATCTGGGGATTCTGGAACCTGGCTATAATATTCCTGGGAGTTTTCTTTTTGGGATCTTTTTCAGGAGGTGATCTGTGGATTCTTTCAACCTCTATTTTGCCCTCTGGATCTAAAACATCAGGGCAATTTTCCTTGAGAATTTCTTGAAGGGTGATTTCTAGGTTCTTTCTTTGATCATGGCTTTCAGGTAGTCCAATAATTTTTAAATTGTCTCTCCTGGATCTATTCTCCAGGTCAGTGGTTTTTCCCATGAGATATTTCACATTGCCTTCTAATCTTTCATTTGTTTGGATCTGCTTAACAGCATCTTGATTTCTCATAAAGTCACTAGCTTCCATTTGCTCCAGTCTAACTCTGAAGGAATGAATCTCCTCAGTGAACTTTTGAGATTCTTTTTCCATCTGGCAAATTCGACTTTTTAAGGCATTCTTCTCCTCATTGCCCTTTTGGGCCTCCTTTGCCATTTGAGCTAGTCTATTTTTTAAGGTGTTGTTTTCCTCAGTCAGGCTGTTGACCCTCATTTCATACTTTTCCTGCATCCTTCTCATTTCTCTTTCCAATTTTTCCTCCACTTCTCTTATTTGATTTTTAAAGTCCTTCTTAAGGTCCTCTATGGCCTGCAACCCGCTCATGTTTTCCCCTGGGGCTTTTGGAGCAGGACTTCTGACCTCACAGTCCTTTTCCTGCTCTATGCCCCCAAAATAGGAGTCTAGGGTTGCATTTTCTGTTTCCTTTGCCTTGGCATGTTGCCACTTAATTGCTTGACTTTTGGGCTTGTTGCCACACTATGGCTTTAAGGCCAGATAGAGGAATTTTCGTCCCGAACGTGTGGGGGGCAACTTCCGTTTCTGGCAAGCTGTAAACCCACCCACAACTTCCACCCTAGATCACAATCCAGATCCAGGGAGGTTAAAGCAAGAGCGATTACCCCCCAAGACTGATCGCTGGATCTCCCCACGATTTGTAGGCTGGGAGCCGGAAATGCCTCTGAAAACTACAAAATGGCGTGTCTCCTCAGCGGCTTCTAGCCCCCAGGGGAGGGAGCTGACGCATTCCCCAAATACAGGTCCCAAAGTCCATAGGACACTAACCTCTTACTTTGTCCTAGGCATGTCTATGTTGATAATTCTGGAGTCGCCACAGCTCCTGGTGTTCTGGGGTTCCTCCAGCCGGCTGCTGGCCCTGCCGCCCTGGGGCTAAAACCTCGGCTCACACGGACCTGGGCTCGGCTCCTGCACTCTGCGCTCTGCGCGCTGCCGGCTCCCAGACCACTGCGCTGGTCCTTCCTGCAGGGCTGCTGGGCTGTCCTCAGCGGGAGGTTAGCTTCTCTGTGTCGTTCTGTGGGTGCTGGGGCTCCAGAAGTTGTTCACAGTCTTTTTTACATAGTTTGTGGGGAATCTGGGGGCAGAGAGGCTTGGAAGAGCTGTTTCTACTCCGCCATCTTGGCTCCGCCCCTCTTCCATTATTTTCATAGTGAGAAAGATATCATCAGTCACAGTTATTGTTTTTCCATATAGGAATGTAAATAGTTCAACTTTGATAAGTTCCTTTTGATTTCTTTTCCCTGATTACCTTCTCAGGCATCTCTTCCTTCTTGTGTCTGGATGTCAAATTTTCTATTCAACTCTGGTTTTTTCCTCAAGAATGCTTGAAAGTCCTCTCTTCCACTGAATGACCATATTTTCCTCTGAAACAAAATACTCAGTTTTGCTGGGTAGGTGACCCTTGGGTTCATTCCCAGTTCTTTTGCCCTCTGGAATATCATATTCCATGCCCTTCGATCCCTCAGTGTAGAAGCTGCCAGGTCCTGGGCTATTCTGATTGTGTTTCCACAATATTGAAATTGTTTCTTCCTGGCTGCTTGTATTTTCTCCTTGATCTGGGGATTCTGGAACCTGGCTATAATATTCCTGGGAGTTTTCTTTTGGGATCTTTTTCAGGAGGTGATCGGTGGATTCTTTCAACCTCTATTTTGCCCTCTGGATCTAAAACATCAGGGCAGTTTTCCTTGAGAATTTCTTGAAGGGTGATTTCTAGGTTCTTCTTTGATCATGGCTTTCAGGTAGTCCAATAACTTTTAAATTGTCTCTCCTGGATCTATTTTCCAGGTCAGTGGTTTTTCCCATGAGATATTTCACATTGCCTTCTAATCTTTAGTTTGTTTGGATCTGCTTAACAGCATCTTGATTTCTCATAAAGTCATTAGCTTCCATTTGCTCCAGTCTAACTGAAGGAATGAATTTCCTCAGTGAACTTTTGAGATTCTTTTTCCATCTGGCAAATTCGACTTTTTAAGGCATTCTTCTCCTCATTGCCCTTTTGGGCCTCCTTTGCCATTTGAGTTAGTCTATTTTTTAAGGTGTTGTTTTCTCAGTCAGGCTGTTGACCCTCATTTCATACTTTTCCTGCATCCTTCTCATTTCTCTTTCCAATTTTTCCTCCACTTCTCTTATTTGATTTTTTAAAGTCCTTCTTAAGGTCCTCTATGGCCTGCAACCCGCTCATGTTTTCCCCTGGGGCTTTTGGAGCAGGACTTCTGACCTCACAGTCCTTTTCCCGCTCTATGCCCCCAAAACAGGAGTCTAGGGTTGCATTTTTCTGTTTCCTTTTCCTTGGCATGTTGCCACTTAATTGCTTGACTTTTGGGCTTGTTGCCACCGTATGGCCTGGTGCCAGACAGGAACTTTCGCCCCAAACGTGTGGGGGGCAACTTCCATATCTGGCAAGCTGTAAACCCACCCATGACTTCCACCCTAGATCACAATCCAGATCCATGGAGGTTAAAGCAAGAGTGATTACCCCCCTAGACTGATCGCTGGATCTCCCTACAGTTTGAAGGCCAGGAGCTGGAGCTGTCTCTGAAAACTACAAAATGGCATGTCTCCTCTGAGGCTTCTAGCCCCCAGGGGAGGAAGCCGAAGCATTCCCCAAATACTGGTCCCAAAGTCCATAGGCCACTAACCTCTTACTTTGTCCTAGGCATGTCTATGTTGATAATTCTGGAGTCTCCACAGCTTCTGGTGTTCTGGGGGCTCTCCAGCCGGCCACTGGCCCTGCCGCCCTGGGGCTAAAACATCAGCTCATGGGGACCTGGGCTCCGCTCTGCTCGGCTCGGCTCCCCGCACGCTGCCGGCTCCTAGACCGCTGCGATGGTCCTTCCTGCAGGGCTGCTGGGCTGTCCTCAGAAGGAGGTTAGCTTCTTTGTGTCATTCTGTGGGTGCTGGGGCTCCAGAAGTTGTTCAGAGTCCCCTTTTACATAGTTTGGGGGGAATCTGGGGGCAGAGTGGCTTGGATGAGCTGTTTCTACTCTGCCATCTAGGCTGTGCCCCCAGGTTTTTTTTTTTTTTAAATAAAGTCTTGAAAGTCAAAGTTTATCAAATGTCTATTTTTTTTCCATTCAGGATAATACTTTGCCTTGCAGGATATATTTTTGAAGGGGGCCCCAGTTCTTTTGCTCTTCAATATATTATGTTCCATTACCTGTGATCTTTTCATCTCTGTTGCTAGGTCTAGTGTGAGTCTAATTGTGTCACTACCATATTTAAACTGTTTTAATCTTGATGCTTTTAATATTTTATCTTTGGTTTTGAAATTAGATTATGATATTCCCATGAGTTTTTCCTCATAGGATCCCTTTTAAGTGGTGACCAATGAATTTTTTTTTTCTATTTCTACTTTCCTCCCTTGTTCTAATGCTTCAGGACAATTTTCTTTAATTATTTCTTGTATTATTATATCAAGAATCTTTTCCTTATCATCACTTTCAGCTAGTCCAATAATTTTTATATTTTCTCTTCTTGATCTAGTCTTTAAATCTGTTGTTTTTCTTATAAGATATTTCACTTCCTCTTCTATTTTTCAATATTAGTTTTTTGGTTAAATATTTCTTGATCTCTTCTAATTTCACTGACTTCATTTTGCCTGATTCTAATTTTCAAGGTGGCATTTTTCCCCTTAAGATTCTGGATTTCCTTTTCTGATTGATTGACTTTCATAATCTTCTTGTTTTTCTTGGATTCTTCTTCTTCTTCTTCTTCTTTTTTTTACTTTTTCCTTCATCTCTGTCATTTGATTTTGGAAGTTTTTTTTAAAGATCTTCTATGTATTCTTTTTGGCAAGTTACCATTTGACATTTGACTATTTGGGAGTTTCTTTACTTCGATATCCTCCTCTGATGATGAATGCCAGTCATCTCTATTTCCATAATAGCTTTCTATGGTTGGATTCATTCTCCTTTGCCTGCACATTCTTTGTGGTAATAGCTTAATTTTTGTAATCATCTCTAGCCCTGGCGTATGGGAAATGGTGCCTCTTGTCCCAGATCTTTAGTTCTCCCCTCTAGACTGGCACCAAAGCCAAACCTCCAATGACCTGTAAGTGCCCACAGCCCAGGTTTCCTGCCCCACTGCTTCTGCCCTCACTGGGTGTGTTCCTTCTTGCCCCACCATTCTTCACTCTTCACAGCACAGCTGGGTCTGGTTTTCCTTATCAGCAGATTGATTTCCTCAATCTTCCTAGGCTCAAATGCCCAACTCCTCTCACTATCTGGAGGTAATATTTTCTGCAGCTGGGGCTGAGGCAGCCTCTCAAACGAACTATCCCCAGGGCTTGCTGATTGTTATTAAAAGGGAACCTAATCTGGAGGCATTTACCCTTCACAGGACCAAACCTTGTCCTGGAATTTTTCTTCTGATCTTCTCAAATTGTCCCAGGAATTCCCTAGTTGTGCCCCTCTTCTAATTTATCTCCACCCACACTTTTTTCTCCCTAAGGTGCTATTTTAACTCTTTTGTGGGGGAAAATCTTGAGAGCTTGAAATTTTCTGTTCTACTCTATCTTCCCAGAATCCTCTCTCTGGGGATTTTTCTTAGAGAATTCATTGATGACTTGTTCAATTTTTTAAAGATTTTATTTATTAACCCCCCCAACAAAATCGGTTTCTAATTTTATTTATTAGTTTGATGGTTTTCTCTTTGACCTGAGAACTCTGGAATTTGATAATATTCCTCAGAGTTTTCATTTTGGGATCTCTTTTAGGAGGTGATTTGTAGATTCTTTCAATTTCTAGTTTATTCCCTTGTTATAAGTTATCAGGTTAGTTTTCCTTGATAATTTCTCAAAAGATGATATCTAAACTCTTTTTTTTTTATTGTAACTTTCAGGTAGCTCAATAATTCTTAAATTGTCTCTTCTGGGTCTATTTTCCAGCTTAATTCTTTTTTCTAATGAGATATTTCACATTTTCTTCTATTATATTGTTTCTTGATGTCTCATGTAGTGCTTAGCTTCCATTTACCCAAATCTAATTTTTAAGTTATTTTCTTCAGTGAACTTTGTATCTCCATTAACATTGGCCTATTCTACATTTTAATGAGTTTTCTTCAGTGACCTTTTATAACTTCTTTTTCATTTGGTCAGTTCTTCTTTTCATTAGTTGTTTGCTTCAGTGAATTTTTATATATTTTTTCTCATTTTTTGTTCTTCCTTTCCCAAGCTGTTGACTCTTCTTTATTACTTTCATTTCTTTCCCCAATTTTTCTTCTACCTCTCTGATTTTTAAAATCCCTTTTGAGTCCTTCCAGGAATTCACATTTTTCTTTGAGGCTTCACTATTTTGCCACTGTTATCCTCTTCTGAGTTTGTGTTTCTTTGTCACTATAGTAACTTTCTATGATCGTGTTCTTTTTTCCCCCTTGTATGTTCACTTCCTCAGCATATTCCCTGACTTTCAATTTTATGTTAAAATTAGACTCTGCTCCTGGGGCAGTCCCAAGCTTAAGGTTTTTTTTTTTTTAAATTAAAAAAGTGGATTTTATTACCGCGGAACACCAAGGGACTGCCAGGATACATAGTCACCCAAATCAGACAGCAATTTTGCACAGACAGTGTACAGGTTTTATAGAGGTTCCATAGCCAGGTTATGTAAGCTGAAACTGATAATTAACATTAATGGAGTTAACACTGGATTTAAGGAATTGTAGAAAACAATGAGATAGGGTCCTACAATTAGGGCTAAGATCAGGAGGAGAGGCCAATACCAATACTAATACCAAGGCTGATATCAATTTAGTGAGTTAGGGGGATGTTCCAGGGGAACAGGGACTGATACCCATTCTCAGAATCGTCCAGCTCCCTCTGCCCATTAGCAATTTTCTGGCTTACCAACTTCAGACTCTCCCTCACCACTCCAGAGTTGTTGCACAGAAGCAACAGGCCTCACCAAGGACTGCACACAGGCCACCCTGTTTAAGAAGGTCAAGGCCTCTGCGGTTCTGAAGAACCACCTCTGCCAGAGAGTCCACCTGTCTTTCCAGGGCTGAGATGGACTGCTCTATGTGGGAGAGGTCAATATTTACCTGTGTACTTAAGGCCTGATAGTTGGCCTCCCCCTTAATCAAGGATGCCATCCCAGTCGATGCAGAACCCACAAGACCCAAGCCCACTGAGATGGGAATGAGGAGTGGTGCTGCCTGTCTTTGGTGGTGGCTCAGTTGCCCTGAGAGAAAGGTGACTCAGGGAATTATGGTCACTAGGATACACAGGGGGCCCTCAGTGTGTTGTTGTCTGAGGAACACTGCAACAGAGACATACTGGGTAAGGCCATCGTGGCATGCCCACCAGGCTCCTAGAGGGACAGGGAAGTAGTCTGAGCTAGAGGCCTGAATACTGAGAGCTGGATAAAGGGGTGCTGGATGATATGAGGCAGAAATCTGTTCCCTGTACATCCCCTAGGGAGAGCTTTGGGTGGTCCCAATCACAATTCTGTGTTGGAAATAGGGGTGACTGAGGCATTTAGTGCCACCCCTACTTAGTAAGGAGGCTGGGGTTCAACACAAATCCAGAAATCTTTTCCCAACACGTGGTTAAAGCTGCTAAGTGGATTATGAACAACTGACAGAGGGGCAATTAAGGGGACCTGATAATTGTGAGCTTCCTGAACCTTGGAAGATGAGGGGAGCTTATGACCTGACAGGGGCCCATGTGGTGATAGCTGGTATTGTGATTTGGACATTGGGGTTCCCTATTGGGGCAGGGATAGCTAAGCAATGGGATGACAACGGGGGACGGGCACAGAAGGCTTTTTGGTTATAGTCAACACTGAGGTCTTTCCCACCTGCATTTCCTCCTCCCCTTCAGGGACTATGATTCCCAGGACTCGAGAAAACCGGGGTTCCCCAGGTGGGGTGAGAGGGATTTTGAATGGTGAGATTTGGGCATGGGTTGCTAGGGGGCAGACGAGATTGTATGGATTCGGAGCAATGGGTCCAATCCCTCACTACCGCCTGCCTAGTAGCACAGGGAGGCACCAGGACTAGGAGAGGGGAGGTGGTAAACTGTGACACAAGCACAGGCACACGGACATCCTGTATCTGAACAGAGTAGGTAACCTGCATCTACTGGTGGGCCCCCCAAATAGTCCAGTTCTGGGGAACAGGGAGTTGAGGGGTAGCTGTGTGCTCCAGTTCTGGAAAAGTACAGGATTGTCAATTTCCTGTGGTTAACACCCAGGTATAGCTTCATCTGGGGGCATGGGGATTGTGGGGGGCCGCGCAAGGAGGTAAAAGGGGAATCAGGGAGAGGATCGGATAGTCTTAGCTTTAGGGGGTGCTCGTGGACTTCTGTTTTCCATTCTGAGGTGACAGCAGGCTTCACTCTGGTGTAATGTTGTTATGTGGGAATAGAGTCCACTTTGACAGCAGTAGGTGTAGTGGGGATCATGACGTGTGGTCCCTTCCACCTCTGCTCCAGACCATGAATTTCTTTTTACCAGCACAGAATCCCCAGGTTGAAACAGGTAAGCTGAGGCAGAACTCGGGAGGGAAGGAGTTTTTTTTTTTTTTTTTCCTGAATTGCCTGCAGACCCTGAAGGAACTTGATAAGGGAAGAGTTAGTGATTTCAGCTTTTAGGTCTTCCCGGATTTAGAGGAAGAATGGGTGGTGGTCTTCCAAATGTATGTTAGGGAATGGTCTGGACTTTCTCAGCCTTGAGTTCTTAGCTCTGAGAAAATTTCAGATGCAGGCTTGTAATGGAAATGCAGATTTAAAGATCTTCCCTGCCCCTAGCTTAAGTGCACCTGGAGCCTGTGGTGGGAGGCTTGTTTTTCAGGAAAGCCCACACCTTGATACTTTGTGATTGGGCAGTGGGTCCAGAAGGTTGTTACATTCTCTGAGCCAGGAGAAGGCTATATAAACTCTGATGAGAGGCTTAGCTTTGGGGCTCACTTTGAGAAGTGTTGTGTGATTTGACCAGATGAGACTCTGGGAAGCCGTTGTTGAGAGCCCCCCGGCTTTGAAAACCTAGATGTTGATGCTTCCCTCTCTGGTAACTGTGATTTGGTATTGATATAATGGTGGGACAGTTTGGAAGCCTGTCTTGTTTGATCTGTAAGGTCTGTAACTCTGAAGTTCGGGGTGCTGACCTTTTTCCCCTGAACTAGGTAATGTGTGTTTGTTTGATTAAAGTAAGCTTGTTAACCCATTTTGAGTTGCTTTCCTTTTGAAAAGCAGATCTATGAACCTGTATTGGCAGCTACCCTGGGGATATTGGGGTGCTTGCTGCTACACGGCTGCTCTAGGAAGTCAAAGCTGAGAATCAGAGGACCTGACCCAATTCTCATGGGGAAGCCAAACCTTATCTGCTTTGTTCAGCTTTTCATAAATAGACTTTAAAACAGTTTGAATTAACCTGGTGTTAAAAATGTTATCTTACTTTTCTCTCAACTAAAGTATCTCTGATTAAAATAAATATCAGGCACCCAAGTACCCCATCATTCCAAGCACCTGATCATCTCCCCCTTAAACATCTGGGACCCAAAATCATTTGGGTAGATCTATGTTTCATAGGAAGCTGGGTACACAGATTATATATACAGTATACAGTGAATACAGATTCACTCAGGAAGAAAGAGGTAATTCAGAAATTGAATCCTTAACATACATTCAGTTACAAATGTTAACTTTTGCTTAGAGCATGAAAGGACTACAAATCAAAACAGCCGGATCTCTTCTGTTTTTACAATCTCATTAAACCTTGATGAAGAAAGTTAGTTGAAAACTTAAAATGATCTTAAGCAGTTTGCATAACTTTCTGCACATGATCTAATTCTAGATGAGAAATAACATTAAATTTTCAACTAAGCTGACAAAAAAAACCCTCACAAATGTAGAGATTACATTCTTAGGGGTGTGTCAGATCAGATCTCAAAGCCTGGGCCTGATCAATAACCTGAGGACAATCAGAGACAGTTGGGGAGAAAAAGGCCAGTGGGTCTACACTGAATGAGGGGTGGAGATGGAAAGGGGCTGACCCAAAAAAGGCTTATCAGCTTGTTTAACAAGGAGGGCCTTGGCAGCAATGGCCTGGAGGCAAAGGGCCCTCCAGCAGCTACAGAATCCAAGGGCCCAGGATTTTTGATTAGCTGTAATAGTATTCCTACTTCAAAAATGTTTAAGTACACTTAGCTAAATAGACCTTTAGATACACAATACAGTCTCAGAAAGATGGTAACAAATTAACAATGAGTATCAAATGACCTATCAATTGACATCTATTGACCTTAATTTTGGCACGGATACAAAGTTAAACAGATACCAACATATGCCAGTCATACAATTCTGATTACAAGTATTTCACAAATGCTATTAATTTTCCTTTTACAAATTGAAGGAACAAGCTGAGATAGCAAAAAGCTTGTTTGTTTGTTTTTAAGCAATCCCAATATCCTATTTCCAATTTCTTAAAGATTTAATTCTTAGTTAATTTGACCAGGACTTGTAAATTGTAAATTTTCCAAATCAAAATTTCAAAATATTGCAACAACAGGGAGAATTTTGGTGGACCTTTTGAAAGTAAGCTTTGAATTTGCCAATCTCAAAGCTCCACACTTAATTGGCTTTAATTGGTCAGGCAGGAGATTTTTAAATTTGACAAAGAGGGGCCTGCCTACCCCCCCCCCCCCCAGCCAAGGCCATTGAGCCACGTGGCCAGCCAAGCCAGGTTCAATAAGGCCAATTAGGCTGGGTTAATGGATTTCCTGAGGGGATGGCTGACTCAGAAGAGGGTTCTTCTGAAAACTAAGATACCACCTTCCAGTGGAAATCAGAAAAGCTCCCTTGAAGGTGCTCTTCTGATAGCCACTCAAATACCTACTTTGCAGGAATAGAAACTTTAAAACGAGACTTTAAACAACTGAGCTTAGGACAAAACTTTATGAACACTCAAACACATTACAATCCTTATCTACTTGTTTGCTTCCCGAAGATTCTGAACAGGAAGCAAATGGGCTCAAGTGAGCATAGGACAGACAAACATATAACCAGACTAGATACTCGAAAGAGGGTCGACGTCTCGAGCCTTGCCTGGGGAAGAGGTGCCCTATGGGGGCACTATAAGCCTCGTCAGGCTCTCTTTCCCTCCAGACATTAACTGGTATATTTAAGCAGACATACCACGAACAACATTTACTTACCCCCAAACTGGAGGTCCTGGATCCATGAAAAGCCGAATGAGGAGCAAGTCAGAGTCAGGAGGCAGGCGCAATCTTCCCTCCTCGAGACCTGGGGCCCAGGAATGTCATCAGGGGCTAACCCCCCTAGGGCTCAGGGCGAATAGATGCCTACCTCTGGAGGCTGAGAGCTCTTCTTATCTGGGGATCTTTGAGGTGACATGGAATACCCCAGATCTCGATGGGGCCTCCAAATGTTGTACCTTAATAAAAGTGACACAGAAGATCCCCAAGAGTAAATTTAAAAAGTGGATTTTATTACCGTGGAACACCAAGGGACTGCTGGGGTACATTGTCACCCAAATCAGACAGTCCAAGCTTAAGGTTTTTTGTGTTGCTATTTTCAGAACTTATTTTAGGGACTTGTATAGTTTCAGTTCTTCCAAGGTGGTATGATCTAAGGAGACGTGTGGTCATTGCTCTCCTGCCCTGTGCTCTGGTTTGTTAGTGATTATAAGAACTCTTTTATGCCCTGGTCCTATGACCAGGATCCCCACTCCCCTTCTGCCACCTTCCCTAGGGTGCTAGTGCTTCTCCTCTCCTTGGTACTGTGACCTGGGTCTGTGACCCAGATTCCTGTTTGGGCAGTGAAACAGAATCCTGCACCTAGTGCCAGCAAAGTGTCCCTCGTTATCTCCCTCTGGCAGTAGTCCAGCCCCCTTCCTGTCTGTGGGTTGAGAGGTCTGGGAGTCAATGCTGCTGATTCAGCTGCTCCCGAGGCCTGAACTGATTTTCTGGGGCCAAGCTGCTATTGGCTTGTCTGGGTCACCTGTGCTGACTGCACTTCAATGAGACGGACCTTTCCTGTTGATGTTCTAAGTTGTCTTTGACTGGAAAATTGTTTCATTTCATCTTTTTGTTGGTTCTGCTGCTCCAGAATTTGTTTTTAGGTGTTATTTTTAAGCTATTTGGAGGGGAAATTGAGAGAGCTCAGGTAAGTCCCTTCCTTACTCCATCTTTCTATTAAAGACATATCTGAAAATTTGCCCAAGGTATCAAACTTAAGTGTAGTCTACTTTGCATATGAAATTCAAGCTTTATCAATCAAATAAAATGAATTAAAATTTGGCATTTTTAGCTGCTTTAGCAACTGAATTGGACTGATATCCTTATTTAACTTATAGAATTCATTATTTTGGCTAAAAATTAAAAACCACAACAATGATAACAGCAGCAGCAGCACACACACACCTTATATTTAAGCTCCAAGCAACTAGATTTAGTTACTGCCTTTAGAGATGGCTTCAGTCTACAGGGTAATAATGCCAGATGATTCATTTCTTTCCTTTATTTGTTTTGAGTAGAATTAGGTTGCTGGTTTTTATGAGTGGTTCATATCATTGGAAAGGGCATCTTCTGTTTTAACACTCAATTTATGCTTTGGCAAGCAACAAGTGGAAAACCACAGTGACATTTGAAGTGATGTGAGCTGTAGTTATCATACTTAGGGAAGGAACTACAAGGGCAGACTGGGTATGTTTTTTGTTGTTATTGTTTAGTTATTTTCAGTTGTGTTCATGTCTTCATTACCCCATTTGGGGTTTTCTTGGTAAAGATACTAGAGTGGTTTGCCATTTCTTTCTCTAGCTTATTTTACAGATGAGGAAACTGAGGCAAATAGGATTCAGTGACTTGTTCAGGGTCACACAGCTAGTAAGTACCATAATTGAAAATAGGCAGATGAATTTTCCTGACTCTAGGCCTGGGACTTTATCCACTGCACCACCTAGCTGCTCCCGCATTTTGTTAGGGAAGATAATTATATTTTACATATCTATATATACATTCATATATATGTATATATGTATGTATGCATGCAGTGTTCATATATACATGCATTTTTCTCTTGGGGAAAAAATGCAATATACATAACTCAACTTTGCTGTTATAGTTTTGACCAGTAATTTGTAATAAACATTTTGTTCAGGAGTTTTGCTAGTTTATATTTTGTCTTGACAACCAACCACTCAACAAACCCCTACTATGTGTCAGGCTCCGGGAGATACAAAGACCAAAAATGAAATAATCTTTACTTTCAAGAAGCTTATGACCTATATGGTGAGTGACAGTATGTACCTAAGTAAGGGTATATAGGATAGGTATGTACAAAATTAATGCAAAGATACTGAGTAGAAAACTTTTAGGGAGGGAAGGCCCTAGTGCTTAGAATGAATAGGAAAAACTTTGTGTAGAAGAGAGACTTTGCACTGTATCTTAAAGGAAGAACAGAATTTTATGAGGTGGATATGAGGAGAGAGAACATTCCAGGCATGGAAATAGGAAAGAGAATATTGTAGACAGGGAAAAGCAAGCAAGTAAGAATGGCTGGAGGTGGTATGGGGAGCAAAATAAAGTCAAGCTTCAGAGTATACAGACAGATCAAATAGACAGGCTTCCAAACTGTCCAACCATTATATCAATACCAAATCACAGTTACCAGAGAGGGAAGCATCAATATTTGGGTTTTCAAAGCTGGGGGTGGGGGTGGCTCTCAACAATGGCTCCCCAGAGTCTCATCTGGTCAAATCACACAACACTTCTCAAAGTGAGCCCCAAAGCAAAGCCTCAAATCAGGGATTATATAGTCTTCTCCTGGCTCAGAGAATGTAACCACCCTCTTGACCCACTGCCCAATCACACAGCATCAAGGTGTGGTCATTCCTGAAAACCAAGCCTCCTACCACAGGCTCCATGGACTCCTATTTCCATGCCTGGAATGTTCTCTCTCCTCATATCCACCATAAATTCAGCCTATTAGGAGGCAGAGCATATTTTCAAATCAAGGAAGGTTTTCAGAGTCTCTTAAAGCCAATCAAAGTCTCTTAAGCCAATCAAAGGGCCTAGGGGCAGGGAAGATCTTTAAATCTGCATTTCCATTTACAGCTAGAAAGATAGGTTAGAGTCTGACTAGGAAGGACTTTAAGTACCAAACAATAGAATCTGCATTTGCTTCACTTTTCACCTTGTATTTTCAAAATACAGTGTAAGGCTTTACATTTGTTCCTATTATCTTATTTGAGGCTTTGGCCTCAGAGGCTTGAGAGGTAGCATAGGGGCCAGTTATCCAAGGTGACGCATGTGTTGTTTCTTGCTGAATTTTTATTTTCTTTTACAACTTTCCCCTACTGTTTTATGTCATGGAAAGTGTTAAAATAAAGGGTGCTCTCTAAGACTATGCAGTGGAAGGAATACTGGAGAGGGAAGAACAAAGTGATTTGCCATTCTTAGAAGAGCAGGCAGACTAATCTTGAGCACAACAGTGTGCTGCTACTCTGCTGGCAATGCAAAAGTAAAGCATGGAAGCTATTATGAAGACTGAGCATCTATTACAGATGTGCTTTCATGTTTGCAGGCAAAGCCTTTATCTAGGAGAATTGATCTACAGTAAGTAATATCCAGAGATTGTCCCCTACATAAATAAATTTTACCTATACACTGTGCTTTTATTAGGGAAGTCAGGAACCCCAGCACAATAAGGTAAACTTGGAATGATTGGTGTATCAATAAGTAGATCCAAGAATAGAATAAAATTGAAACAGATGCTGAGCTTTATATTTTCCTTTGAGATTTTAATCATTTGGGATCTATCAAAAACCTCTATTTCCAAATAATTCTATATAGCATTTTGAGTATTTTAAGGGTTCTACAGTGACTTATATAGATGGAAATTGCAGAAAGGTAGAAGTTTTGTTTCTGTGTAAGGAAAAATCCTTCCAATTAGAACTCACCCAAAGTGGAATGGGCTGCCTTGGGAGGCAGTGGGTCCCATGTCACAAAAAGTCTTCAAGCAGAGTCTGATGATTATTTCATGGAGTGGATGTAGAAGGGATGTTTTTAAGGTGTGAGTTAGACTAGATTGTTTTAAGTACAGCTTAGACTAGAAAGGTCTTTCCCAAATTCTTAACAAAAATTAAAAATAAAATCAAACAATAGTAAGAATAAGATATACATACATTCACATATACATGCATACATATGTGTATATATACATATGTCTATATATACACACACATATGTGTGTGGATAAATGATAGATATAGTTCTCTTCCCTCCCCTCCAAGTAAAAAAGATTCAGAGTTGCTAGGTAACCAATCAATCCCCTCCTATGGATTTGAAGTCCATAGATATCCTAGATCCAAAATATCAAACTTGTGGCTCACCATTGCTGGCAAAATTCCCCTATGTGGTCAGAAATAGATTAAAATGTAATTTGAAAAATGCTTAACAAAGTAAAGAAAAATACAATATGGTTTAGATAATGTTAATTTTTGGTTTTCTAAGTCAACATGCGACCTGCAGGGAGCCATTTCTATTTGAATTTGACATCATTGCCCTTGATGAACTTCCCGAGATGTCCTTGCAAGGTACAGAATTTGAGTCTCTCCCAAAAGCCTATATTCAATAAACATTTGTGATATATAGGAATGTTGATGAAGTTGTGGTATATGATTATGATGGAATACTACTGTTATTAGAAATGATGAGCTGATGTTAAAAAACATGGAAAGACACACATGAAATAACAGAACAAAAATGAGTAGAACCAAGAGAACATTGTATGCAGTAACAGTAATGCTGTTTTAAGAATGTCTTTGAGTGAATAAGTTATTTTGTCTATTATAAATAGTCAAATTAACTACAAAGTATGTATAAAGAAAGGCTACCTGCATCCAGAGAAAGAATTGATAAATAGAAATCTATCTAGAATAATTTTACATGTATATGTATGTGTATATATTTATGTATGTATACACACACACTTGTGTCTAATGGTAGCTATCTCTAGAGTGGCATGGGGGGAGGGTAGAAAAAGAGGAAAAAAAGAATTTACATGATGATTTTGTTGTATATTTAAAGGAATAGTAAGTTGTGCATGGTAGATTTGCAGTTTCATGTACAATCATCTTTCTTATTGTACTATGTTATGGAAATGCTTGTTTTATTCCACGAATATGTATTAATGTAATAAAAAAACAAAATGAAAGAAAAAAATAGAATATTCCCTTCTCTCACTAGAAGATTAGCTTCCAGTATCATGCTACCTAGAAAATTTCCCTCTTCTCTCCAGGGTACTGAGGTTCAGGAACTTTTGAAACTCCTGCAGAAATTATGGTAGTTGGGGGAGGGTGGGAGGGTGTCAAGAACTTAAACCATTCAGATCCTGTGATTTTCCTCCCTCTTTCAACTTGTAGCTCTGATGCCAAGAGGTTGCACTTGTCTCACCAACATTTGAGTGAGAAACTTGGAATCCAAAAACTCTCATTTTGGGACCCATGAATGTGACTAAATGCATCTCCTTTATGCTTCCATGTCTCCTTGCTCCCTTCCCCTTCAGATAGTAATTGGCAGAGAACTACTCCTGGTTCAGAGGTCTATTTTTAGTTCTATTCCCTCAGGATTTTTCAAAAATTGAAAAGGTAAAAAGATTGACTTTGAAGCCTGTCCCCTTTTGCTTTTAGGCCCTACACAATGGAGTGGATCCTTCAGAAGCAGTTTGAGTCAAGGAATTCATTTTCTAATTCGTCTGCACAAAGTCAAGAATGAGTTAAAGTGGTATGGTACATCTGCATCAATCCCCCCAACCACATCGAAAGTTTCCATCAATGTCTCACACACTTCCATGTCAGCTCATTTGATTGAGTGTATGGATCAAAGAACCCTTTTAATTAAACCATCAATCAATTAACAAGTATTTACTAAATACTTGCCATATGCCAGACAGTGTGACAGATGATAGAGATAGAAGGATCAAGAATGAAATGATTCTTACTTGCAAGGAGCTTACACTCAAATATTAAAAATGAGCCACTTTGGTCTTTTCATTCCTTACTCACTCTAGATAGTCAAAAAATAAAAGATCTTAGGATGCACAGATGATTGGGTTTTTTTTTTTTTTTTTGGATGAGCACAAATTTGAACTATTGCATAGCAGAGAATCTCTTTATATCTTGCCAGGACTGACTTCTTTCCTCTTATGAGTTCTTGCATAAGGCATGGTCATCCATACCTTGCTTTCTGTCCATGATATTCAGTAATGCTCTAAATAATTTTGTGTTTTTCCTAAAAAAAGCAGAAAATTCAGGAATACTTCTTGGGTCTTGGAACGATCTAGGTAGTTATGTCCCTTCCTGATTCCTACAGCTTACTTTGGAAAATCTAGGGGTGAATATCCCAAACATCTCTCAACTTACAACACTTCTAAGTGATGACAGGTATTCAATAAATGGAAAATCATTTAATAAGTGCCTACTATAGGCCAGGCACTGTGAAAGGCTCAGAGGATACCAATTTTAATACGAAGATCATTCTTACTCCCAAGGAATTGAATAGAGGGAGACAAAGCTCATATGGGAGTAGTGGTCTTCTTTGACCACTTTGGGAACTTTGCTTGTGGGATCATCTCATGAGAATAGACAGAAGTATTTCTGCTTCATTAAGGCCTTACTTGAGTCATATGGACTTATTTGAGTCATATGGAGCTTTCCCCATGGATTAGGGAGGGTCTCAGAATACCAATTCTATTTTAATTTGAGAAGCTTTAAAAATGGGCTACAGACACCTAAGGGAACACATAATTATTCCTAATTATTGTATTATTGTTTTAATTTCCTCTTTATTGGAGGTAGATTCATCCTTTTCATTTTTGATACTGGTAATTTGGTTTTCTTTTTTTTTTTAATCATATTGACCAAAGATCTGTCAATTTTATTGTTTTTTTCCCTTAAAACCAGCTCTTAGTTTTATTTATTAATTCAATAGTTTTCTTAATTTCAATTTTCTTAATTTCTCCTTTGGTTTTCAGTATTTCTAATTTAGTATTTAATTGGGGATTTTCAATTTGTTCTTTCTCTAGCTTTTTCAGTTGCATGCCCAATTCATCGAACTTCATTTTCTCTAATTTATTCATGTATGCACTCAGGGATATAAAACTTCCCCTAAGGACTGCTTTAGCTGTATCCCACAAGTTTTGGTATGTTGTCTTATTATTGTCATTCTCTTGAATGAAGTTACTGATTGCTTCTATAATTTCTTGTTTGACCCACTCATTCTTTATGATTAAATTAGGGAACACATAATTATTGCAACGGGTTAAGAATGTATATTCATACCAAAGACCATAATTTTGTTTTTAATGTAGTTTCTTAATCAACTGGTATTAATGAATATTATTCAGGGATCCTTGACTTCTTAAGACAAAAGGGGGTCCTAGTATTCAAAAAAGCTTAAAAAGCATATTTTTAAGAAATAGAAAATTGCCGTTTATCCCATCAAAGACAAGTGTTTAGTTTCAGTTTTATTGAGGTTATTATTTTCATCTTTATAATTGTTATACAGTATAAATTTCTAATTCTTAAAAAAAAAATCTGGAAACTGTGGAAGCAGGCACACTGGTCAACACTGTATTTTTTTTAAGTGATCTATCTCTTTATCTTCCCCTAGGATATTTGTGCTTTTTCCTCCTTTGAAGTCAATCCTTCTTTTTCTACCCATGATTATAGAAGGATCCTGGTTTTTGTTTCTGCTTCCAATCATACTGGGAGATAAGGTAATAAGAACTGACATCAATGCTAGTTGTCCAGATTTACCCTCCTGATCATTTTTTCTCAATGGTTATTTTGTGAATATCACAAGTATTGAATTTTTTTTTATACTTCCTCCCTATTATATCATATCACATACTACACTATCCTATGCCATTCCATATCATTCTATGCCATCCCATGCCATACCTGCTATCCTATTCCATCCTAATCCATTCTAATTCATCCTCTCCTACACTATTTATCCCAGCCTATCCCTAGCCTAACCTAACCATTAATGAAATAAAACTTCATTGGTTCTTGTGAGTTCCTCCAAAAGGGGGGGAAAAAGCATTTTTGGAGTGACCAACTACATTAGAATGTGTGAGAAAAACAGAAGCAATGCAATATACTTCAACATATTTCTGTGATGTTTTAAATAAGGTAACTTATAAAAGAGAACAGAGGTTAGAAAGAATATCAGGGTCACTAATTTTCAAAACACTCTGAAACACATGAGCCATAAAAGTGGTTAATAAGTATACGATCCGAATTCCCCAACTCACTGACAGAAGCTATTTCAATAGGAAAATAAAACACTGGGATCCTCGGTCTCATAATTATGTGTGCCTTCTATTGAATACAGTTACTCTTCTTCGATAAGAGGTGGGAAAGAAAGGAATAAGCACTTATATTGGGCACTCTGACTCTCATTGATTGGCCAGTAATAGGTCAAGCCTTACCTGGTCATTGTTGGGCCATTATTGACTCAGAGTAAATGTAAATAGCAATTGTTTCTGTTTTGGCCAGAAACCCTGAGTGTCTGACCCTCCTAAATCAATTTTTTTTTTTTTGGCTAAGATAAAAGAAGTAATTTTTTGCCTTTTTCCTTACCTAACCTTAATCTTTGAATGGGCATTGCCTCAGTCAAATTGAGACTTGAGAAAAACCTTAGCTTAAAGAGGTCAGTGTCTCCCACTGCAAACAGGGTCATCTCTAGTTGCCCTGATCTATGTCTTCGGACCCAGTTGACTCCAGAGGAGAAAGTAAAGCTGGTGACTGCACAGACTTTCCTCACTTAATTAAATCCAATTCACTTGCATGTCATGGCATATGTGCAGCCACTGTGCTAATCACTTTACATATATTATCTTATTTGAGTGTCATAACAACCATGTAAGGTATGTGCTTTAATTATCCTTGTTTTACAGTTGAGGAAACTGAGGTTAAGTGACTTGCCCAGGGTCACACAGCTAGTAAGTTTCTGAGACTGGATTTGATCCTAGGTCTTCTTGACTCCAAGCCCCATCCACTGAATACCAGATAGCTGCCTTATAAGAGGGGGTAGAGACACAAAAGTTACTAAAATCCTTGTGTAATCCCTATGCCTCCTTTTAATCAGCAGCTTTAAAAGGCTTCAATCTTTTCCTGTTACTAACAGTTTTTTTTTTAACATCTTTCCCCTTTCTGTCATTTCTTTTCAAGATAGATATTCAAAGTCCCTTGGAAAATGAGTTCTTGCTTAACTTGGTGACAAAGATGCTTTCTGAAATTTAGAAGACAGAAATACCTGTGAACTGTAATTCTGATGTGAAAACTTGGCAGGTTTTCTGGAAAATGAATCCGGGCACTATTTCACTTCTTGTTCCTTACTGTAAATAGCATACACGTGGAACATTTCAAATACCCAGGAGGATAGCTAGTACTTGAAAAGCAAGTTTGTTTGAGTTCTTTGTTTTTCATTTCCCTCTTCATTTAATGGTTTTGGCCATTTTAAGTTGGATGAGTCCAATCTAGAATTTTATATGTCCACATAATTTTTGTTTTTAGTCTATTGGGTTTTTACTTTTGAAATTTTTTGACTCATGATTATTTTTGGATGACATGAGAAATAGAGGTACTTCTGTCTCTCTCATTCTGTTGCTCTTCAGAAAGCTCCAACCAGCCATGGGCAAGACTAGTACTTGGACAACCTTCATATGTTTATGTGTGTGTATGTACGTATGTATATATGTGTGTGCATGTACACAGAGGCATAAAACTTTTTGTTTTTTTCCCCTAGGTCAAATTTCATAAGAAACATTACTAGCAATGAATTTGAAATGACTAGCTTCACAAACATGCACATGTGGGCACATAGTAAACTGTCTTAGCTTCCACATTAGCTGGCAGACTTTGATGTGCATAGGCCTTTCATTAGTCATTTCGACCCCAGTTTGCTTTGTTTCATTCTTTTAATCTTGATTTTAAAATTCAGTCTAGTCTCTCCTCACATTCATGGACATTTTTCATTAGTGAAGAAAATGAGGCATACTGATTGGTTAGACAGAGTAGAGGCTGCTACCTTTCTTCTCAGAACTCCTGGATTTTTAACTTTGTGTGGTTAGGAGGGGGTTGGGAAGTAGTTGAAAAAAACAACAACTTGCAAACGCTTATGCTTCTTACGTCACAAACCCCAAAGCCTGTTATATGCATGTGAGTCATCATACTGCTTAGATTTCATTAATAAAAGAAAAATACGGTTCAGCATGCAATTGCTCAGAAACCTTGTTACAAATATTTTATCAAAGTATAATTTATCAAAGCAAGTCAAAACAATTCAACACATTGAATTTGGAGAGCTTGTATTCTGGAATTTGAAATATTTCTCTGTTTCTTCCTCTAGGCATTTTGCAAAATTTACTTCACACTATTGAAAAAGAAGACCTGCATTGCTGAAAAATGTTCTCTTTTTTCTATGTCTTTTTATCTCACATCCCATCCCACACTTAACAGAGGTAAATAATAATGATAACAGCTGGCATGAGGGTCTAATTGCATTAGCAGCTGGTATTTATAGAATGCCTTTCAGATGGCCAAACACTTGCGATTATATACTATGGCTGATCCTTGCAATGCCTCTGTCAGGTAGTGATGAGAAGTATTAGCATTCCCATTTGTCAGCTGAATAAACTGAGAGCTCAGAGAAGCTGAGCTTGTCAAAAGTCACACAATTTATGGGGCTGGGGATTCAAACCCAAGTCTTCTGTTTCCAAACCCAAGGTATTTTTCTATTCTATTTTTTATTCTGTATTTCTATTCTAACATCTATTCTAGATGTTATGGACAATGTTAGTACCCAAACAATGCTCAACATGCACTTTCATGTTTTTTGTTTTTTGTTTTGCTTTTATAGGACAATTGGGGTTGACATTCCCAAGGTCACACGCCTAGTTAAATGTTAAGTATCTGAGGTCAAATTTGAACTCAGGTCCTCCTGCCTCCAGGGCCGGTACTCTATTCACTCCGCCACCTAGCCACCCCTAACATGCAGTTTCATGTTAAAATTCAGTAGTCCGTGCAAATAACCCACTTTACTGTCTAAGTCTGTACTTGGCATAAATACATGAGGTTTTACTTTTGGTTACTGTTTCTTTTCCTTTAAGGTAATATTTAAGATTTAATTATTTCAATTAGCTCCAATTGCTTTTTGGTTTTGATCCCCTTTAGGATTACATCAAGGCTTGATGAATTGCAGAACTATGTAACTTAAGGAGGATATGTACGCTAATTGTATTTTAAGCAGAAATAGGTTGTGTTTGCCTTCCTAGGCAGTTTGCAAGAAGCAGGAAATGCTACACTTTATATCTGCTTGCCTGGATTTCATCATCTGGCAGAGGCAAGGTAAATAGCAGCTGTCAGAGATAAGGAGTGCTAATAACAAAATATTAGCGTTCTCCTTCACTTTAAGTGCATGCACATGTATTCACCATCAGAGCAGGCTCTGTGCAAAACTATGGTGTGATGGATTCTAGAGGTGAAAAGGAACTTAGAAATCTTATTTTTCTGATAAGGATTAGGTGTAGCTCTTGTCCCTCTGTGACCCTGTCCTTCTGACTCTCAGTACCTCTCAAACATATATATTCTATTTTGTACCATAGTTAATTTCTATATGTGTAGTTCCCATCTTAGAATGTAAAGTCCCAGAAGGAAAAGACTGGGAAAGGGGTGGGGAACCTGCAGCCTCAAGGTCTCATGTGGCCCTCTAGGTCTTCAGGTGCCGCCCTTTGACTGAATCCAAACTTCACAGAAAAAATCCCCTTAATAAAAGGATTTTTTCTGTAAAACTTGGACTCAGTATAAAGGCTGCACCTGAGGACCTAGAAGGCCACATGTGGCCTCAAGGCTACAGCTTCCCCACCCCTGGACTAGTGTCTTATTTATCATTGCACCTTCTCTAATGGCCTAGCACAGTATAATACTTAGTACCTTTTTCATTCAATTGATTCATTCAATCCTTGTTTCATTAAATGAGGTCCAACAGCTTTTAGTGGCTGGACCTTGTCTCCTCACTCCCCACTTTAGACTTGACCATACTTGGGGTGGTCTACTTTTAATTTAGTTCTATTCATTCATTCTATTTGTATTCCTAGGGTCTGGTACAAACTAGGTATTTAACAAATGCTTGTTGATTGGATAAATATCTTCTGTACAGTGATTGGCTCATAATAAATGCTTGTTGATTCTTCTGTATAGAAGATATTAGACTAGAGTTTGTGAGGGCTGCAAAGAAGGATAAGATGGAAGCCCTACTCTCATAGAATTTAAAATTGTCAGAATACCTTACATTTATTCAACCCTTTCCAATTTATAAAGTACTTTTTTAAAAACAATCTTGCAAAGAAGTAGGAGAAATATTTTTTGCCTCCTTTTTATAGCTGAGAAAACTGACTTGGAGAGGAGAAAGATGTCTACTAGTAATTGACAAAACAAGACCTTGAACTTGAGTGTTCTGATTTAATTTAATGGGCATTTAAAAGCACCAACTATGTACACTGAATTATAGTAGGTGATGGAACTACAAAGATAGAAATAAAAAAAAATTCTTTTCCTTGTAGAATTTACATTCTGAATTCGAAATCCCATCATATTGAACTGCCTCATACTCCAAATTTCCATATTCCTGCTGCACTGAAACCTTTGGCAATCAATACTTACTTCTAACTTCCCTAGTATTTCCTTTAGCATGTCCTTGTCTGTCCTTCCCTGTCCTTCCCCTCTGTACTCTGAATAAAGGGAAGGCGGCCTATATCCCTCTCTCCTTAAGAACTTTCACTCTCCTCTCTCCTCTCTTTGTCCAGGGTACCTAAAATACAGGTAGCAATTGGGGATCCCAGCTTCAGGAATTGACTCAGAACTAAAAGTGTGTTTTATCTTATGGGCCAGTGCTGATGATGCTGGTGGGAGCCTTGAGTGTTTTGAATCAATAACTTAGGTCGAATGAGACTGAATTCCCTGAGTTCAGGGCCCTCCGCCTTAAACTTTTATATTCCTCATAGAGTTTAGTAAAGTGCTGAATATATACAATGTACTCAGTAAAAACTTGTGGGCTGATGGATTATTCCCATACCTGTGCTTCTGGTCTCCTTGTTGTTCCTTGAACATAACGCTCCCAACTCTGATTGCTTTCACTGGCTGTCCTGCATGCCTGGAACATTCTTCCTCTTTATCTCTACCTCCTGGCTTCTCTCTCTTTTTTCAAGTCCCAGCTGCAAAAAGTCTTTGCCAGTCCTTAATCTTACTGCCTTCCCTTTGAGATTACCACTAATATATCCTGTATATATCTTGCTTGTTCATGGTTGGTTGCACATTTTCTCTCCCATTGGACTGTGAGCTTCTTTGGAAAAGAAGCTATCTTTTGTTTTTCTTTATATTCTAAAGGACATGTAGCTTTAAAATTTCCTTCAGGAAGACCTCTATGAATTGATGCAAAATGGAGTGAGCAGAACCTGGAGAACAGTGACAACATTACAAACACCAACAACAACTTTGAAAGACCTTAGAACTCTAATGAAGGCAATCGTAAATCATGTATCCAAGGAACTGAATGTGAATCAGGCCACCCAACTCTTCTAGAAAGGGGATGGATTTCAGTATGAAGAATGAAGCACTTTGGGACGCTATTAGTGGGGGAATACATTTTGCTGGGCTACGCCTATTTGTTTAAGAGGGTTTTCTTTTTTCTTGTTTGATGGGGGAGGTATAGGAGGAAGAGAGAAAAAATGTTTGTAAAATTAAATACATAAAAATAAGGGAAAAGTTGTTTTGGTTATCTGAAGCACAAGGGTTATGGAACTCTCATGACCTACAGGAATTCTGATTTTGTCCCTTATCTCCTCCGGAAGATAAAAGGATCACCATAAAGACCACTGAATCCAAGGTTGTTGAGAGGGAGTTGCTTTTCCCATCATTTCACTTTGTTGGCTGTCCTTGGGTCTGGATTATGAAAATTCTGTTCTCTCACCTTCTCACCTTTGCAATTTTTTTTAGCAGTGCTACAATTTAAAGGGAAGGGACCCTGTAGATTTGGGTAGCCTTGAGGCAAGTATATGTGTTGAATTTTGTCTTTGTTTTTTCCTAGAATTACTCATTATTTGAAAAGGGAGAGAAATTTGCTTAGTTGCATGTTATATGAACAAGAAATTATTTGCTAAGAAATAAAGACTTGTGGTCTTCCTATGGTCGAAAAAAAGGGGGTATGAAGATCCAGGTAGTATTCCTTATGAGATTTACATTCTACCTTCAGAAAACATTTCTTTCGTTTAAAAAAAAAATATATTGCTGCTTTGTGAGCAAAGGAACAAAACTCCAGCAAGTTTGGGTTGTTTTGTTTTTGTTTTGTTTTTATTCTCAGAAAAGAAAAAAAATCATTTTAAAACTTTGAATATTTGAAGTTCACAAAATTAAGACAGATATCAGGTAAAATGAATTATTTTATAGGGTATTCCAGATTATTGCTGTGCATGCAGGATAAAACTTTGGAAAACTTTTCTGGAAGAAAGTTAAATAATTTGGTGAGTGGGAAAAGATCAGAGAAGTAAAGTTTGAGAAATTTAACTTTTTCAAGGAGTGACTCCATTAGAATTTATGAATAATTGTCCATGTGTTGGCATGGATAATGATGTGTCTCAGGGTACCAGATTAGGGACAGTGATATAAAAGGAAGTGATATGACAAGGCAGTGATTTAAAAAAATTACCTATTATATTGACATAGGGAGAAACACTCCAGGCATTGATACAGAAGGGGCAGTTACTGACTGATGTTCAACTCTACTTCTTTTGGCACAAATTACTATGAAATGTGGTCCTTTGATACACCTTTCTGTTTCTTTGGGAAAATGGAGTTAGTTAGATGAGGTCACTTGGAGTAGGCAGGCAGTGAAGGGGTGAACTGGGTAGATGATGAACATTATTGCTATTTTTCAGGGTTTGGAGAGACATAAATATATGTACATGAGCAAAAAAAGATATATTTTGGTTAGTGCCAACAATGTATTATAGTCGGAAATAAGCAGACCTCGGTGTCAAGAAAGCCTGGGCCTCATCTATGACATATACTGGCTCAGTGACTCTGATCAAGTAGGTCACTTAACCTCTGTGTCCTAGGAAATTACTAAGAGACAGAGAAGATGCCAGACCGTCTTGATTGAGAAAGTTCCTCACCAGACAAATCTCTATATTGATGAAATCACAAGTATATTTTACTATACAATACAAATTGTTTAAATATTGCATTACATTAAATATTAAATAATACAAATTGTTTAAAATATTTACATGCATATATGTAAGTATACATACATATGTCAATCATTTGATAAATATCTATTAAGCACTTATTATGTGCAAGGCCTTGTGCTAAGTACTTATATCAAGTGAGATAATACATGTACAGTATTTTGTAAGCCTTAAAGTGCAATATAAATGTTGTCTGTTATATAGAGAGTGACATCTTTTTGAAACCTGCTTTCTTCTCATAATAATATATGTTGTAAGTCATGAAACAGCACTGAGTATAGAGAATTGAGGTTGAGTTTCACCCAAAAGGAAATGACAAGTGTAGAGGAGACACATGGACTCATGTGTGAACTTAAGAATTAAAAATAAATTAGAAAATTAGAAAAATTAGATAGATTAGATTACATAAATTAGAAAAATAACTTCATAAGATCATTCAATGTAGCTCTCTTTCTTTAGGCATTTATTATTCCAATTTTATGAATAAGGTAACCGAGGTTCAAAAAAGTTAAATAACTTGTCCAAGGAAATACAGCTAGTGGAAATTGGGCAAGATCCCCCTTTTTTGCTACATTATGCAACATCCCCTGGGTTCTGGTATTTTTAGGCTTAGCAGTGCTTTCTATATGGTAAGTTGCCTCTTCTTCCATTAAAGGCCTATTGTGATGTGTTATTGTAACTTGTAAGTCACATGTTAGAGAATTTAGGATAGAAGAGACTTTGGAGATAATCTGTTGGAACCTACAATGTGATAGGGAAACTAAAATGTACAGGAAGTTAAGGTATTAAAGAGCTCGTAACAATCAGAGGCTTTTGGAAGGCATCACTTCCCAAAGCCCATGTCAGTAGAGTACTCATTTTGATAGGTACTACCAAGTGGGAAAAGTTGTGAGTATAAAAGTTGTTGTTAGGTTGCTTCAGTTGTATCTGACTCTTTGTGACCCCATTTGGTATACATACATACATACATACATACATACATATATATATATATATTTTTTTTTTTTTTTGCTTTTTGGAGGGCAGTTGGGGTGAAGTAACTTGCCTAAGGTCACATAGCTAGGTTTTTTATTTGTGTGTGCGTTAAGTGTCTGAGGTTGGAGCCGAACTCAGGTCCTTCTGACTCCAGGGCCAACGCTCTACTCACTGTGCCACCTAGCCGCCCCAACCATTTGGTATTTTCTTGACAAAGATAACTGGAATGGTTTTATTATTTCCTTCTCTAGCTTATTGTACAGATGAGGAAACTGAGGCAAACAGGGTTAAATAATTTGCCAAGGGTCATACAGCTAGTAAGTGTCTGAGGTCAGATTTGAACTCAGGAAGACAAGTCCTTTGGACTCTAGGTCCAACACTCTGTCTACTGCACCACTAGCTGCTCATGAGTATAAAAGACAGATATTCAACTGTGAGGACTCAAGAACCTAGTTAAATTTTAAAAGATATGTTACTAGCTTGACTACCAAGTGCAATCATTTATTTACTTTTTTTTTTCATTCCCTCTCTTTTTCTTTCTTTCTCTGTTTATTCACAGTAACCCACGAACACTTGAAGTGTGGAGGAATTGTGTGTGATCTTTGTCATTAGATGACTGCTAGTACTGATAATATAATAGATCCTGGGTGGTTTTTTAAGTTTCTATCTTTAAAACTAACTGAAATTTATGACTTAGGTAATGGACACCACTTTTTTTCACTCAAAACAAAATTTGGGAAAGTGAGTAAACGAACAAGCATCCTGTTTCCTACTCAAATGAAAATGCTAGTCCCAGACGCTGTATACTTTTATGAATCTTCTCACAAAAGCTCGACTTTAATCAGTTGGAACCAATTCCTTAGCCTTTAGCCTGTTGTACTTCTTGAAATAAAAGGATTTGCTTTTCCAGGTGGAAACAGAATTTTCCTGAAAGTCTGGAGCACACCCCCTTCTTCATATTACTGTTCAGCAGCAGATTGGGAGTTTGCTTTGTCATTTGGATCATCCGTTCTCTGTATGAGTACAACCTAGTGGACTTGTGTTGTGCTAAGCATTACTTCAATGTTGGTGTACTGGTTACCTTTCAAACCACTTTGTTCATAAACCTGTCTTGCCATTTAATGTTAAGTATTGGTTGTAGCCAATTCAACAATTCAGTTCAGTATCTAATATATGCATTGTTTTATAGTAATAATGACTAAAAAACCCAAGAAGTCAGATTTGATCTTCCAAGTCCACATTTTCTAAGAAGTTCACCACCCTCAAGAGGCTGACTAGAAGAGCAGGGGACAAAGAAAGAACACTTGGACATTAGCTATTTTAACCTTGGAAAGGCATTAGGTGAACTCTCCAAAATACTAACAAAGAAGACTGACAACACTTCTTGCAAATTTTTTTTTTGTGGTTTGTTATGCAAACCAAAGCATACCATATGAAGAAACATCCCTGACAGTCAGTGATCAGTAACAGGAAGACCACAATACTGTGGTCTCCTCTACCTTTTGGGTGTCATTAATCAGAAAAAAGGGTATAACAGTTTCTCTGTAGGTGATGGACTTCTGGGGTTAGAAACAGTAAGAAATGACTTCCATTACATAAATGATGAATTAGGACGTTTTGTTTCTCACCTCATTCATTTCTAAGTAATCCTCCAGTTCTCTTTGCTAATGTAAAAAGTATTCTACTATCTCTAATATGGTAGGAAAAAGTTATATATGTATGGACATACATGCATGTATTTGTGGTTTCTATGTACATATACCTATAAACAATCCACATATGCATATATACATGCATAATATACATATGCATTTACACATATGCCTATACCTATACCTATACACAGGACAGCTAGGTGGCACAGCAGATAGAGCACTGGGCTTGGAATCAGGAAGACTCATCTTCATGAGTTCAAATCTGGCCTCAGACACTTATTAGCTTTCACTTATCCATATTCGTCTCAGTTCCTCATCTATAAAATAAGCTGGACAAGGAAATGACAAGCCATTCCAGTGGTTTCTTTGCCAAGAAAACCTCAAATAGGCGCATGGAGAGTTGGACAAGACTGAAGTCTTGTGTATATGTCCACACACATGTTTACACACATATGCGCATGAGTGCACCATATGCAAATATAGTAGCATATACACAGATGTAAATGTACATGTATGTGCATGCCTACATGTTTATATGTATGTCATTGGGTGCAGTCTTTCCTTGCTTCCAAGGGAAATGACCCCAGACTTTTCCAATGTGGCATCAAGAGAAACTGTTCTCTGAGTCACAAATTAGCGATGCGTTGTCAGACGATGGATCTCCTCTGATTCCCTTTTGTCACTGCTTTGGCTACTCTGGCTTCAAAATGCATTTAATGAGCCCTGTTCTAGGAGTCAGAGGACTTGCGTTCTAATACTACCTCTGATAATTAGTACTTCTGTGTGCCTTAGTTAAATCACTTAATTTTCCTGGGGGCTAGGTTTTATCATCTATAAAATGAGAGGGCTCGACTTTTGAAGTCCTTTCCAGCTCTATATTCATAATACTAAAGCTTGTCTAGGAAGGAGGAACCTATCCCTCAGTGTTTTAAAGAGAGTTCCAGTAACCAGCAATAGTGTTAGGGTAACTAAAAATCTTGTTGCCCTGTCTTACTTAGATACCTAGAAGGCATGGTCCCTGATCACATAAGCCTTCCTTACACATCCATTCCACTCTCTCCCTAGGTTTCTCTTTTAAGTCCCAAAGGATCTTACAGGAAAATGGGTTGAGTTATTTAAATCACTCTAAACTATTACCAGTCACCACTAAGATAGGAAAAAGATGGGAGAAGTTGTTCATTCATTTCCTGAAGGGGTATCTGGGGAGAGAAGGACTACTTCCTGTCCTGTGTATATGCGTATGTATACATATACTGATGTATACATCTTTTTAAGCCTTGCATGGTGCTAGACACTATATTGATTAATAGCTAGTATTTATATAATGTCTTTAAGGTTTACCAAGCACTTTACCTACCATTTGTTCACCTCACAACAACTATGGGAAGTATGTGCTATTATTGTCATCCCTGTTTTACAGATGAGGAAACTGAAGCTAAGTAAAATGACTTGTCTATGATCTCAAAGCTAATAAGTGTGGCAGGATTTAAATTCAGGTATTCCTGACTCCTAGGCTAAGATGATATATACTGAGTCACCAGCTATCTCATGTGGTTAATTAGTAAGTCCTTTAACTATTTTTTCTTTTTTTAGTTTTTAGTTTTTTGCTTTTTGGAGGGTAATTGGGGTTAAGTAACTTGCCCAAGGTCACACGGCTAGGTTTTTGTTAGTGTGTTCATTAAGTGTCTGAGGCCAGATCCGAACTCAGGTCCTTCTAACTCCAGGGCCAGCGCTCTACCCACTGTGCCACCTAGCCTCCCCCCTTTAACTATTTTTAAGAAACATTTATAGTTTACTAATCTTTGTTTTGTTTTGTTTTTGCTTTTTGGAGGGCAGTTGGGGTTAAGTGACTTGCCCAAGATCACATGGCTAGTTTTTGTGTTAAGTGTCTGAGCCTGCATTTGAACTTAGGTCCTCCTGATTCCAGGGCCGGTGCTCTATTCACTGTGCCACCTAGCCACTCCAATATAGTTTACTAATCTAGAGTAGATTCGTTGAGATTTCAACTAGAGTACTTTGTCAGAAGGGATATTTCATCTATGATCTATTTCACATTGTATGAATTTACAATGGAAAACCAGCAAAAATTATTATTTTCTAAAGTTAGATCCTTATTGTCTATGGGGCAGATAATCTGATGTAACCCAGGTATACCCTTTATTCTTCCTTCCCTCCAAGCACCACATGCTTCACTTAGCCTCCATTATGTCAAAGGGTGATCTTTCACTAACAACAAACCTGTGGGCTGGCTTCCTCTTTTGCTCTATCTTAGCATGTCTTTGCAAAATGCAATTCTACTTTTCTATATTATATGAAAGATGAAGCAAATCCCTGGTAGTTCATATGATAAAAAATACCTAGAGTTTTTAGTCAACTATAAGGCCAATATTATTTATATACGTAATATGCATTATATGGTACAGCACGGCATGGTATTATGTTGTATGCTATGGCATGGCATAATATGATATTATATGATTGTTGTTGTTCAGTTTTTTCACTCATGTACTACTATTTGTGACCATTTAAGGTTTTATTGGCAAAGACACTGGAATGGTTTTCCATTTTCTTCTCCAAATCAATTTACAGATGAGGAAACTGAGGCAAGCAAGGTTAAGTAACTTGCTCAGGGCCACATAGCTAGCAAGTGTCTGAGGCTGGATTTGAACTCAGGAAAATTAGTCTTCCTGACTACAAGCCTGGCACTCTGCCCACTGTACCACCTAGCTGCCCCCATATTATATGTTATATTTTATTCTCATATAGGTGACCATATTATTCTCTTTTAAATAATGGAATCTAGAGTTATAATGTATATCAACATTTACAGCATCATAAAATGAATTTGAGTGTATTGTGACTGCTTATAATATAATATAGCATAAGTAACATCACATATATTATATATATCTTCTATCAATCTAAAAGTACAACTATGATATTTAAATATATGTGATGTCATTGTCTACAAATATCACATGTATTTTAGGCATCCACACCACACTCAAATCATGTTCCCATTTTGGTGTGTGTACGTGTGTGTGTGTGTGTGTGTGTGTGTGTATGTGTATGTGTAATTCTAGGCTGTATTATTAAAATCAGGTATAGATTAAGGGAGGTAATAGTCACACTGTACTCAGTGGTACTTGAAATGTACCTATATAAGTTGGAGTTTAGAATGTGTGAAGTAATGTGCTGCAAGCCTGGAATGACAGAAAGGAGTCAAATTGTGAAAATGTTTTAAAAGATAGAGGAATTTTGGTTTATCCTAGAAATAAGAATGAGCCAATGGCAGGAGGATCAAGGAAGGCTTTGTGGAAAAGGTGCTTTCTGGGGTATCTTGGAAAAAGACAATTAACGTTTAAGTTCATATATAATGAGCAAACTGCAATGTTCTCCTTTCTAGTGCACTGATTAAAATCAAACCTAGCTTCTACACTTGAATAAATCATTGTTAAAGACCTTTATAGCAAGGATATATTCAAGTACCTAGTGGACTTTTCAATTGACAGTAGTTGCACAGTAGTTAAATTATAGCAATCTGTTACATAGTGATTTTCCAGAAAAATAAATTAGGAAATTACCAGAAATAATAAAGTTCAATAGAGAAGAGGGGTTAAGACAGAGAAATTTAAGGTCTAGAGAGAAACAGTTATTTCTTCCATTTCTAGAAGTCACATTGAACTCATATAGGAAATGAAAAAAAAATCAGTTCTGAAATGTAAGTTCTAAAATAGATACTTTTTAGGTTATGTGGCAAATTGAAGGTTGACCAGTGGATAGTCAGGAAGATCCAAGTTAGAATCCTGCCTCAGACACTTACTAACTGTGTGACCCTGGAATTATCATCTAACCTCTCTGAGCCTCAGTTTGTCTATTTGAAAAAAATGAGGATAATAGCTCTACCTTATAGGACTGTTGTGAGGATCAAATGGCATAATTCAGCAAGCATTTTTCAAACATTAAAGCACTATATAAATGCTATTTGTTGCTATATTATAATTATTATTGGTAGCAGCAGCAGCAGCAATAGTAGTCAAATGTAACTTGGGTGTTCCAAACTGGAATCTAAACTACTGGGACTTACATAAGAGACTTGGCTTGTTAACTTCTGTGTTCCTTTTGGAGTTATTAACCCAAGTTGTACTGGAAGGGACATTCCAGGGAATTGCACCTGATAGAATAGTCCTGTGGTTCTTATTTGAACTGCATAGGAGAGAGGTCTGACCTATCATCTTGAGTTTGGCTTTAAAAGTGTATGTGGCTAACAGTTAACGTATAGGAAGGATGGAGTTAGTCATTGAGGTTTCTGTTGGTTACTAAGTGTTTTTCAGAGTCACAGAATTGTAGTCCTGCAAGGGACCTCAGGGGCTAGACATTCTTGCTTTTTACCTGAAATTGATCTTTTCTGCAATGTAGATGATGAGTGATCATCTAGATTTTAATTTTTAAAAATTGCCACAAATTTGACAAACATCAGCAAGCATAAACAGTTCCTTATACAAAGAAGAACAGAAAAAGAGGAATGCACATAAAGCCATGAATCCTCACTAGGTTTTTTTTTTAAAGAAATAACATATAATAATAAATAAATAATACTAAATTTTATTTAAATATAAGCCAAGAAAATTTGTTGCATAGATTATTTTATTAAAAGGGAGTGGAACAGTATTCTTGTTAACAAAAAGGAGCCATTACTATATAAAGTTTAGAAACCACTACGTCACATTTTTATACTGTATGTAATGTTTCCATTTTATACTGTTGATTAATATGAATCTGAAATTCACTTGCTTTCCCCAGGTCCTTTTCCAATTCCACCTTGTACTTGGTGAAGTTCAATTATTTAACTCAAGTGTAAGACTTTACATTTATCCCAGTGTTCTAACCTGTAGATACCCTGTCATTTCTTGACTTTATCATGCAATCTCTTAGCCATCCTTCCTAGTTTTGAATCCTCCTCCAACTGAATAAGAATATCCAAAGCAATGACAAAAATATAAAACAACCTAGGACCTAGAACCAGCTAGTCCATGGGATACTTCTCTAGAGATTCCTTCCAACTTGACAAAAAACATCAATGATTATTCTTTGGGTCTTATATTCAACTAGTCCTTTATTCACCTAATTTCATTATTGTCTAGGTTATATCTCTACATATTATTGATAAGGATATTAAGGAAGACTTTGTCCAATACTTTTCTGAAAAGTGGGTAAACTCTACCTATCACATTTCCTGCCCTGGTCTACTCGTGAAGTAACCCTATCCAAAAAAGGAAATGACATTAATTTGTTCATTCAACCACCTTCCCATTTGTTTCAATTTATTTCAATTCATTGCTGCCAAAAAAGTGCTGTTGTAAATATTTTGGTGACATAGAATTTTTTGTTTGATCACTGGCCTCCTTGGGGTTTATCAGTAAAATGGATAGCAGTAATATCCTTAGGACAAAGAGCATGGGAATTCTACCCACTTCATTTATATGATTCCAAATTTCTTTACCAAATGGTTCCATTAATTCGTAGTTCCACTAACAATTTATTACTGTGCCTCTCTACATCATTGGATCATCCTATCAGTGACCATTCTCATCTTTTCTAATTGTTGTCTATTTACTGGTTGTGAGGTGAAACCTCAAAGTTGTTTTCTTTTAAATTTCTCTTATTATTAGTGATTTGGAGTAATCTTTCATATGACTGATAATAGTTTATAATTCTTCTTTTGAAAACTATTATAATCCTTAATCATTTTTGTATTTAGGAATAGTTTTTTATCTGTCTCACAAGAATGAAATGGCATAAAAAGTACTAAAATTTCTATCACTTAGATAAACCAGTAAATTCTTTATTCATTCCTAACAAAACCCCCAAGATTTTTGAGTTGAAATTCCTCTTTATGTAAGTTGTCTATGTATTTTGGATGCCAAATACTTTTCAGAGGTATTTGATACAATGATTGTTTCATAGGCTTCTGCAGAGCTACAACAGCCAGGATGACAAACAGCAATGCTAAGGGAAAAGGGGGAGGCAGGGAGGAACACAGATCACTAATAATTGAGTCACTACTAGTTTCTTGGAAACTTGCTTAGCAATTCACTTCCAGGTCTCTCACACACTGCCCTGTGAATTTTGTACTAATACAACCTGGTTTCATAGTAGTACACTGAACCTGTGCCTTTGAATAATTAATAATAATAATAATAATAGTTATCCTATCTATCTATCTATCTATCTATCTATCTATCTATCTATCTATCTATTACCTATCATTGTCAGGCATTGTTCTAAGCCCTTTCCAAATATCTTACCTGATTCTCACAGCAGCCCTGAAAGTTGAGCACTATTACGATCCCCATTTTATGGTTGAGGAAACTGAGGCAAACAGGCTAAGTAATTTGCCCAGGTCACACAGCTAGTAAGTATCCTAGGCCCAATTTGAACTCATGGTTTTCTGATTCCACACCTACTGCTCTATCCACTGCACCATCTAGCTGCCCCTTTGAGCAAGGTGTAACTTCTTTTCTCTTAAACTAGGTAGGGGTGGGAAACTCAAGCTCATCTCTACTCCTCTGCATTAGTTATATCTTAGAGCTGTATCATGAGGATATAGATACTGTGTTTGTAAAGTTCTCTGACTTCACATGTATAACAGGTATGATATTGCTTGCCTCCTAAATGGGTGGGGAAGGGGCATAATGGAGGGAGAGAATTTGAAGCTCAGAATTAAAAAAAAAACTAATGTTAAAAATGAATAAATAAAAATAAATTTGAAAGTTCTGTGAAATATTGGGGTGAAAAGCTACTATAAAATAGTAACAGATGATGAGAAACCCATTCTAAAATGTAATAAGATAGAGATTTCCTTTTAAATCTTTATAACTCTTTCTTTGTGCCACTCTTCCCCAGCATAGTATTTTACTTATTGTAGGCACTCACTGAACAGTTGTTGAATATTGAATGAATGCTCTACAATATAGCTCGTCAGTAATGTATATGTTTAATAGGGCTTAATAAAAAAAAGTACAGGTCCCTTACTTCTTGGCATGATGAGGAAGCAACACCCACCCTTTACCCATATAACTCATCTAAGATCCTGCAAGATAAGTTTAACCTTCTTAAAACCCCTTACAGAATCCCACCAAGTAAATGAAATATCACATTGTCATAGCAGGAAATGAACTTTAAAGTGTTTTAGGGTTCTTTAGTCAACCAGTCCTACAAAATAACATTCTTCTAGATAGTGTGCCAGGTATGAATAAATTGAAAACACAACCCCATCTCCAAAGGAGTTTTTAGATAAACAGCTCAAATCAGTCACAGTGACATTGACTTGACCCAGCACTTTGGATCCTTAACAACTTGGGAGTTGCCAAGTAGGATCATTCATTTTCAATTTCTCCGGAAGCTCCTTTCCATAAAGTAAAATATTATGTCTCTCCACTGAAATGTCCTTCTGGAGAGTAAGTGAAACTGAATAAAAAGAAGAGTCAAAGAGATGTCATTTACTGAATCCTAATTCCTCTGAAATCGTCCTTCAATCCTCCACACACTTCAACCCAATCTCTAAAAGCAGTAATGAGCCTGTTATTTCCCTGAAGAAGAAGATATATTTGAAAACTGAGAGGTGACCAATCAACAATTCTGTGTGTGTGTGCTTGGCAGGAAGGTGAAGAAATAGCAAATAGAATTTGGGGGATTATTTGCTTATGTCTGCTTCAAAGAGTGCTTCGGGAAAAGTGATGTTTCTTTAAAATGATTGAATTTGTTTTTGAGAACCTATTGTGCAATGAATGTTACAACTATTTTTATTACATTTTGGTGCTTATGTTCTATAACTTTTATTATATGCTATGACTTCTGCCTGGTTCTGTAATTTTTCACCCTCATTTAAACTCTTTAATAACAACTAAGCCCAAATTTTACCTTTATTTCTGCCATTATCCTCTCTCAGATCAAAAATGAACTATCTGGTACACAATAAAATTTGTTTCCACATTCATTCAGTGAAATTGAAGTTGGAAGTGAAAAAGTGCTAGCTTATACAAAGATAAAAAATTCTGTTTCCAAGATAGTAATGGAGCTTAGAACTGGTGATGAAACTTCAGTGATCTCAACACTAAATTTTCTCCCAGTTAACTGGGACCCCTTGAATGATTAGGTTGCTTAGTTCTCTGGTCATTAAAGTCTTATGCATGGGGGGGAGACAGAGTTGATGAGGAGTAGGAGGACATAACAACAAGAAGCATCTATTAAGCACTTAGTATTGCCATGTACTGTGCTTAGTTGGGAAAAGGCTAAAGCAGTCCCTGTCTTCAAGGAGCTCATATTCTAATAGGGGAGACAACATACAAGCAACTGTGTACATGCAAGATACTCTTAGGATAAATTGGAGGTAGTCTCAGAGAGAAGGTTGATTTTTAACTGAGACTTGAAAGAAAGCAGATGATGATGAGGAGGGAGAGAATTCCAGGCCTGGGGAACAGCCAGTGAGTTGGGGGATGGATTTTTATGTGAGAGACTGTGAGTAGGTCATGTCACTGGATTGAAGAGTAGGTGGAGGGGAGTTAGGTGTAATAAGACTAGAATGATAGGAAGGATGAGGGTTTTAAAGGGCTACAAAAGCCAAACAGGACTTCATATTTGCTCTTGGAAGTAATAAGGAGACATTGGAGTTTATTGAGTGCGTGTGGGGTAAAAGTGTCGGACTTCTGCTTTAGGAAAATCAATTTGACACTTGAAGAAAAGATGGTGATAGGGATAGGATTGAAGCAGGGAGACCAACCAGAGGCTATTATAGTAGTCCAGGTGTGTGGTGATGATGCACCGGTGTGGTGTCAGTGTCAGAAGAGGGAAGGGTGTATTTCTGAAAGATGTTGCCAAGGACTGAGCAATATTCTAGATATGGATGGTGAGAGGACTGAAGTGTTGAGAATAGCTTTGAGACTACAAACCTGGGTGACAGAGAGGAAGGTGGCAACAGAGAAATTCAGAAGAGGAAAGGGCTTAGGGAAATAGATATTGAATTCAGTTGTGGACATGTGGAGTTTAAGATGTGTAAAGGTGTCTAAAGGAGATCTCCACCCCACAGGTCAGTCGAGGAGTTAGGGCCAGGTAGTCGTTAGAATCATCTCTGTATGTAAATTATAAGTAAATACATGAGAACTGATGAGATCATAAATCAAGATAGTATAGAAGGAGAAGAGAGAAGGGCCCAGGACAGAGCATTGGAGGACACCCTTAGCTGGTGTGGGATATGACTTGGATGAAAATCCAGCAAAGGAAACTGAAGAGTGATTAAACAGATGGAGAAGAACCAGGAGAAAGCAGCATCTAAAACCATCAAAGGTTTTCAGGTGACCAATGGTATCTGTGTGTATAGAAAAGTCAAGAATGATGAAGATTGAGAAAAAAATCATCAGATTTGTTATTTAAAAGATCATTGATGCCAGTTACAAAAATATGTGGTGTTTTTAGTTTTGCAGAGTGCTTTATATAGGTTGTTTTATGTGATGACTACCCAGTGAAGTAGATGCTTTTATTGTCGTCATTTTTATAGATAAGGAGACTGAGGTTGAGAGGGGTTATATAACTTTCTCAAGGTCACACGACTAAGTAAATTTAGGAGTCAGGGTTCAAACATAGGTCTTTCCAAGTCCAGGGCTCTTCCCCTTTCCCACATAGCTACTTGGTTATAGAAAGTTACTACTTTTGTATCATTAACCAGTATTGTTGTTGAGTAGTTTTCAGTTATGTCTGACTCTTCATGACTCCATTTGGGTTTTCTTGGCAAAGATACTGAAAGTGGTTTGCTATTTCTGTTTCCAGCTGATTTTACAAATGAGAACACTGAGGCAAACAGGGTTAAATAACTTGTTTAGGGTCACAAAGCTAATAAGTTTCTGAGGCTAGATTTGGACTCAGAAAGATGAGTCTTCCTGATTCTAGGCTGGTGCTGTGCCCATGGTGCAACCTAGGGATGTATGGGGTGTTTAAGGAGAACTAGCCCCTCTGGTATAAGGGCTTGACAAGCCCTTTTCAGACATATTCATGCTTCTTTGGTATCCATCTGGCATTCAAGATTACTCCAAGAAGATGTAGCATAACAGTGGCCACATCCAGCAAACTGCCTCAGCAAGTGGGCTAAACCAGGTTGAAGGTAACCAATGGGCCTCAAAACAATTGGTGAGTTAGGAGGAATTTGTACCCAAAGCATGTGCAAACATCCACCAGTGGAATGGGTGGATGAAAATAATTTGTTCAAACCATGAAGGCTGCTGAAGTGGGCACTTGTGTGAAGAACTTAGATCTTGGACAGACATTGAAGACACCAAGGTCATTCACTGCATCCCAGGCCATTGCCAGTTGCTTTGACTTTTGTCTAGATACTGGACTTTGATGACTCTCCTTTACTTCTTAGAAGCTCTGGTTTCCTTCAAGATTAAGATCAGGTGCAGCCTTCTACATGAAGCCTTTACATATCTTCACAACTGCTAGTTGACTCAGAAATGAAAAACCTTGCATTAATTTTGTATATATTATACATACATATGTATATACATATACATAAGCATATATGTATACACTCATACATAAATACATGCATATTGTCTCCTCCTGTAGAATGTAAGCCCCTGAGGGCAGGGATTGTTTCACTTTTATGTTTGTATGTATCCCCAGTGCCTGACACAAAGTAGATTGTAATAAACACTTGTTGATTGCTTGATTGATGGGGTCGCCTAAGTCTAATAAAATAATGTCAACAATCCATCTGATTGATTCCTGTCAGTGAAATGGAAAAGAGAAGTCATAAGAATTGTGTTCTAATGAAATAAGGAACAAAAAACCAGAAGTATTTGGATAAGGTATATAACTAGAATTGTGGGACTGGGCTTTTTCCCCTCCCAAAATACTAAATTTAGATGTAAGTGACAGAACTTCTCCTTCAATAGTATAGAAATGGTAGAGGTTAACTCCTAGGCAACAGGAAAAAAAATAGTTAAAAATGCAAACTACTAGATAGAATTTTAGGGCAAAATCCTCCTCCCCCCATGGAGCAATCTTCCTAGTAGTGGTTTCCTGTTGATGATTTAGGTTCTCTGTCTCTTTCCCAAGGGGTAGTTTCCTTCTCTAGCCCCATTTCCCCCTAAGGATATATTTTGTGCTGTTTGTCATGGGTGTGGTTTGTAGCAAATGAGTAGAGCACACATATTACTAGTTATTGTTCTGGTTTTGATCTAAATCATTTGAAGTTCACTTTAATAGGGTGAAGAAACTCCAAGAGTGTCATGCAGTGGTTCCATTGCTAATGTCCTGGGTCTTCTGTTTACTGTATTTCACTGAATAATCTTTGCAGATTTTGTGCCAATTTTTTTTTGTAAAATAATGGGGTGCGACCATTATGTAAGGATTTTATTTTTAAATTTTATTTATTTACTTTTAGTTTACAACATTCAGTTCCAAATTCCCTTGAGTTTCAAATTTTGTCTCCCTCCCTTTTCTCACCTTCCCCTCCCCATGGCAGTATGCAATCAAATATGGGATCTACAAATGCTTTCACATTAAACATTAGTCAAATTGTAAAGAAGGATTATAATCAGTGGAGTGAACAACAAGAAAGAAGAAACAAAACAAGCCAAAAAAGAGAGAGATCAAGTAGTTTGCTTCAATCTGCATTCAGACTCAGTAGTTCTTTCTCTGGATGTGGATATCCCTTTCTATCATGAGTCTTTTGGAGTTGTCTTATAACCTTGCATTGCTGAGAGGAGTCTAGTCTATCAAAGTTAGTAGTCACACATATGATGTATATGTGACGTTTTTTTTAAAAAGTGCCAGTATTACTTAAAAGTCATTTATTACTAAACTGTCTTTGGTTCAGGATTAGAATGTATTGAATAAATATACCGTAAAATTGGGAAGACAGAAGTCTTACCATATCATGTATCTTACTCAGGCAGCTCCACCTGCCCTCTTGCTCCTCTTGCACCCATGTTCTTCATTGGGTTGACTGACAATACTATAGTACTGCAGCTCCCTAAACAAACTACACAAGGCAACTTTTGGAAAGTTACTGACAATGCTCATGTACTGAGAATTCTAGGCTTGCAGCTCACAATGTGCAAGAGATTAATGCTTATCCATATGCCACTGGTGAATACATTGCTGCTCTGTTTACCTTTAAATTGTCATGACAAACAGAATTATACCATGAAATGATTATGTGATGGAAGGTTATAAACCAAATTTTGGACTGAAAATGATTATGAGGTGGTGATGATTACGTGGTGAAATATGGTATTTGGGAATGTTGGTCTATCTTTGGTAAAACATAGATTTGGTTGAACTTAGATAGCAACAATGCTAGACTGCTCAGGATCATTTTAGATCTATTATTCTGTTAGCCATACACACATCTCAAGACCATTATCTTGATTGAGGGCTGTCGGTTTTTTCCATGGAAGAGAAAAATATACTTCTTCAGAAGATAATTGTTTTTTCTACTTGGTATAACACTGTGACACTGATACTCTGGTGTGTACCTTACTAAATTCAGTTGCATTTCTATTTACCACTCTCCCACAAGTAGTGGTAACATCCTTCTAAGAAAGGAAGCTGTACTTTTTATTTCTCTAAGATTTCCTTATATACTCAATCCTCAACCTTCGAAGAGGTAATATTCCTAGAAAATAGTGCAAAAGTAGGAAATGCTGATGTTGATAAGTTGAACCTATGGAAAATAGGGGATTAGGTTCCTGTGACTTCCCAAAATTGTATTCTTTTGCTAGAGATTGCTGAAAACACACTTTTTTTTTGCATGTAACTGTAATAAAACATTAATTCTGATAATAGTCACTTTTCCTAACATGGTAACCATGAAATAACTCAGAAAATTCAGTACACATAATAAAATTGGTTACATGCAGAGCATGTTTTCTTGCAAATAATTTCCTGGAATCCTGTGACCTTTTGTGATAATATCTCAATTTAAAAAATCATTGATTTCAGACAATATTCATTTTTCATAACACATGAAATCTATAGTACCATAAATATCACACAACAAATGAAATTCTTAAAACTAAAACATTTTAAACTTGGATTTTACCTTCCACTGTGCCAGATGACAGTGAGGGGATTATATCTTATTGCTATAAACCTCTCTGCCTTGGCTGCCCCTGAAAACTAAAGGAGAGGTTGCTGGGACTTTAGTTGCTGCTGTCAGAAGATGCCAAGACTGTCGAGGCCTCAATATCACCTCTGAAACTCTATTCTTCACAGCTGGTGGATGTATTGAAGATTATGGAGGACATGCCAGCTTGAAATCAATCAGCAATGTCTGTTTCATGTAGATACTTAAGGGTCTTGGAGTATGGGGGCATTGCCGAAAAAGTGCATGGTTGCCAATTCAAAAGTGAAAATGAAATTGCTAATAAAATCATGTGAATGCTTGAAGTTGCAAAAGTTAACACTATGAATGTTGAGGATTAAAGTATCTGCTATAGAAATCTTGGTGATGTAGATATTTTATTACCTGAAAATATTGTTTGTATTTGAGATTGTTGCAAAGGATGCCTCATAAGTAAAATCATTATTTGGCAACACAAATTAGTCAAAGAAACCAACAACTTAATAGCAAATCCCTATTCCTAGTACCCCTTTTCCCAAGTCTTCTTTTGTTCCTATCTCAGTGTCAATTTAAATGTACCAGGTTATATTATTAAGTTCACCTTCTACTGTTCTTTTAAAAAATGTGAAGGGATATTAGGGAAACAGAAAGGTGTTATGAATCCATATACTTATATATAGGGGAAAAGAATTTTTATCTTGATAGTGTCAAGTAGAAAATGTGGCTACTATACTCTACTTAAGGATCTCTTTGGGCCATTTAGAAAGCCAAATATTTATATATTTCTTTGTTAATTGATTAATTAATTAATTTTGTTATGTATTCCCCAATTGCATTTTAATTTGGTTCAGGTATCACTTGGGAGTGTTGTGGGCCATGTGTTTGATACTTCTGATCTAGATTATGGTTATCAAGGTGGTACTTAACTATTCTAGTTTGGGAACATTCCTAGCCTTTGCACTTGTCATGAAGCAAGAAAACCATGTCTACTCAGCATATGTCTCTTGGTGCCACTGTATGAACACAAGGCTAGACAGAACTTAGATTTCTCTGTTTTATTCTACCATTGTTAAAGTATAACTATGGATTAAATCATAAGTGTTTCATTATTATTATTAAATGTATCACTTTTCAGTGTAAATATATACAGTGGAATAAAACATATTGCATCATTATATCATTAGAAGTTAAGTTCCTTGGGGCGGAGCCAAGATGGCGGAATAGAAACAGCTCGTCCAAGCCTCTCTGCCCCCAGATTCTCCACAAACTATGTAAAAAAGGACTCTGAAAATCTTCTGGAGCCCCAGCACCCACAGAACGACACAGAGAAGCTAACCTCCCGCTGAGGACAGCCCAGCACCCTGCAGGAAGGACCAGCGCAGTGGTCTGGGAGTCGGCAGCGCGCAGAGCGCAGGAGCCGAGCCGAGCCCAGGTCCACTGAGCCGAGGTTTTAGCCCCAGGGCGGCAGGGCCAGCAGCCGGCTGGAGGAACCCAGAACACCAGGAGCTGGGGCAACTCTAGAATTATCAACATAGACATGCCTAGGACAAAGTAAGAGGTTAGTGTCCTATGGACTTTGGGACCTGTATTTGGGGAATGCGTCAGCTCCCTCCCCTGGGGGCTAGAAGCCGCTGAGGAGACACGCCATTGTGTAGTTTTCAGAGGCATTTCCGGCTCCCAGCCTACAAATCGTGGGGAGATCCAGCGATCAGTCTTGGGGGGTAATCGCTCTTGCTTTAACCTCCTGGATCTGGATTGTGATCTAGGGTGGAAGTTGTGGGTGGGTTTACAGCTTGCCAGAAACGGAAGTTGCCCCCCACACGTTCGGGACGAAAATTCCTCTATCTGGCCTTAAAGCCATAGTGTGGCAACAAGCCCAAAAGTCAAGCAATTAAGTGGCAACATGCCAAGGCAAAGGAAACAGAAAAATGCAACCCTAGACTCCTATTTTGGGGGCATAGAGCGGGAAAAGGACTGTGAGGTCAGAAGTCCTGCTCCAAAAGCCCCAGGGGAAAACATGAGCGGGTTGCAGGCCATAGAGGACCTTAAGAAGGACTTTAAAAATCAAATAAGAGAAGTGGAGGAAAAATTAGAAAGAGAAATGAGAAGGATGCAGGCAAAGTATGAAATGAGGGTCAACAGCCTGACTGAGGAAAACAACACCTTAAAAAATAGACTAGCTCAAATGGCAAAGGAGGCCCAAAAGGGCAATGAGGAGAAGAATGCCTTAAAAAGTCGAATTTGCCAGATGGAAAAAGAATCTCAAAAGTTCACTGAGGAGATTCATTCCTTCAGAGTTAGACTGGAGCAAATGGAAGCTAGTGACTTTATGAGAAATCAAGATGCTGTTAAGCAGATCCAAACAAACGAAAGATTAGAAGGCAATGTGAAATATCTCATGGGAAAAACCACTGACCTGGAGAATAGATCCAGGAGAGACAATTTAAAAATTATTGGACTACCTGAAAGCCATGATCAAGAAAGAACCTAGAAATCACCCTTCAAGAAATTCTCAAGGAAAACTGCCCTGATGTTTTAGATCCAGAGGGCAAAATAGAGGTTGAAAGAATCCACAGATCACCTCCTGAAAAAGATCCCAAAAGAAAACTCCCAGAAATATTATAGCCAGGTTCCAGAATCCCCAGATCAAGGAGAAAATACTACAAGCAGCCAGGAAGAAACAATTTCAATATTGTGGAAACACAATCAGAATAGCCCAGGAACTGGGAGCTTCTACACTGAGGGATAGAAGGGCATGGAATATGATATTCCAGAGGGCAAAAGAACTAGGAATGAACCCAAGGGTCACCTACCCAGCAAAACTGAGTATTTTGTTTCAGGGGAAAATATGGTCATTCAGTGAATAGAGGACTTTCAAGCATTCTTGAGGAAAAAAACCAGAATTGAACAGAAAATTTGACATCCAGACACAAGAAGGAAGAGATGCCTGAGAAGGTAATCAGGAAAAGAAATCAAAAGGAACTTATCAAAGTTGAACTATTTACATTCCTATATGGAAAAGCAATAACTGTGACTGATGATATCTTTCTCACTATGAAAATAATGGAAGAAGGGGGTGTGGTCACACGAATACATATGTGAATGTGTGTGTATATGGTTACAGTTATATATGGATAGAGGGCATAGGTTGAATTTGTTGGGAAGGGAGAATACTCAAGGGATGAAATTATGAGGTGAGAGAGGAAAGTGGAAGAGGAGATGGGGAGAGACAAGTAGGTAAACTATCCCATGCAGGGAAGTGGTGCAAAAGAGGGGGAGAATAAGGAAGGCTAAAAAGGCAAAACCACATTCACATTGAATTTGGTTCAGGGAGAAAATACATACAAACTAAATGGGATATCTCAACCTGCAGCAGGATAGGGGGAAGGGGGATGGGAGGAGGGATGATGGATGGGAGGGCATCCTTGGGGGGAGGGGAGGTTGGAAGTACCTACTATAGAAGAGGGACAGGATTATGTAGGGAATGGACCAGGTGGGGGGTGGGATGAGTGGGAGGGAATTATAAGCAGTCTTGTACAATATATCTATTATGATAATGTTTTGCATAGCCAGACATGTACAACATATACTGAATTACTTATCTCCCAAGAGGGAATGGGTGACAAGGGAGGAAGGAAATGGATCTGAAATTCAAGGTCATAACATTAAATGTTCCAAATATATATAAATACTATTATTAATACTCTTTTGCCTATAATAGGGAGATAAGATATGCAGGCATTGGGACACAAAGATTCACCTTCCTCTAATGGAAAAGTCGATGGGGTATGGGAGAAGGTATGGGAGAGAGCAGATTGGAGGAAGTGATATCTTGTGGGACTACTATTCTGGAGGTTGGGTAGGGGAATAATGGGGGGAAAATGATTGTAACTCAAAATCTGGCGGAAATGAATGATGTAAAACAGAAGTTAATAAAGTATTTGTTTAAAAAAAAAAAAAAGAAGTTAAGTTCCTTGAGACCAGGGGCCATTTTTAAGCTTTTCTTTGTAACCAAAATGCTCTAGCACAGTGATTGGCTCATAATAAATGCTTAGTAAATGCTTGTTGATTCATTACACATTAAGTTACTGTGATCGTGGCCAGCAAATGTGGAGGAATGTTCAACTGAGTAGCAGTTTGCACAGTTATTCATATTTTCTTATACCTAACTGTCCACATGTCAAACATGTATTTTTTAAAATGCTTTTTAGAAGTGGTCATTGTATGGAAGAATTATTTTGTCAAAGCTACCCAGTTTCTTTCTTACACAGTCCCCTTTCCCTGGAAATGCTTAACTTTGCCTACATATATGAAATACTCAAACATTTTTGGGATGGTGGACTTTTTTCTTCCCTCAAGTTTTTTTTTTTGAAGGGCAATTGGGGTTAAGTGACTTATCCAAGGTTGCACGGCTAGTTTTGTGTGTGTGTGTGTGTGTGTGTGTGTGTGTGTCTGTGTCTGTGTGTGTGTGTCTGTGTCTGTGTTAAGTGTCTGAGGCCAGATTTGAACTCAGGTCCTCCTGACTCCAGGGCCAGTGCTCTATTCACTGTGCCACTTAGCCACCACCACTTTCCTCAAGTTTTAATGGTATACTTTGCATCCCAGAATGTCTTTATGGTAGCCTAGATGAAGGGTGAGAACAAGGCTCATTGACGCTGACAATTTGTGCAATGTATGGATGTTAATCTGGAAAAATAAAACACAGGAAAACCCTACAACTTCCCTCCTCCCTCCCTCATAGCTTATGACAGTGGATTGTTTGTAAATGCTGGAGGTCATATATAATCTATCCATTTTCTTTTACAATTATCCCTTTAATAGACTCTTTAAAGAAAAGATAAAGCCTCTCGACAGCAGACTTTTATGTATTTTTTTCTATATCGATCTGTTTAATACCTTCCTTATGATCACTTTTAGTAATATCATCATGTCCAATACATGCTCTATTCTAAATTTAACCTATATTTTGCATTGAAAGTTGAAGAATTGGATTTTTTTCTTACTTTTGAGCTTTGCTTAATTTTCCTTGGTTAACTTGGGATCACAAGAAGTAGAGCATCAAAACCGGAGTCAGGAAAGCCTGGTTTCAAATCTTGTCTCAGATAACGACTAGGTATGTGATACTGGATAAATCATTTCGCCTCTGTTTCTGCCTCAGTTTCATCAACAGCAAAATGGGGATAATAATAGCACCTACTTTGCAGGGTTGTTGTACGTATTAAGTGATATATTTGTAAAGTGCATTGCAAAATCTTACAGTGCTATATAAGAGATATTATTATTATTATTAAAAAATTGTCATTAAGACCTGGGTTAAAGTACCATCCCTAACATATTTTGATTGGGTTACCCTGGACAGGTCACTTAACTTTTCAGTGCCCCAGTGTAGGAGATAGGGAATTTGCAAAAGACAATATAGGAAGAAAGGGTTAACAAAGGGACTCTTTTAGTTTTGGCTATATTGACACCCAGTGTCTGAACTCAGGCAACAGAACCATGTGTAGCACTTGCTCAAGCTAGAAAGTGACTAGGCTTGTGTATCCTCTGGTCCCCTTCCCCCACCCTACTTATCTAGAATAACTAACCTTTGAGACACTTTAGATAGTGTTCTGAAAAGAAATCTGAATAAAGGGGATTGTTTAAAGCCTCACAAGGATGCTAAAAGGTTCTTGTTTGGACATCTTTTTGGCTCTCACTGTTCTGATGCTTCCATAAGTCAGCCCCAGGACTTGGAGGGAAATATCAGATAATTCCTTAAATTACAGATATACATTATTTCCTCACTATAAGTTTTTTATACCAATGAAATCACTGATCTGATCCAAAAACTCTCCCAGATTTGGGATCATAGATGTTCCTGGCATATATTAAGTATTTAAACTGTTTTTGAGTGATTACTTGATTTATTGATGTAGAGATAGCAGGGTCCTTGGAAGATAACTAATCCAATTCCTTTACTTTATACATGAGGAAACTTTATATATGAGACCCAAAGAGGTTAAGTGTTAGCCCAGAGTCATATAGGAAGTAAATTCAAGGAATCCTCTCACTTCAGATCTACCAGTCAGTGTGTCAATAAACATGTATTAAGTGCCTACTATGTTCCAGGTACTGTGCAAAGACAAATACAAAAAAAGGTAAGAGAGATCCTATAATCCAGGACTTCACAATCTAATGGGAGAGAAAACATACAAATAACTATTACAAACAAACTATGTATGAGAAATTGGAAATAATCAATAGAGGTAGAGTACTAGGAAGAAAGGAGGATTGGGGAAGGCATTCTATAGAAGGTGGGATTTTAGGTGGGACTCGAAGGAACAAAGGATACAGAGGTTAGAAGGGAGAGAATTCTATGCATGGAGGACAGCCAGTGAAAATGCCCAAAACCAAGAGTCGGGATGTCTCTGGAGAGAAATAGCAAGAAGGTCAAGTGTCACTGGATCACTGAGTATATGATGGAGTATAATGTGTAAGAAGACTAATAAAACAGGGGGAAGGAGAACAGGTTATGAAGGTCTTTGGACTTCAAATAGGGCATTTTGTATTTGATCCTAGAGGTAGTTAGGAGTCACCAGAGTTGATTGAGTAGGGGGTTGATCTACCTTTTAGGAAGTTCACTTTTTCAGTTGAGTTGAGGGTGAACTGGAGTGGGGAGAGGCTTGTGGTGGGCAGACCCACCAAGAGGCTACTGAAATAATCTAGACATTAGGTGGTGAGAGTCTGGGTGGTAGCTTTCCATTGTGCCAATCTCTTAAATTAATTATTAAGGTGTATGGGCAATATATCATACTGGCTAGGATACTGAACTTGGATGCCCAAAGACCTCAGTTCAAAACCAACATGTGACATTTATTTGTGTAACAACATCAAGTCACTTAACCTTTCTTAGGTTCAGTTTCTTGTGGTAACAGCCTCAGGTTGTTCTGTGGCTTAAAAAATACAATATATGGAAAGTTCATGAGAAATTATAAAATGTCATATGAATCTAGTTATTAGTGTAGGTGAGTGCTGGATAAAAAGGATCAGACATATTTAGGAGTCATCCACATTAATATTATGGGGTCCTGCTAAAGAAAGGAGAATAGTTTATAATACCAAGATGTCACATGTATAGCTACTATTGATATCACATTAACAGCTGAAAAAGCCCAATGCCCAAGATTCCATTATTTAGTGTGCTGATTTTCTTAGTAGGGCAAACTTGCTCCATGGAATTCACAGGAAGGTGGAATATGTTGGATATGAAAACCATATTCCCATCTACTTTGGAAATAATTCTTAGAATTTTATTGGATTTAAAAATTACCCTCCTACCCAAATACCTACCAGGTGTCTCTGAACACATGCACTTGCCTTTCTAAACCTGGATGAATAGCAAGAACCCAATTTATCACCAGATCAAGCAGTCATGTTATCTGAACAAGGGCTAGGATACTCCTTTTTCATTTGTGTTCTATTCGCAGTAATAGTGTATTCACCAACCAAGCTTACTATTTCTTCTTAGAAATGTCAACCCTTTAAATGAAATATTTGCCACAAAATAACTTAATAGTCTTTCTACTTTAAACGACTGTTTAGCTAAATATGAGTTGGCAACTTGTGCTGGAACAGAGAACAAAACAAAGGACGTGCAGATTCTAGCTGGCTATATGAAGGACTTTATGGAGTATAGCATGGTTCTGTCATCAATAATAGATGCAAGGAAAGTTTTAGGGCTCTGTTCCATTCAAAAAACCTTCCTCCTATGTTTTTTGCAAGTGCTTTACAATTTTGTGAAAGGTATTTCTTTGTGAAGCTTTGTGTTGGCTTTGGAAATTGTTTATAAAATCAAGAGAGCTGTAAAAAGTATTACTTGATCCACACTATCTCTGTTATCTCCCACTGTCAGAGTTACCAATCAGCAAGAATTTATTAAATACTTACAATACTCAGTTACTGTGCGAAGTAATGCTGGGGATATAAAGAAAAAGCAAAACCAGTTCTTGCATTCAAGAAGCTTGCATAATAGTGGAAAAAACCATGGTGTGAATAAATAGGTAAATACAGAGTGGATGGAAGTTAGACTTAGCCAGCAAGACATCAGCACCTGGGATACTGAGAAAGGCCTCCTAAAGGTGTGGGTCAATACTATTATCTCCTCGAAATCACCCCAACTAGTTTCCATGCCATTAAGTTAAGAGAATGCAAGCACTTTCTTCAGTAAATAGTTCTGCACACCAAGATAAACATTGAATGAAAAATTTTAAAAGACTAGAAAGGGAAGAAGGATGTTTTAAATTTCCCACAAGATATTTTAAACATTTTAAATTCCCCATCAGTTTCATGATGACTTATTTGTTTTGTCTTGGGCAAGTAGAGAATAGTGCTTATTTTCACAGCTAATTTGGTTACTTGAGGATTGGACAATGTAACCAAAACACTAATGACCACAATCACAACCACAACCACAATCACCATCCCTGTAACAACAATGATAAAACAGTTGCCTGAAATCACAGATTTAGAGACAAAAGGACCTTAGAGGCAATCTAGTCCATCAACAATATTTTTACAGAGGAAGCTGAGATTTTTAAAGGTTAAGTGACTTGTCTGAAGTCACACAAGTAGTATGGGAAAGAATAAAATTCCGATCCTGCTCTTCTGATCATAAATCCATTCCTTTTATCATGGTGCCAGTCTCTCTCTATTTGGCCTAACTTGACCTAGTTGATCAGCAATGGGACTTACTTTGGAACATATCTTGATAAGTATCTAGGATTGTAATAGAGGTAAAGAAATGTTAGGTTAATAACCTGAAGGGAAGAGGATAATAGAATTGTGTTCCCTGACATCTCCTTAGGTGATGATCTCAAAGTCATTATTGCTCTAGTTTTCATAGCTAGTTGTTTAAAAACTGTGGGGGGCAGCTAGCTGGCAGGTAGGTGGCACAGTGGATAGAACACTGGGATCAGACACTTACCAGCCATGTGACTTGGGGCAAGTCATTTAATCCTGATTGCCTCCAGAAAATAAACAAATAGCAACAACAAAACTGTGAGAAATCTTGGCTTTCTGTAGATATGGAATCAACTTTCTATCCTGCATGCCTTTTGGGTGCACTTAGGAATGAGAATAGCAGCTTCAAGGACATTTTCCCTCACAGACCCACTTTTGAAGAGGTCAGTCGTTCAGACAAATTACCCTTTCCTTCATGTGCTTCTCTGTAGCTTCTCTGTACCATGCAAATTTCTTCCAAGATGAAAAACTGAATTGAAAAAAAAAAAAACCAACACAAGAAATGCATGTCTCATGAGATTTCTGGTACTTCCTCCTTGGCCATCCATAAATACCATTAGAAGAGTCATTCCTTTGGTATTTCAGCATTTCCTCTTTAGATCCTAAAGACAACTGGGAAGTGCAGAGGTGTGTGAAAAAAATGTAGCATTAAAAAAAAACTCCTTTAAATTTTGAAATATAGTTTTTTTTAATAGAAACTTAACATCCCCAAATTACTGAGCTTCAATTTTAATCTGCCAAAAAGCTCCCATTCTAGAATCTGCATCATTTGCCTGGAATTCTCTCCTTCCTCATTTCTACCTCTTTGGTGCCCTGGCTCCCTTCAAGTCTTGACTGAAGTACCACCTTTTACAGGAAGCCTTTTCCCATCCCCCTTAATGCTAGTGCCTCGCTTCTGTTGACTGCCCCCACTTTCTCCTGTTTGTACATAGTCGCTTATTAAAATGAGAGTATGAGCTCCTTGAGAGCAGAGACTATCTTCTGCTTTTTCTCATATACCTAGTGCTTACCATAGTGCCTGGCACATAGTAGACACACAGTGCTAATTGATTACAAGTTGATTGTCATGATAGCCTGTGGTGAAGCAAACCACCTAATAGCTCAGCTTATTTCCTATTCTCTCTATTTCTCAAACAGGAATTGCAGAAGCCCTGGAGGTATTTGTGCATGCTGTCTACTCCCTAAAAGCATTTGATGATGATATTATTTGTATTATTTTCATGTAGAATTATCTATTTAGCTACAAATGTGCAGACTACAGTGCTAGAAGCATAGTAGAAAAACAAAATCAAACCAAACCAAAGCTCCACAATCAAGAATAAAAGATTTGTCACTGCTGCCCCAATCTCAAATCTCTTGATTTCTGGTCTGTATGTTAAGAATGTTGAAACATTCTTCCTGAATTTTGAGTCTCAGTAAAGGAGAAGGAACATCTCTGTAGGGCTAGAGTGGGTGAATGGGACTGGACTTGTAGTTAGATTTTCTTTATTTTGGTCCAATAACAATTAGAAAAATGCAGCCCTGCATTGTGATAGAGATGTTGCCCCAGAATACATCAGGTTTGGAAGCTTAGGAGTTGAGATTCCTGGGAAGGGATGTTTGAAGGTTTCTGGGATTATTTTTATAGAGATTTCTGGGAGAATGATTCTGCAAGAGGGGAAAATGGGCCAAGGGTTGAACAGTTTGGCATTTGTCCTCTATCATAAAACCTCGGGGAATTTACAGAATCAAGCATTTATCTAGAAGGATTTGTCCTTTTTGTTTCACTCATTGAACAACAGCAGCATTAGCAATAACAAAAACCCTTTAAAATTAAAACTTTTACTGTAAATATGCATGGTCCTGCAAAACAAATCCACACATTGGCCTTGTCAAAAATGTGTGTCTCCCTGCTTTCCTAGTTCATCACCTCTTTGGCCGGAGGCAAGTGGGATATTTTGACCTCAAGACTTGAATGGTGGTTTATCAGAGTCTCAAAGTCTTTCATAGTTGTTTTTCTATGTTATTGACTTATACTTTTCTCCTTGTTCTGCTCACTTTACTATGCATCAGTTCACATCTTCCAAGTTTTCTCCCAAACTGTCCATTTTGTCATTTGTGATGGCATAACAATATTCTGGTACAGTCACATATAATTATTTATTTAGCTATTCTCCAATAGGAGAACAACCACTCCCAAATTTCTAATCTTTGGCTAGCATGAAAGAGCTGATATAAATATTTTTTTGCACATTTAAGTCTTTTCCCTCCATCTCTGATCTCCTTGGGACATTGGGCTAGTAGTGGCACAATTGGGTCAAAGTATATTCACAATTTAGAAGCATCTTGGCCATAGCTCCACATTTCTTTCTAGAATGGCGCCTCACAGCTCCACAAACAATGCACAAGTATGCTTTCTTTTCCATAATCCCTCTAACACTAATCACCTTCCTCTTTTATCCCCACAAGTCTAATATGTAAAATTTCAAAGTTGCTTCAATTTACTTGTGTCTAATCATTAGTGATTTAGAAATTTTTTTGCATATATTTGTTGACAGCTTAGATCTCCCTTAAACTGTCTGTTTTTCAAATATTTTTCTGGATTCACACACACACACACACACACATATTAGTGGTCAATTAACGTATACCCCAAGTATAACGAGTGCCCTCTTCCTTCCCCTTAGTCCCTCTCCTTCCCTAAACTAATAAAGACTAAGTCCTAGGAATCAATCTGTGGAATTTACATGGTAATAATGGGGGCATCTGGACTCAATGTAGAGGAAGATTTGTTGGGATGTGTTGCTACAGCACTATAGAAATATGATTTGGGGGGCTTCTATTTTCCAAATAAAAGCTGAATTGAATTGAGAGGAAAAGTGATGAAACCCCCCAAAAAAGAATTTCCAGGGGTCTCTAGATAGAGGATAGATATGAGAGACAGTCACCTCCCAGTCATTGGCAACTCATGCTATTTGCACTTTGATCTCAACTTCCTCCAACTTGTAACTCAGGTGCCTGTTCCTTGGACCCTGAACTCCAAGGGATGAGCTCTGAGATTATTTTAGATGGCCCTCAGCCCACCAAATCATGATATGGTCATTTTCAAGCCACATGTAAACCTTCCATATCCCTCCTCCCCAAGTCTTTCTCCTCTACTCTATATTTTTCTAATGATCTATAAGTAACTTAAGGCCAGGCATTATCCTGATTGCTTGAATTTGTATCCCCAGAGCTTAGCATAGTGCCTGACATGTTGTAAGCACTTAATAAATTATTTTTCATTCAACCCAGTTTACTCATTCATTCCAAGCTCCTGTGTTTGATCTGTCACAAATCTCAGATATAGTTTTACTAAGTTCAGTTTAGCATTCCACAGAGATCTTTTTACTTGAACACAATATTCTTGAAGATAAGAATTTCTTAAGACTCAAAGACTTAAAGCTAAAATGGTTCACTTATATATTGATATGTTGCAGTAGCAGGGCCTGTGTGGGTTCTCTATGATATCATTCCACGTAAGTGGTTGAATTCATTTGTCCACTGGTGAAACAAACTAGTCCTGCAGCAACTGAAGGGCCAAGTGTTCCACTTCCTTGTTTTCTTTCTTTGCATTTTATAATCCCAGCTCTTTCCAACACTTCACAAAAGAGAATCATCTAAAAATGATGTAAAAAGAGTCATATACTTCTTTGCCTTTTGAAATATGATTTGTTGGGCCAGCTAGGTGGTGCAGTGAATAGAGCACCCGACCTGGAGTCAGGAGGACCTGAGTTCAAATCCGGCCTCAGGCACTTAACAAAAAAACTAGCCCTGTGAGCTTGGGCAAGTCACTTAACCCCAATTGCCCTACCTTTCCCTCTCCAAAAAGCATTAAAAAAAGAGAGAAATATGATTTGTGATATACAGGGAGCACGTTTCTGCTTCAACTTATTTTGATAGATGTTTACCCCCTGTTTCCAAGACTGAACATTCAGGAATAAGTCACTAGCTTTTTTCTTGTATAGAGAGGCAATGACCTGTCCAAGAAAGCAAAGCATGAAAAAAGCATTGGGAAAACAGTTGTTTCCCTTTCTCGGAGATATTTGGTGAAGGAAAGAAACAAAATGTATTTTAAATAACAGATCCTTCAGAATAGAAAGGGGAGAAGAGGGGAGGATTCTTCCTGCCAAGCTTAATTTCAGTTAGCACCCTATTATTTAAACCATATTTGGGCCCCTCCTACGTCATTATTAAACTTGCTTTTCTAGAATGAAGCTTTCCTGCAATGTGCATCCCATCCTCAAAGTGAGTGCCACCACTGATAGTCACAGAGGGCTTTCTAAATAGAGGATTAACCTATAATTACAAAAGATCACATAGTCTAGATGAAAACTAGCCTCTTAAGATGTTTCAAATAGTCATTGATGCAGCCTTTTGATCATGAGGAGTGAAAAAGAATAATCTCCACCCCAGCCCATTCCAAATGTCAAATCATAATTGCCTCTGAACACAAGCACCTGAATTTCAAGCACAATGTGGGATGGTTATGGCCAATAGCAGTAGAGATAGCCATTCAGTTTTTCAGCTGTCGACCCCAAAGCATATAATCACAGTGTATATTTAAGTTCTGTAGCAATTGCAACTTCACTGAAAATGTAGTTTTCTGACATCCATCAAGATGAAGGAATGACAAGTAAAAAATACATCAGAATACCAATTGCATTTGTTCCTAAGGGTGGTTTTGTATCGAAAAATGACTAAATTCACTTTCTCATACTTTTCTTTTCTTTTTTTTGGAGTGTGTCTTTCTAAGATTCTCTTGATAAAAAAAATCAGATGGCAATAATTTTAGATAATATTGCTTTCTTAGTTCCCCATAGTTGTTTTGTTTCGTTATCTACTCTTTGAAGGTCTGCAGGTCAACAAGTTTAACTTGGATACTTACTCAGTGAATAAAAGGGCTTTAAAACATATTTAAACGGCAACTACTTGGAGCAGAGATTTTGATTCAGTAAGTGGTGTTCTGTTCTATAAGTAGGGTCAGCCCAATGTAAAGGCAGAATAGGTAATCTAGGTAGTCACCTACAAGATATGATATTTGGGATCACAATAATAAAATCTAGTATGATGTTTAAGGCTTGCAAAATGGTTTACTGATGTCTTATTTGATCCTCACGGCAACTTTATGAGGTAAGAGCTATTATTATGCCCATTTTACAGATGAGAAAATTGAGGCTGAGAGCAGGTGCCTTTAGAACTATGGCAGGAAAAGAAAATCTTAAAGGTTGGGTGAACAATGTAAGAGAAACATCCAGATTCTGGAACAACACTTTAAAATGCAGAGTTGAGATGATGAAGTAGACACTGGATCTGGAAACTCAAGCATGGGACTACTCAGCATGGGACTACTGGGCATCTGCGATAAAAGTGGCAAAACATGGGGGGGGAACTAGAAGAGCACAGATGGCTACACTTTGTGCTTAATTTTGTAAATTTGTCCTTGCTTGTTAATCAATAGCTACAAAATAATGTCTGTACTGCTTACTTGCTCTATAATGCTAGAAGGACTGGCTTATCATCATTAAAGCAGGCAGAGAATTTAGAGGATTTAGAGTCCAACCCTATTAGAGGAAACTGAGAGGGTCAGATGTGATGAAAAAAGAATGAAAAATCGTAGGACATTGTGACCGGAGAAGGTCTCTTATGCAACTGTAATATTGTCCTTGGGGTTCCTGTGGTATGACTAGCTTTCTTGTGAAATAAGTAATTTTAATCTTGAAGTTTGTAATATACTTAGTTCTATGGGTTAACGAGCATACTCTCTGAGTGTTCTTCCACCAGTGTTCTGAGAACCACATTTGAGCTATTCATTGAAAATAGTTCAGTTAAGAAGGAAGAGGTAATGAGATAAAGTGAAAAATACTAGACAGAACAGACCTTTTCATACTAAATTCTGATTTACAATGCATAGTGTTACAGTGAGTCATTCATACAATTCCTTAAAGGATGTAACTCACAAACCTAAGCCCATTTTCTTTTTTGGATTCACTTTTCCCAAATGAGTACTATGTCTAAATTGTAGAATATTTTAAGAGAAATGAAATTTTGTTATTTTTGATTTAATTCAACAAATATTTACCAATCTCTTACCACATTCATAGAACCTGGACAGGTCCCAAGGATTTATGACAAAAGAGAAGCAGTGCTTGACTTCCAAAAGTTATTGTACCTTCAAGTACAATAAAGGCTGGTTTCATCAGTGGTTAGGCCTCCAACAACATCAATCAATAGAAGCACAAACACAAAACTAGATGTAAATTGAAAAAGGTCTCTGAAAGTTGGTATAAAGTCCATATTCTATTTTTCTATCCCTAGATCACAATCTAACCTATTCTTTTGGAATTTCATGTAATATAACAGAGGGTAAAAGGTCTGAAAGTCTGTGGTCCTCAGTTTATCCAATCTGTAATTCATTTTCTAGGAAACTGACACATGAGTCTGGGAGATATTACATCAGGAGAAGAGATCAAAATCTGGGAAAGTCTAAAAGGAAAAAGAAACCTTAGGGGAACTGTATGCTCAAGAGGGCCAGGCATGATATCTGAGTAGTCCTGTGTCATTGAGGGTAGAGAGATTAACCAGAGCAATTGAGAATAAATCAAAGTCTACATTGGAGATGATAGTGTTGTAGATGATGTTCACTGTGTGTGATTCCAGGGAAGGATGTGGTGGAGATGCCAAGGGTTCTCAAGTCTTGGAGCAGAGTAACTCCCTACAAGCTCAATACCTCAAATGACAAAGACTGCTGTTGTGTTGTTGTTATTCATCCTTCATTCTCAAAGAGGACCAATTACTTCAGAAGGGTGATAAATTGGCTTGCAAGTGAATTGGAATTAAGTGAGTCAGGGCTGTGTGAAGTTATCAGTCTCACTCTCTCCTCCAGAGTCATTGAAGTCTGGTGGAAAGATGTAGGGCAGCAGAAGAACTGTACAGAATTCTAGGGTCTAATATTGCCAAAGAAACATTGTAGAAGTCTTGGGGGTGAGGGATAAGTGACAACCCTGAGGTTGTCAGTGACAACCAAAAACTACCAAAAGTGGTCTCATCATTGCCTATGTCCTGTTTTTGTTTCGTGATTTTGGAAACAGGAACCAAATGGGGGAAAGCTTCCTCTCCAGTCTATTCTGGGTAGAAAGGGAAGATAACTCATTTAGAGAATGGTGACTGAAAGTAATATAATTAAAATTGTGTTTTTTTCTAGTTTAAATGCCTTCATTGATTCTATTATTTTGAGAGCTTAGGTTTCTGTTAGAATGAGGATAACTGAATATATAGACCTGAGTTAGTTTTATATGACCCCTTGCTTCATAGTGGGAGGGTGGGGTATAAGCCATATAGGGGCACATATAAGAATATGGAACCTCATGAACATGAACCAAAGTTAGTAAGGGGTTGGTTCATGACTGAAAGTAAAATTAAAATGAACAAGTTAATAAGGTTGGCTATCTGATTTCTTATAACAAATTAGAAGTGCCTAGTGGAAAGGAAATTTTCTGTTAGAAGATGCTTCTGAGAAGTGATGGAGGAGACAATGAAAGTTTCTTGGTCCAGATGTGAGATTTAATCAGTGTGGGGAACTTTCAACAAGGAAATTTTTCCCACAGATGCAGTTTGCCAACTTTTCTATAATTTAGAGATGTGAAAATTGCTTGGGGCAACAAAGGGTTAAGTGACTTGCCCAAGGTAACAGTCAGTATTTGAGATAGGACCTGTACCCAAATCTTTCAAAGTCAAAGACCAATATGCTATGCTGTTTCTCAATAAGAAGTGTTTGTAGAAAGCAATGCAATTCACAAATAGCCTAAATAAAGCATCTTATCAGAAAGATGACTACTTTAAGTGAAGGGACATATTTTAAAGATTTATTAAGCAATTCACTAGTTAAAACTATCATAGAATTTGATGAATAAGGTTTTGCTGTGATGTGCAAATGCTACCCGAATGTGCAAATGATACTTAAAAGTTTTCATACTCTTTCATGAGTACAACTTTTGTCCAAAAGAAGCTTCCCATGTCACAACCATTAGCAGAGCCCAGCAAAATGCCCACTTGTTGCCACCCACCTATAGCTGATGATGTCTACTTAAATGGAAAGTCCCAGGGACCCTTTTCAAAAACTGCATTCTGACAATTGTCTTTTGTGAGTTTTTTACTTATTGAGGTAGAGTCTAAGACACTTCCTGCAGTGCAGTTCCCAAAGGTGTCTGACAGCTATTTCAGCTGCATTCTCACTTGGCAACTGTTCTAATCAGTGCCCTGGAGGGTGAAATAATGACTGTCCAATCACAGAATCTTACAGTCAGATACAAGTCCCAAAGTTACACAATTTATGAGAAGAGGCAGTTATAGTTCAGTAAATGTCTATTTGTAATCTTCATTACCCCCATTATGAATTTCCCCTTACAATAGATTTATTTTCATTTTAGTGCATTAAAAAAAGCTTACTCTGTAGCTATGAGTCTCACTTATGGAGTCTTTCACAATGAAATATCCTGTTTCCAGAGCATCTTAAAGCATTTTTTCATTGAATCCTGTCACTAGGAAGTTACATCAGTAGCATCGTTGCTGTTTTTAGACTGTCTGATGATGTTTCTTGTCAAAACTGATAAAATTTTTTTCCAAAATTTCAGCACAGGTGGGAAATTTAATATCATGTGTTTAAATAATCCATTCATTATCTCATTCATAAAGGCATCTGAGGTATGAGTTGTTTATTCATTAGTTAACCAATGTTAATGATAAACTCAAAGCTACAAAAATAAAGGAATGAAGAATGCACTGGACATGTGTAGATGGTAGTGGATTGTCTAACTCAGTGTTCTCTCAGACTTTGCATAAATTTGCTTCATTTATTGGTTAAGTGGAGTATATTAAATATTTATTATGTGTCAGAAACTGTACTGTGCACTGAGGATACAGAAACAGAAAAGAAACAGTCCATGCCTTATAGGGCTTATGTTGTATTGGAAACAACATGTACTCATACATGTAAATATTAAAATATGTACAATAGTTAAAAATTAATTTCAGTGGTCTCTACTAATTGATGGGGGGGGGACCAGGAATGACCTCATGTAAAAGTGATTGAGCTTAGTTTTGAAGAAAGCTAGAGATACTAAGAGTTGGTGACGGGAAGGGAGAGTATTCTAAGCACAGAGGAATATGGAAGAGCTTCAGGGCGTTCTATCCTAACCAATTGTACAGTAGTTGAGTACTATATAAATGTTAGCTATTATGGAAATATAGTTCAATCACACCCTGTACTGACTTCATTTACTGCTAAAAATATTTTAAGTTAAACCTTCCTTCCTGATAGCTATTGCTACTGAAAGAGGAAATATTTTTTTTTGAAAATCAATGCTTTATTTTTTAGACTGAAAAGTTAAATTGCCCACAGGAGCCAGTCTAAATGAGTGGTTTGGTTGAATTGAGTTTTTTTGGCAAATTGGAGGAATTTTGTCTATAGAAAAAGGTGTTATTATCCAAGCATCTGAAGAAAATTAGAGAGAAAAGTTGAAAGAAGTAATTAGTTCAACATGATGAAAATGTGTTAAACTGAAGTCAGATAGCAACAATGGGAAAAAGAAAACTAGAACCAGCAATATTCATGGAACAGCTCATGGAATGTGACTTGGAAGCAGCAAAATTTAAGGTTAAGAAGTCAAGAATATAAGATGGTGGGGAGGAAGCAAACTATCTAACCTCTTATAATATTCCCTTCCAGAAAACTTTAAAATAATGCTTCAAATAAAATGTTGGAGTGGCAGAGCCAACAAAAGGTTGGGGTGTGACGTTTTTGCAGCCTAAAAGAACTTAGGAGGTTGATAGGAGAAGTTTATAATACTATGGGCGCCCAGAGTGCACCCAGTGGCAGCACTAGCAGTGAGCCTTGGAGGTGGATGTGGCAGCAGCAGTAGCAAATGTGGTAACTCTCAGCCCAGAGACAGTAAGGTGGTTGGACAACCAATAAGAAAGGGATTACAGGGGACTATTTGCTAGTACTGGGTATAACTGGAACTTATCGGCACCTCTGTTACCCATATACAGTACTGGGCCATGATTCTAGGGCAGAGAGGAGCTCTTGTGGTCATTCACAAGGGAGGAGAGGCCATGGCTGTAGTTTCAGGGTCAAGAAGAGTGCTAGTATTTGTAGTTGCAAGGAAACAGGGGCCTTCCTAGATAAAGACTAGAGTGTAGAGCAATGACCACACTTCTCCCCAGATCATGTCACCTTGGGAGGACTGAATCCTTGCAGAGTCCCAGAACTAGCACTGAAAACAGTATCATGAAAAAGCCTGAAGCTGGGAATAGTGCCTCCCCATCCCCAGGTAAGCAAAGCCCAACTTAAAAAAAATTATTTACTTTCAGTTTACAATATTCAGTTTCACAATCCCTTGAGTTTCAAATTTTCTCCCCCTCCTACTTCTCCCCTTTCCCCTCCATGGCAGCATGCAATCTGATATAGGTTCTATAAATACCTTCACATTAAACATTAGTCAAGTTGTAAAGAAGAATTATAAACAATGGAGTAAACAACGATAAAGGAAGAATGAAAAAAAACTAAACACATAAGAGAGAGAGCAAGTACTTTGCTTCAGTCTTCATTCAGACTCTGTAGTTCTTTTCTCTGGATGTGGATATCCCTTTCCATCATTAATCTTTTGGAGTTGTCTTATAACCGTGCATTGTTGAGAAGAATCCAGTCTATCAAAGCCAGTTATCACAGGTATGATGTGTCTGTAATTGTGTACAAAGTTCTCCTGGCTCTGCTCTCCTCACTCAGCATCAGTTTATATAAGTCACTCCAAGTTATTATGAAGTCTGTCTGCTTCCCATTTCTTATAGCACAACAGTATTCTATTATATTCATATACCACAACTTGTTTAGCCAATCCCCAATTGATGGATATCATCTTGATTTCCAATTCTTTACCACCACAAAAAGAGCTGTTATAAATATTTTTGTACATACAGGTGCAAAGCCCAACTTTAACATAAAGTTCAAAGTCAAGAAATAGTCTGATAAAATGAATAAACAACAATAACAACAAAAAGAGAACTTGACCATAAAAAAGCTACCATGGTGGCAGGGAAGACTAAGGCACAAAATCAAAAGAAGATAACACTATGAAAACAGCTATAACCAAAGCCTCAAAGAAAAATGCTAATTAAGTACAGCCTCAACACCAATTCCTGGAAGAATTAAAGAAAGAAATACGAGTTTAAAGGGGGAAAATGGAAAAAGAAATGAGAGTAATGCAAGAAAACTATGAAGAGAAAATTAATGACTTGGTAAAAAAGACAGAAACATTACTGAAGAAGATACTAGAATTGGTCTAATGATGAAAGAGGTACAAAAATTCACTGAAGAAATCCAGAGCTTATAAAGCAGAAAAGGCAAAGTCAGAAAAAAGTACAGAAGTTTACTGAGAAAAATAATTCCTTAAAAATTAGATTTGGCAAGTACAAGCTTGCCATGAGACATCAAAACAGTAAAAAAAAGTCAAAAGAGTGAAAACAAATAAAAGAAAATGTGAAATAGAAGACTTTCAATCACTCCCAATGAAAAGATCAGAGCTGAATAGAAAATCTGACATTCAAACAGAAAATCCAAGAGAGGCATAAAATTGTAGACATGAAAGAGAAATCATAAGGTACTCATGAAGTTTAAACTATTTACATTCTAAAATGAAAAGATGATACATCCAACTCCTAAGATATTAATCATTATTAGGGCTGTTAGAAGTTTATATAGATGGAGGGCATTCATGTGAATTGATTATGTTGGGATGGTCAAAAAAATGTAAGTGTTAGAACAAGGGATGTTCTGGGAGAAGGAGGAAGGGAGGAGTATATTGGGGGAAACATTCACAAATAAAAGCAGTGCCCAAAGAAGAGTTTTACACTGGAGGGTATAATAGGAGTGGTAGTGAAAGGCAATGCTTAAACCTCACTGTCATCAGAATCGGTTCAAAGAAAGAAGGATATATATATATATATATAATCCAACAGGGAAATAGGAGGGGAAGAAGACAAAAGAAGAGGATGAGAATAAAAGGAAGAGAAGATTAAAGGAAGCAGTAGTCAGAAGCAAAACAGACTTTTCAGGAAGGACAGGATAAAAAGAGAGAGAGAAGGATAAACAGAAGAAATTGGGATGAAGAGAAATACACAGTAAATTTCATAGTAACTGTGGATGTGAATAAGATGAGCTCACCCTTAAAATGGAAGAATGAATTAGAAACTAGAATCCAACAATATGTTGTTTAAAAGAGACACACAAAATAGAAATATACACATAGTTAAAATAAGGGACTGTAACAGTCCCTTTATTTATTTCAGCAGAATTTATGTTCTTCAGCTGAAGTAAAAAAACAAATAAAAACCCCCCAAAACAAAACAAAAAAAACAATCAAAGGTGTATGGATGGACTAGGTATAGCTAATATAAACTATAGGAAAGCATCTCATGGGAGAGAATAGCATTCCTAGGTAAGATAATACAAAGTATCTGCTCAACTTGTAGCTGCTTTTTCCTAGAAAGTTTCAATCAAAACTCAATAACTGTACCTTACTACTTAGATATTAATCGGTCACCAAACATGTAATTTTTTTTTCTCCTAGCATTGTACAATTCTCCATTCATCATTCACAGCATACTGATTTACTCTTTATCTTCTCAGTCTTGTTGTAATTATATCAACTAGGCATCAGTGCTCCATCTGGTTGAAGAGCATGGCTATAAGATCTGTTGTGCCCATGGTGAGATTTTCTTCCTCCTAAGCATTTTAAAAATGCCTCAGTTAGACCATTAATAATAATAATAATAATAGTTAAACATTTACACTGTGCTTACTATGTGCAAGGCACTGTTAAAGGTTTTATAATTATTATCTTGTTTGTTCCTCATAACAACCTTGGGTGGTAAATGCTATTAATATCCCCACTTTACAGATGAGGAAATTGAGGCAAACAAGAGTTAAGTGACTTGCCCAGGCTTGTCCAGACCTGAGGTTGTATTTCAACTCAAATTTTCCTTAGTCCAGGTCTAGTACTCTATCCATGAGCCACCTAGCTACAATTCTGTTAATTTCTCAGCACTGAAAAGACTTCAAGAATGGTGACAGTCATAGATGTCTCTGTCATCTGATGACCAGATGATGTACAAATAAATCCATCATCAGTAATTTCATCACTATCTTATGAAAGCTTTGGCACACCAATGCATGAAATAGAGAAATAGAAAAAGTCTCCCAATCCTCCCTGTCCACTTCTGCTTTTGTAATAACAGTGGTGAAAGAGTGGGAAAAGGTAGAAAAAGGAGCAGAGGATGCTAAGGATCACAGTTTTTAGGACATCTGTAAATATTAGTTTAACTGTTGATACTAAAAATGTGAGGTCCTTGTCCAATGGCCAGTGAGTTAACATGCCACTAGAGGAACAGAACCATCTCACTATTGTCAGTCTCATTATAAATTAAATCAGAAGGAATAAATAGATGATGCAGCTAACTGGAAGATGACTTAATTTTCCTTGGAGAGGCAAATAAAATAGTTGGCAGAGTTGATTTCATTGTATTTCCAAAGATAACAAGAAACATTTCATGGGACCCTTGGGCATCTTGTCTTGCAATGATCATGAGAATAAGCAAAAGAACCCAGAGATTGTTAGCCAGCAAATACCTAATTTCCTTGCCAAGTAGAAAGACATGGAAGCCAAAGTCTACCCTGGTTTAAAATATATATATATATATATATATATATATATATATATATATATATATATAAAATCAAGTATGCATAGATGAAATCTGTGACAGATTTCTGGAGGTGACACAATTTTGGAGGTATTGAGAGACTGATTTTCAAGATATTTTTTTTGGGAGGGCAATTGGGGTTAAGTAACTTGCCCAAGGTCACACGGCTAGGTTTTTGTTTGTGCGTTAAGTGTCTGAGGCTGGATCCGAACTCAGGTCCTTCTGACTATGGGCCGACGCTTTACTCACTGTGCCACCTAGCTACCCCGATTTTCATGATATTTTGAAGAGAGAAACATATCGAATGGTTGGAAAAAGTCAAAGACTGATTATGGACAAAAGAAGATGGTTGGAAGGATATCAGTGACTACCAATTATTTGTCTGTTTTCTCATCTCTACAAAATCTTCATGAAATTAATTTATACATATTGGGGGTTTCTTTGATGAAAACATGGGAAAGAAATAGATGGTTTTTAAGCAATATTCTATAGTGGACTACCTTTTCAAAGTAACACAGTTGACTTAAAGATAGGGAAAACACATGATCCTACTTTTTTTTGTTGACTACCTACCAAAAAACAATATTTGATGTGTTAGAGCAAAGTACAAACTTACTAGCTCTTAATACTTGACGCCACTTTACAAAGCTGTTGTGAAGAAAGTATGATGCATTGGATATGGGATCAGGGCTGTGGGTTTGAAGGCCAGGTATCCTCCATACTAACTGTAGGGCTTTGGGTAAACTACTTCATCTCTGTGGGCCTGTATCAGCAACCACACTGACATACCCAGGATGGCTGCTAGCACAGGTTCTTAGATCTGCTTTACTAGGAAAGATAGCTATTCAAGGGGTCAACACTTTTTAAAAAAAAAATTTTATATTCATTTAGTTCAGGGGAAAAGTCAGTACCCTGAACTTCAGAGAAAATCCAAACAGAAAATAGAGAAAATATAAGCAGAGAAATAAAGACTGATAGACAGGGCTTCTGTCTGAGAAATTAGCACAGATCAAGAAACAGATCCAACTGTCTGATCAAGGCAATACATACATATTTACCAGAGAGAGAAGCACCATCATCTGGGTTTTTCAAAGCTGGGTAATAGCTGCCCAGAGTCTCATCTGGTCAAACACAAGAACACTATTCTAATGAGTGAACCCCAAAGCAAAATGATAACCTCAGAGTATATATACCTTTTTTAGTGTCAAAAGGCATCACAACACTCATGACTCAGTGCTTAATTAGAAATTAACAAAAGGTGTGAAAGCCTTCCCACATGCAAGCCTCCCGTAAGCAAGCTTCCCTTCATGGGCTTCATGTGAGGCCTATTAATGGACAGGGAAGATCTCAGATACCATTAACATTACAGGGCTTCAGTTTACTCATCTCTAAAATGAAGAAGATTAGACTCGATGAATTCTCAGATCTCCCTTACATCTAGATCAAAGACACTATGACTTATTGTAAGGTGGAATACCACCTATATCTCCCCATCAAGGAAGGCCTATGTTTGGTTCAGTTCAGTTGTCTTTGATTCTTTAAGACCCCTTTAGGGTTTTCTTGGTGAAAATACAGGAGTGGTTTGTCATTTCCTTCTCCAGCTCATTTTACAGATGAGGAAACATAGATAATCAGGATTAAGTGACTTGCCCAGGGTCACACAGCTAGTAGATATTCAGGTTCAGATTTGAACTCAAGAAGATGAGTCTTTCTGACTCCAGGCTTGGCACACTTTTTACTGCACCACCTAGCTGTCCTGGGATTGGTCAAGCTAAGAATATGAGATTAATGCACTTAATTTTAAAAAATGTAAAAAGAAGTAGTTAGCAGAAGAGCTTTTGGGTCCATTTTATGATACCTGGAGAAGCAGAGTTAGTGATGGAAGACTAGGGTTCCAGTTCTGACCTTGCTGCTTCTTGGTAGTGAAAACTTTAAGCACCACATTTAACCTCTAGGAGGTTCAGACAATAATACATGTACCATCTACTTCATGAGGATGATATGACAAGTATGATACATTGTTTGGAACTATAAAATTAAATATAAAATATGAGGTTAAAGTAATAGGTAAGTTGGGAACAGATGGGTGTATTGAAAAAAAAATGCTGGATTCAGAATCAGAGAACCTGCATTTAAATCCTGACTTGGCCACTTACTATATCTACAGTGACTTTGAATAAAACATTTGGTCTGTCTGGCTCAGACAGCTATAAAATCAGGGGAGCAGTCTAGAGGACTTCTGAATTTCCTTATACTCCTTAACCTAAGATTCCATACAATGTGAATTATTATTATTTCCTCATTTCCATAATAGCTTGACTCTGGTGCCTCAACAGGGCATGCAGGTACTCCTGGACTCGCTCTGGAAGGCCAAACTAGTGAAGCTTGACTGCTCTACAGATAACAATTAGGACAGATATTAAGTTTTGGTCCATTCATGGAAGGTATATCTCTCTTACCAAAGAGATAAGTTGGACAAGTACCCCAAGAATCACTACTAGATGACTTATTTTGGGGAGGCCCAGCAAAACATGAAGACCATCTATAGGACTGTGATCTATGGTGGTTTAAGAAGTACCTGTGATAATGGATGTTTGGATCACTGAAGTAAGCATAATTTTCCCATTTGAAACCTAGTAGAAGGGCAAGTAGTGAGGGAAATTGAATTGCAATAAAAAGATAATTCATGGGGAATGTCATCTGAAAATGGCTCGTGTGAAATATAAGTATGAGGAGACCATTAAGAAATAACAAATTTTAAGAACCTGAAATTTTATAGGAATAAATTAAGACATAATTTTACCCCACACTTAGGGAAATTAACTGGCTTCACAACTTTAGGAAAGTCACAATTTTTCTGGGCCTTCCTCATCTACAAAATGATGGATTTGATCGGAGGATGTTTGAGTTCCCTTCCACATCGAGTACTCTGTGACTCCCTTCTTTACTCACTGCAGAGCCAGAATGGGCCAGGATGGGACTGTGTCTCAGGGCACTTAAATCTCAGCAATGGAGGAAAAATTAATACAGTTACTCCTTTAGAAGAAATAATTGACCTCAGTACCTAGTTAGCAGGAACAATTAACTAAAATAGGGGGCTACCAGATTGAAGGGCACTGTTGTTTGTTTTTTTTTTTTCTTTTTTGGAGGGCAATTGGGGTTAAGTAACTTGCCCAAGGCCACACGGCTAGGTTTTTTTTGGTTTTGTGTGCATTAAGTGTCTGAGGCCGGATCCGAACTCAGGCCCTTCTGACTCCAGGGCCGACACTCTACTCACTGCGCCACCTAGCTGCCCCGAAGGACACTGTTAATAATATCCATCTATGAGCTACTATATTAACTAATGATCAGATGAACTTGTCTTAATTACACGTGGTATTTTTACATCATGGATTACAAAGTTAATTTGAGGAAGCTACTCATGCTTCTTCTTCCTCTTCTTCTTTTCCTATTTCTTTCTCTTATTCTTTCTTCTTCCTCTTTCTCCTTCTCTTCTTCTCCTCCTTCTCTTTCTTTGTCTTCATCTTCCTCTTCCCTTTCCTCCTCCTCCTTTTCTTCTTCTGATTTACAAAGTTATATTTTATGAAAAGGTATAGAGAGGATATTTAAATCCTCCAAACCAGGGGAGCATGACTCAAATGTAAACTATTTTACCAGTAAGACAACTATGTAGAGAATACATGGTGTTGAAGGGTACCCCAAAACTCCCAGCCCTGGCAGTTATTTTCTTCTCCATAAGTTCACATTGGCATGATTCTTGCCTGATGTCCAGATTTTCTATTTAGGACTCTTCTCATCTTTTTTTTCCCCTAAGCAGAAAGAGAGAACACTAATAATGGAAAGTGGAACGTAATTGTGAAAGGGTTTTGAAGAATCTGAACCTTCCTAACTTTTCACTGGGAAAAGGTGATAGTGACTTCAGTTTAAAGAAAGGAGATGGATAAACACCCATCTATCTGCAAACAGGTTGGTCCATTCACATATGATAGGAGAAATCTTGGATCCAGGAAAGTGAACAAACACATCTAAAGGGTTCTACTAGATAAGAGGAAGGAGAAAAGTATCAGTCACATTACTACTGAATGATGCAATTAGATAAGAATAGTTTCTATTACTTATTCATAAGAAATGTTCAGGCACTAAACTCCAAAAAATATTTATGAAAGCAATGCAATCAATCAGAGGTCCCAAATTAGAAAAAAGGATGAATCCCCCAGAGAAGTTTTAGCTGTCTGTCTCACTTTAGTTCAACTTCTCTCAAAGATAATAAATCACATTACAAGATTTGGGATTTGAGGATCAGTTTATTTCTGGTTTCCAGCTGTGACTTTCAGGATCTCAAAATGACTGGCTTGATATTTATTCTTTCTCTTGGGAAAGAAGGGAAAACTCATCTACAAAGTTCCCACTATCTTAAAAACTGAAAATATTAGCTGTTACAATTCCTACTGGCTGACCTCAACTCAAGAGGACACCACTTGACTGGCTCAGCTTCTTAAAAAAACAAAAAACCCAACCTTCTGTTCACTTTAGATATCACTGTGTGACAATGGTATGGAAGCTTCCAGAATATTATGGATAAAGGAGCTTGTAATATTATCCTCATTTTCTTCCAAACTTCAAGTAGCAAGGATAGCTTTCTTGTGCACTATGAAATTATAATTAGTGTATGCAGTTTCTTGGAAAATGCCTGAATTGCTTTTGGCTTATTAAAAAAAAATCAATTTGCTTTTTAACCAAAAAAGTCGAAAAGACATGACATGCCAAGAATTAGGCAGTTCAGCATTTGGCTATTGTCCATGACCATACAAAGTGTATGGACATTATCCATAGGAGGTTTTTGCCTTTTTTTTTTTCATGCATGATGCCTCACCACATAAGCGACAAGCTTATAGGATAATTGTGAGTTCAAGAAGAAAGCCAAAGGGATTCCAATTGGAAACATATTGCCATTTTCCACAAACCTCTAACTATCACACTTTAAGGCTACTTATGCTCCTTGAGAGCAGAGATTGTATCACTCTCTGTATTTACATCCCTAGACCTAGCCCAGTGATTGGCACAAAATTGGTACCTAATAAATTCTAGTTGGTTGATTGAGTTTATTCTTTTATGTGCTTCGGGAAAAATTAGAATAAGTTCTTTGTGCCTTAGAGGGCTACTATAAAGGAGGATGAAGGGACTCTCCTTCTTAGGAGCAGATGGAGGTGAGAAATGGGGTTTTTGTGTTTCCTAGGTCAGAACCTCAGAAGGGATGAAGTAGAAAGAGGCTGGCTGATTAATTATCATGACATTAATTGATGTCAACACTGGTGCAGTAACAAAAATCATTGAACTTGGATTCATGAGATTTGAGTTCTGACCCCAGATCTACTTGGTATGACCTTAGGAAAATCATTTGACATCTCTGGGCCTTAGTTTCTTCACCTGCAAACCGAGAGGATTGAACTAGGTGATCTTAGCACCAGTTTCCTCCCTTCCTATATTAGATCTATAATTTTATGATCCTGTGATCCCAATTTGCTTAAAAGGGAAGAAGGGGAAGTTCTGAAAGGGTCATGAGAGAGAATCACATTTATTAGAAATTAGGGAGCCTGTGACCAGTCAAATGTCATTTATTAAACTTATTCTATGTCTTATTGTTTGAAGAAGGATAATAACAGTGTTGGACCTTAAGAAGCATATGGTATGGTTGGGGAAATAAGATATAAACATAAATAAAGTTAAGTAACTATGATAGAATAGACAACTCCTTGTGAGATGGAATTTTGTTTCCTCAAATGTGAATGTTTGTACTTGAAATCATAGATAGTATGATGTATTATATATGAATATATGTACATATATGGTTATCTAGTTATATATTGATAGAATCATATGCAACTACATATAGTTATATATACATATATGTTTAACCATATATGTAGGCAGACATATGGATATATGACATATATGTATGTAGAAACATATACATATATACACACAATTATTTATCATTATATTTTTGTACATCATATTAACTTGTACAATCTCAATATATGTACTAATATCATCCAATGAGGAAACAAAACTCAAGATGTCAGAGAGAGGAGTAGAGAGGGAATGCTTTCTCATATGCCCTCAGCAGAGCACTAGCTGCCTGACTGGTCTATTTCTTGTCTGTCTCCACTTGCCATATCCTAGGGTCCATCTTCCTGGTTCACTTCTCCATGGAGTACCACTACTGTGCTAGCTGGCCTAAGCACCTACATAACAGAACAGTGTGGGATCAGAGGTAGTTCCTTTCCCCAACTTCCATTATCCTTCCTCCCTACTCATAGTAAACTCCTGTTGAACTCTTCCCAGTCTTCATTTCCTCTGCTTTCCCTTTCCACATGTGCTCTGTAACATTCCTCTATTGTTAACAAACTCCCCTTTACCCTTTGACATTCCTTCCATCTTCTGTGGCTGACTAAAATAAGGGTTCTCCTAAAGATACTGCATCTTTTGATACCTTCTCCAAGTTTGGTTGCTTCTTCCCTTAGATGTCATGATTTGTGGGGCTAGGAGGAGAAGATGGCATACATATCTGCCATTATAGGTCAGAAAGTTCTCCTCTATAGCAGTCCACTTAAACTCAACCAGATCCTTGTTGCTATCACTGATGAAGCTCCAAGTCACTCTCCCTACGAAATATAGGATCTGATTTTCTCTACCTTGACTCCCTCTCACTTCAATTGGCTTGGCTTATTCTTTCCCTTCCCCAAGTCCCATCACCTTCTTCTCCACTGGTCATGTCTAAGAATCTCCCTCATACCCAATGAATTTGCCCCAGCTCTTGGAATCCCTAATATGTCTCTGATTAGGTTGTAAAAATTTCAGAGAAGATAATGAATTCATGTTATTTTTAAATCTTGAATGAATGGTTCACAGTATTGAGACTACAGTGAAAGGGATATCCAGTGGGAGTACAACTAAAAAGGGTTTATAAACCAAATAAACAAGGAAAGGAACTCTGTCAGCCTTCTGTAGAGTTTCTTTCCATGATATTTTCCAAGAATAGAAACTTAAATGCAGTCACAGGAAGATGAGAAGCCAAGTTGAGTAGTTGAAGTGATTATTATGATCTACAAATTGGAAACAGAAGGAAATATGAAAGTGTGTCAAGAAATTGTGTGGTATATTCAAATCCTTCAATAGCTCTGAATTCTTTTCAATTTATAAGCTCTAAAATGGGCAAGTTGGAATTTATTTGTGGATCTTATTTAGGTGTCTAGGTAGTATAATGGATAGAGTACTGGATTTGGAGTCAGAAAGAGCTAAGTTCAAATCTTGCCTCAGACATTTACCAGTTATGTGACCTTGGGTAAGTCACCTAACCTTTCTCAGACTCAGTTTCTTAATCTGTAAATGGTGATAATAATAATATCTTCTTTTTAGGATTGTTGTGAGCATTAACTAAGATAATATGAAAAGTGATATGAAGATAATATGAAAAATAATATGAAAAAAGCTATATAAATAGTAACTATTATTGCTGTTATGAGAAACTAGGTGGTGCTGTGTGGATAGAGTGTGATGGGCCTGGAGTCAGGAAGACTCATCTTCCTGAGTTTGAACCTAGACTCAGATACTTACTAGCTGTGTGACCCTGGGCAAGTCACTTAACTCTGTGTTTCCTTATCTGGAGAAGGAAATGGCAAACCACTGTAGTATGTCTGCCAAGAAAACCTCAAATGCAGTCCTAAAAGTCAGACGTGAAATAAAACAACTAGACAAAAAAAAAAAAAGATTGCCGTTGTTGCTATTCTCATCCCATATGACTCTTGCCTGCATCCTTCCATAAGTTCTCCACAGGGAATGTACTATTTGAACCAGAGTCCTTCCTTTCTTTCTCCTGATATTTCACGGGTACCAGTTGAGGCGCTCTCTGGCTCCACTGTTGTCATCATATACTCTTGCCACATCACTAACTCATTGACATCTTTCACTCTCGCTCTTCAGAGTTACTAATCGAGTATATTCTGTAATTTGATCACAGCCCACCATTGGTCTCTCCCATTGCTCTCTCTTCATTTTAATCTTTTTAGAAGCAGCTGTATTTCACATCTTGCTGCTGTATAACAACACTGTAGAATGTTCATATTAACAATATAGGATTTTGCTTTCATGGGAACTCTGGAACTGTAAAGAAGCTTTGCAATTTCCCCAAAATAATCCAGTTTGTTCCCCTCCTCCTGTTCGACTCTGGGTCCAACTTTTGCTACTCTGTACTTTACATCCAAGTACTTTAATACTGCTTAAAAAAAATCTACAAGGAATCTGTCCAAAGGTCTGTTGAAATCTAAACATAGATATTCTTCATCCACTTGGATTTTCGTATGGATGGACAAATCAGACTACTTCAAGTCAGTACCGATCTTTTTGGGGAGACTTTGTGAGATTCTGTGACATTGTCCACAAACTAGTGCATCTAGAGGACCTCTTTGACCTGGATTCTGTGCTGGATCTCCACAGTCAAAGTAGACTTTTTGGACTCTCTTAATTTCCTGGTTGTATTAACTAAAAGGGGTTAAGGTGTTAGATAAAACTATTCATTATTTGTAGTATATCCTATGTAAAAACTGGGGAAACTGCCAAAGATATAAAATATTATCATTCCTCTCAATTAAATTCAGCAAATATTTATCAAGTGCCTAATATTTGTACAAGCTAAAAGGGAGCATAGCCCAACTGAATGAAAGCAGAGTTTAGCATCAAAAAGACTAGGTTCTGTCTGGCCTCTGGCAGTATGATGAAGGGTAAATCACAAGTTCTCAGTCTCTAAGCAACTCTCTAAGACTAGAAATTTCAGAAAAAATGCTACTTGGATTTATTTTCATTTTCGTTCAGTCATTTCAGTTATGTTTGACTCTTCATGACCCCATTTGGGGTTTTCTTGGAAAAGATACTGAAGTAGTTTGCCATTTCTTTCTCCAGCTCATTTTACAGGTGAGGAAACTGAGGCAAACAGGGTTAAGTGACTTGCCTGGAGTCATACAGGTAGTAAGTGTCTAAGGCCAGATTTGAATTCATATCTTCCTGATTCCAGGCCCTGTGCTCTGTCTACTGTCTCCACCCAGACTTCCTACTTGCATTCATAGAGGGAGTCTATATACAAAGCACTATGCTAGATACTGTGGATTTAAAGACAAAAAAAAAGGAGAGAGTACCTGCCCTCACAGAGTTTATACTTTTTTGATGAGGATATAACATGTACCATAGCTAAGTATAATAAAGAGAGAATTGCTGGGTATGGTGGGTACAATGGAGAGATCTAGATATCATGTTCTACGTAAATGAGAATGGAGAGAACACTGAGGGGGATAAGGAAAAGATTTTGTTTGTTTTGAAGAAGTGGCACTTGAGATAAGTGTTGGAGGAAGAGGTCTCCCAAAGGTTAAAGAGAGTAAGGAGGAAGTACATTCCAGGCATAAAGACATGCAAAGATGCCAGAGAGTATATTGAGCTCCTGGAAAAGCAAGTAGCTCAGTTTCACTTGGATTTGAATACAAAAAGAGGAATAATGTGAGATAAAACTAGAAAGGGAGTATGGAGACCAACTGTGGAATGCCATGCTGAGTAGTTCATAGTTCAGACTAGAGACAACTAGAGACATAGTTCAGTCATTGATGCTTGCTGAACAGAGGAATGCCAAGGTAAGATGCATTCATTAGGAAAATTATTTTTGTAGCTAAGTAAAGGCCAATCTATGGAGAGGGGAGAGAAGAGAGATAGGGAGACTAGTTAGGAGGCTACTGAAATTGCCCAGGTGTGAGTTGTGGAAAGCCTGAACTAGGGTTGTGGCTCCATGAATGGAGAGAAGTATGCAGAAGAAAGAGATATGATGGAGTTGGGACTAATAAATCTTCGAAAAAGATGTTCTCTGATGGTTAAGGAAAGGGAAGTGTCAAGTATGATGATTAAAATGTGGGATTAAAGATCAAGTGAGATTAGGCCTGGATGTATTGATTTGGGAGTTTCTTGTACAGAGCTTATAATTGAATCTATAGAAGTAGATGAAATTACCAAGAAAACTCAGAGAAGAGAGACTCAAAGGATATTAAGTTTTTAGAGGGAGAGTAATATTTGCCTATTTGTATCTGCTTAATTATAACATAGCTTAATAATACTAAAAGAGTTGGGCATTTCAACAACTGAGAAATTCTACTGACCTTCCAGTATATGGGAATTAAAAACATAAAAAAAAATATGTAGGGATTTTTTTTAACCCCACAAGATAGCTCTCCTAGGTTTTAATAATTTTTTTTTTTAATTTTTATAGTCTACTCCTGGGAAGGGGAACCTACCGCCTCAAGACCACACATAGCCTTCTAGGCCCTTGGGTGTGGCCTTAAGACTGAGTCCAAGTTTTACAGAACAAATCCTTTTATTTCACTTGGTCATATAATCAGCTCTTATAGATTCAATTATCATCTCTACACAAGTGAGTCTCAGATCTATTTGTTCAGTTCTAACCTCTTTCCTGACCTTTAGACTCATGTCTCCAAGTGCCCATTGGATATTTTGCACTGAATGCTCTGTACATATCTTAACATCAAACCATTTACAACTGAGCTGATTATCTTCCTTCCTAACCCCAACCCTCCACTGCATTATTACTATGGACAGCACTACCATCCTTCCAGTCTCCCAGGCTTGTAACTTAGATATCATCCTCAAGTCTTGGCTCTGTCTTACCTTCCATATTTAATCAGTTTCCAAGTCTTGGTTTTTTTTTTTTTTCTGCCTTAGCAACATTACTCATATAAGCCCCCTTCTCTCCTGTGATATTTGTCACCACACTGATGCAGGCCCTTAACACTTCACATATGAACTATTATCCTCACCTGCTTTGTGGTCCCCTGTAATAGTAATGAAATTTGAATATCCCTTTGTGTTGGGAAACTAAGAGGTATTTGGCACCTAGTTTCAAATTAAGCCTCTGTTAAAGAACAGAGGCTTTATATGAACCTCTGTTGCTGACTTAACAGGAAGGGGCTGAACAGGGAACCCCTGTTGCTGACATGGCAGAAAGGGGCTGAACGGGGGGGAGCTATACCATATATAAGGAAGACCACAAGCTGGGAAAGTCAGAACTTCTTGGGATGAGCACCTGAAGGCTGGGCTGCTGCTGCTGGACTGGAACTTCCATGGAGAAAGTGATTTTGATTTTGAGGACAAAGCTGCTGAAGACTTCCAAGGGCCAGCCATAGCTGCTGAGGCTGCTGAGGATTTCTGAGGGCCAAATGGAGCTGCCAAGGACTGAGGAGGTATGACTGTTGTGTCAGTATTCTGTATAAATGTTGTTGTGACTTTGTTAATGTGCATGAATGTTATTGTGGCTTTGTTAAGCCTTATCTTCCCAGGAACAGAGACTGTGAAGGATTTGAGATGGACTGGACATTGTGAGCTCCAATGTGGCGCAGGAACTGCATGGAGAGCTGGACAAGTTGCTGGGAGCTGTCTGACTTTGAACTCAGGTGGCAGTTGGTTAGATTGGGGCAGGAGCTGGGACCATGGAAGTCAAGATGAAAAGACCTTCCCATGGGTACTGAGTAGTGATTAAATTGTGATTTACTTTTGACCAAGGGGTGGATGGCCTGTGTATTTTCCATCACCCCTTAAGAGAGTACTGAGTAGTGACTGATGATTGAATAATGACTGATAACTGAATAGTGACTGATTTGTAACTTAGTGTGCCTTATGGGTGGTGGACTTTGACCTTTTGTGCTTTATGATTGAATGATTGAGTTACTAAGTGATAGATTAACTAAGTGATTGTACTTTGTTGAAAACTGTATGACCACTTTGGTGAAAACTATGTGGCCATTTTAGTGACAAGTTGTTGAGTTGTGACATGGTGAATGCTGTATTTTGATTTTCTGTGATAAGTTGTAACATTGTGAATGCTGTACCTTGATTTTCTGTGAATATTTTGCTCTGATTTGTTATTGAATAGAGAGTTCACTATACTGTGTAATCAGAACCTTGAAAAGCTGTTCACAGCAGCAGTCCTCTGGAAAGCTGCTTGTGCATGGCTTTACATCTCCCTGAGTCAAGTCTCCCTGTACTCTAGATCATCCTTTACTCAGCTATCAAATTGATTTTCTAAAGTACAATCCTGACCATGTCACCCTCTGTACATTAAATTCCAGTGGTTCCCTATTACTTCCAGAATCAAAGAGAAAATTCTCTGTTGGCTTTTAAAATTCCTCATTAACCTAGCCCCTTCTCACGTTTCCAGTTGTCTTACCTCTTATACTATATCTATCTATCTATCTATCTATCTATCTATCTATCTATCTATCTACATATCGATCTATTTCCATCCAGTGGCACTAGCCTCCTTGCTGTTCCTCATACATGACTCTCCATTTCAAGACTCTAAGTGTTTTCACTGACTCTCCCCCATGTGTTGTAACAAATCTGCATTTTAAAAATATACCTTATAACAGATTTGACTGTACTTGCTTACTAAATGCTTGCTAACCTGATTTGCAGACTTGTTCATTCATTCAGTTGTGTCGAGCTCTTTGTGTTCCTATGGACCTGGCCTTTTTACCTTCTATCTCCCAAAGTCTGTCCAAGCTCATTGCTTCTATTACATTCTCTGGCCTTCTCATCCACTTCCATCTTCTTCTCCTTTTACCTTCAATCTTTCCCAGTATCAGGCTTTTTTTCCTCCAATGAGTCTTGTCTTTTCATTAAAAGTATTTAAGCTTCAGCTTCAGTGAAATTACTAGTTCTACTTCTCTGGAAATACTCCAACTTGTCAATGTCTGACTTAAAATGTGTCACTCAGATATTATTATGAAATACTGTGCTGGTATGGCCAGTATGTTTGCTTCCCTGAGCAAAATACTATGCTTCTATTAAGGAAGCCTAATATTACATTCAATTATCTTTGGTAGCCATATGACACTGTTAACTTATGATCAACTAAGGTCTTTAGATCTTTTCTGTATAAATTTCTCTATAACTACATCTTTATTTGTACTTAAACAATTCTTTCCTTTTAACCCAAGTGTAGGACTTCACTTCTATCCATAAACAAATTTATTTTATTAGATCTTTACCATCATTCCAGTGTTTTTGAGATCTTTTTGGACCTTGAATCAGTCATTTAATATATTAGCTATCGTTTTAAGCTTCATATCTTCTTCAGATTTGGTAAACATGGACTTTAGATCTTCAATTAAATAACTGGAAAAGTATTGAGCAGGTCAGAATAGAAAACCGATACCTTAACTCTGATGCTAATTCTGACTACTGGTCATATCTCTTCATCTTATCTACAAGGATATCATGAAAGACTTTGTCAAATTTTTGTTAATCAAAAAGTATTTACAAAGTACTGTACCTACTGCGTGTTCAATATTGTGCTAGACACTAGGGATATAGAGACCAAAATGCCTTTAAAGTACTTTTATTCTATAAGGGAAGACAATGTATACATATGTAAGACTATGCGAAATAAATTCAAGGTAGTTTTGGGAAGAAGGTCATTAGTGGCTGGAGAGAGGTAGTGTTCAGGAAAGGCCTCATGTATAAGTTGGTACTTTTGATGATTCTTGAAGGACACAAGAAATTCTGAAAAGGACTTTTTGTGTGGAGGGAATTCATTTGAGGCATAGAAGACAAAGTAAAGGCACAGAGACTAGAAATAATTTAATGAACAGTAGAGTTCTGATATGGGCAGCTAGGCTGCCTAGTGGATAGAGCACTGGGCCTGGAGTCAGGAATACTTAACTTTCCTGAGTTCAAATCTAGACTCAGACACTTACTAGCTATGTGACCCTGAGTAAGTCATTTAACCCTTCTTGCCTCAGTTTCCTCATCTGTAAAATGAGCTGGAGAAGGAAATGGAAAACTGCTTCAGTATCTTTGCCAAGAAAACCCCAAATAGGGTCATCAGGAGTCAGACGTGACTGAAAATGACTAAACAACATAGTTAACATAGTTCTGGTGTAAGGAGCAGTAATGATGATAATTTGGCTTGAATCAATTAAATAAATGAAAGGTAGTACAGTACTGTATAAAAGGGATGGAAGAGTAGGTTGGGGTCAAGTAATGAAAGGTTTTAAATGTCAAATAATTAAGTTTACAGCAATTTGCTGACCTGGTACTTTTGTCAATAAAGGGAATAATGTTATTTGGAATGGATTTGCATGATAGGATTATAGTTTTGGAGGTGGAAAAAACCTGTGCTCTTTGGATTGAGAGGAGTCTCATTCTATAAATGTAAAGTCTTCTATTTGGCCTTCAAAGCGCTTCATCACCTGTCCCACCCCCCCTTTTTTGCCTTTCCAGCCTCCTTATACCTTGCTCCTCTCTGATCCACTTACACTTCTTCAGACAAGATAGGCCATCTCTCATCTCCATGCTGCTGAACTAGCCGTCGCTCATGCCTGCAATGCTCTGCCCTCTCACCTCCTCCTCCTTTTAGTTTCTCTGGCTTCTTTCAAGATTCTGCTCAAATACCACCTTTTGGGGGAGATCTTCCCTGGTCCTTGCTGCTCCCCCCAGCACTTAGGGCCTTTCTTTCTCTCACATCTACTCTGTATACTGGGTATCCCAAAAGTCTTAGTGCAGTTATAAGCTCTAATAGCTCATAACGGCATTAAGACTTTTGGGACAATCCTGTATATCTCATGTGCACCTAGATATTTACATGGCCTCTCCTCTTTTGAATGTTAGCTCCTTGTTGGCAGGGATCATGTTAACCAACTGACTGGTTTATAGCATCTGGCAAGCAGTGTCAAGTTTTCCCAAGGTTAGCAAGCAATCACTCCCTCTGACCTTCAAGATCTGCTCAGTTCTGAAATGTACACACACACATACACACACAAGTACACACACATACACACATGCACACACATGTATACACATGCTTAGGAATCCTTAGTTTCATGTTTATTTATTGATATCTGCAAGGATGCACATTGTACAGCTTGTCAGTCCTAATTAGGGTGAGACATGGTTGTCTTTGCAATGCCCTTCTCTCTTCCCCCTAAAATGTACCACTTCACTTCCCATAGGAGGAATATTTCTCAGGTCTCTAAAAGTTCAGGTTTATATAGAACACAGCCTTCATATACAGAGACAGCATAGGGATAATGGTCTATCTCTGTTCTGCTTTCTGAGGTGCTACCCCTACTCCCTCTTTTTAGATTCTGCTTTGACCCTTTTGACATTTTAATTGGTGGGGAAACAAGGTCTCTTTAATTCCATTCCCCATTTCTGCTCCTTGAACTTGAGCCTTTTACAATACTTGACTGTAACTTTGATTTTGGGATGGGTTGCTGGCATACAGCCTAGGCCTGTATGACCTTGGCAAACTTCTTATCATATAGGGTATATGGGAACCTTTCAGGTATATATCATAAATGTTACCAAGCAATCAAAAGCTTTATAGATAAATGTACATTCATTTTATTGGAGAGAAGGCACTCTCAAGCAGGTTGCTTGCCTCTGTTGCTGAATCAGACAAAACAAAATTTCCCTAATTTGCAGGGTAGGATAGAATATTTATATGGTAATATGTTTATAGTATTCTAAAGGAAGTTTCTTGACCAGGGGGACTCACTTTTCATTGCAGGTAAGTTATTCAAATATCGTATGGCTTATGGTCCATCAGTCATCTGAATATTCCATGCTCATGGTAGCAATTATCACTTGCCTTTTGAACTCCTCACAAACCATCTGTTAATCTCCCTCAAAATCCCCAAATCTCCCCAAATCCCCCCCAAAAAATTGAGCAGTAAACCAATCATACAGAAATTTAAATGACTTAAGATAGAATAATATTCACTTCATTGTATAGTGAGAAGTATCCTGATAAACTTCTACCTAAAATAATCTACAGATGGAAAAATAGTACAAACTGATGTTTCTTAAATCAGATGGAGGAAAATAGAAATTGGATTACATTTAGTTAAGCCAAATTATTCTAGAGAATTATCTAGATACTTCAGAGAACGGGTTTTCATTTTCCAAAATTGGATAAAATTTTCGAACTCCATCTATGATTTGATTTTGATAATCTAACATTATGTGAAAATCCAGTCATTGTCTCAGTGTCCAGTCTCTAAGATGACAAACTTTTCTGGTAAGAGAAAGTCATCTTCAGAAAGTAGAGCAGATGGAAATAGTAACTTTAAAAAAATCCCAAGTGTTTTCATAAGCATTACCTCCTTATCTTAGGTGACCTTCTCCCAACTTATTTTTAATCTAGATTTTAGTCAATCAGGAGGTAACATCTAACATCTGTTTTCCTGGCTCAGTCAGGGACAGGATTCACCTGCATATTTCTTATTCCCCCTCCCCTCCCACCCGGCCCCCGACTCTAATAGACACTGATTAGTCCAGAAATACTCCCTATCCAGCAGGATGTATAAAACAGTGCAGAGGGGGAAAGAACCCCCAAACAAAAACAAACAACCTTTTCTGTGGGATCAAAGTTTGCCCTTTGTTTATTTGTGCCACTCTTGCTTACTCTAGCTTCCTAGACTGCTATACCCACAGTACCTGCTTTATTTTATTAATTACCTAATTTAATTACCTAATTTCCTTCGTTCTCAAATTGTGGATCTTTCCTTGCCAATAGCAGTGACACATGTTTGACTTCTAGTGAATTAGCTTCCTGAATCTGGTTCCTCCTGGGGAGTCCCATCCATTTTGTTAGAAATCTAAGCCTGGCAGACTCTTGAACCCTGGCCTGATCTGGTAGATGAGGGGGTTGGTAACTACTTCTAAGATGTACTCCATCTCTGTGTTTGCTAGACTTTTTCATTAAGGGAAATGAGACTACCCTCACACTTCATTCTCTGTAACTTATAGTCAGTCTCCTTCAATTGCTATCTTTTCCTTTCTTCTTTCTCTCTTTTTGTTGCTCCAAACAAATGTAAAGTAACAACGACTTCCTTAAAAACTTCAGGGGAATTATTGATATTCATTCATTCAAGAAATGCTTTCCCCAATTTCAGCTAAGAGCACTATACAGGGAAGGTACAAATTTAGACAGGGCAGTCATTACCTTTCAGCATCTTGTAATCTGCGGGGGGGAATTTGCTGCGGGTAGAGAAAAATGATGCCAATCTGAATATGATAAGTGAATAAAAGGACTATAAAGGGCTATGAGATCAGATAAAACTGAAATCATTTCTTATGGGGCCTTTCTCTGCTCAGGGAAATATTATGTACTTTTGACTTAGACCAATGGTCCTCACACTTTTTGATCTCATTACCTTTTATGATCTTAAAAATTGAGGATTCCAAAAAGTTTTTGTTTATGTTATGTCTATTGATAGTTGACATGTGAGAAATTAAAGTTAAGAAAATTTTAAAATATTTATTTTCATTAAATAATGATAGACCCATTATGGCAACATAAATGACTTATTTTAGAAACAATTATATTTTCTGAAACAAAAATTAGTAGAAGAGTGGTATTGTTTTATACTTTTTTTGCAAATATATTTGATGCCTGGATTAATACATGACAGTCTGATTCTTATCTGCTTATTTGGTCATTCTGATGTAATATGTCATTTTGGTTGAGGCATATAAAGAAAATCCAGCCTTAGATAAGTAGTTGGAAAAAGGAGGAGTATTTGGCTAGGCAAATAATATTTTATTTTATTATTAGGGTAGTTTTGGCTTCATAGATCCCCTCAAAGGATCTCAGAAACACCCAGGAGTCTGTAGAGCACACTTTTGCTGCAATAGCCCTTACTACAATTTTATAGGATGGCATATATAACTCAGTGATAACTAAAACTTTAAAAATTAAAAAGTATAAAAGAAAAATGGTGAGCACACATACACAAAAAAAGAGGTTGTTGGTAACTGTATGCCAGATGTAGCATAGCATAAAGAAACCAGAACAATTTTTGGAAGCACCCTCTCTGGATGGAAGAACAGAACTGTATGCATATTATCTACAGAATGCAGGACAAAGCAGCCTAGTCTTGGACCATTTCTGTAACTAGCACAAAATTATTTTTCCATATCTATTTTGTGGTTTGGGTTCCCAGGAAGGCTTTAGAGCAAGGTATTAGTATACCTTTCAAAAATAATCTTGATTTTCAGAAATTGCCTTGACCTCACATTATTTTTAGTGTCCTTATCCTTATTCCTTCTACTTTTCCATACTTCAAAAGATGAAGGCCAAGTTAGCAAGTACCTATTTAGAATTACCATATTAAAAAGAGATCATGGTAATCATTTATATGGAGAGGAAAGGTACAAATTAGTCAGTTCCTATTTCTTGATTTTCTTTCTTTTTTTTTTTTTTTTTTGCTTTTTAGAGGGCAATTGGGGTTAAGTAACTTGCCCAAGGTCACATGGCTAGGTTTTTGTTTGTGTGTGCATTGTGTCTGAGGTCGGATCCGAACTCAGGTCCTTCTGACTCCAGGGCCAACGCTCTACTCACTGCGCCACCTAGCCGCCCCACTGTTTCTTGATTTTCTATCCATTGACTCATCCTTTTTTTCTTCTTGTATCCTGGGTCAGTTTTTATTTTCCTAAGAATTTTAAATTTGTGACTGACAGTTAATACAATGTGAACACTGTATGTAAAAGAAAGTATTAGTCATAATCTCTTAAGTATGTGTGGAGCTGCTTATAGATATATTTAATAGTCAAAAGATCTGTGGAAAAGGTATGACTACTGCAAAAAAGGGACAAAATAGAAGACAGAGAATGCAGAAACTGATAATCTAATGAATTCTGTACATCATTTGGTATAAAGGTCTGTTTGAGGGGGTAGCTAGAGAGTGGAGTAGTCAGATAGCCTGTGAACTTCAGAAGAATAAAAAAAATTATAAAACAAAAAGCCTGATGAAGAAATCAGAATGTCTGTAGATTGCAAAAACTCCAGGGAAAGGCATGCTTCCCAGGGTTGTAGCATAAGTGACCAAGGAGATAAGCAAAGTTTTAATGAAGAAGTATGCAGAGTCTCATTGAGAAGATATAAATAGACCTGAAAAAAGCAAATTCCTTTAAAAAATAGATATAAAGAGGACCTCTTTAGGGAGTCAAACATATGTCTCTGAAAATTCAAGGTCAACAATGGAAACTTTGATATTTTGGATCTTCTTTAAAACTCAAAAACCTCCCAGTTTTTGGAGCATTCTCATGGGTTGGAGGAGTGACATCATTAACTTTTTTTTCAGGCACATATAAACTAAGGCAGAAAATTTGAACTCCTCTAGACTTGCTGAGTGATTTGAGATCAACTTCTTTCTCTTACTTTGCCTCAAGAGAAGTCTAATTCAACTCTTTTCTGAATGACATGAGATTGACTTCTATCTTCCATGCTTCAACACATCAAATTCACAAGTTTTGTCATGTGAGATTTAAAATGTGAACAAAACTCCCTTGTTTTTGTGTGCTGTCATTCTATTATATAACACTTTAGGGGAGAGAGAGAGAGGGAGAGAGAGAGACACTTTGTCATTCCTATCATAATCTTTAAAGAATAATGATTCTGTAATGACATGACCATCTGAATTAAATAGTAAATACCCGAAAAGAAAATGAGTTTACAAAATGGTCATAGAAAGACCTAAGTGAATTTGTCTCTGGCCAAATCTGTTACTATACTGGAAAATTCAAATTAACCTCAAATTACATGCATTGTGCATAACATTGGGATTTTTAAAAAAATGATACTTATATTTCATTTGTATTCCTGATAAAAAGTTTACTTTATGTAGTAAAAAGTGCTGTAACATTTCAAAATGGCTAGTGATATGCCATCAGATAAACTATATTGATCTACTCTGGCCAGACACAGAATTTGCAATACTATTCATTTTAGAAAACCAGTGGATAATCAGCAATCACTAAATGTCTTTTGCAGTCCAATATTCCCTGCTGAAGGATTACGTCTTTGGATTCCTATTCTTTTCCACTGAATCATTACAGAACATCTGTCTTCCACTTTTATCAGCCTTTAATGGCTATCTTCTGGTCTCATGGCCTGTCATGCAGGAAATACAGGATCAGAGGGCCTGCTCTGACCTTGTTGCCAGCTCTATTTCTGAATGGAATGGCAAAAATGTTTTATATTTAATTTTATAATTTTGACTTTTCTGTACTTAGGATCAGACTTGATTATCCTGTATATTCTTGAATTGAGACTTGAATGTTAACAATGATACTTGGTTTCCAGAAATAACATGAAATCAGACTTTTGAAAATGTTTTCCCATGATCAATCTCTCCCACCCTGCCCCCCTGTACTCATTGCCGTATTTCCACTTACTTACAATCATGCAATTTGCTTCTCGAATGCAAATTAATAGCACTTTCAAGATTTTCAATGAAAGCTGTTGTACATGAAAATTTAGAAGATCAGATTCTTATCCTATTCAGTCAGATGCTTACAGAATCAAGTCATTGATGGTATGGAGTGATTTCACTACATGTAGATATGGAAAGTGAAGTTGGGAGTTTTGACTATAGGGAAGACAGACAGAAAGGGAGTTTTGTCAGGAGATATGGCTCACTGCATCCAGATACTCTAAAACTGATTAAGGGCCAGATTTATGTATTATCTATCCCCTCAGTTTCCACTATAGTCAAGTCTCTTTCTTTTGTTTATAACAAGGTCCCTGCTTCTGACAGAAAGTATATGGGGAATACCTGGCTCAAACAGCCTTTGGTATCAATCAATTAGCCAACATTTATTGAACATTTACCCTGTGCAATGTTATATTCTAACTATAAACATATAGTTAAATACAAGACAATTTGGAGTAGAGGAGGAGGAAGAGGAAAAGAAGAAAGAAAGAAAGAGGAAGAGAGAGAGAGAGAGAGAGAGAGAGAGAGAGAGAGAGAGAGAGAGAGAGAAAGTAGTAAGTAGGACATGGTGATAAGGGATTCAGGGAAGATTTAACAGAAAACATGGCATGTGATCTGAGTTTTTAAGGAGGAGAAGGAGGCTGGAAGGCAAAAACTAGAAGAAAGTGTATTCTAGGTATGGGGCATAGTTTGAATGCAAGGGCCAAAGCATATCAAGTTCAGGGAAGTCCAATTTGACTAGTATTCTTGAAGACTATAGAGAACAAACAGCCTGATAAGTTTATACTTCATCATGGAGGCAATAAGGAACCACATAAGATTTTTGAGCAGGGGAATAACGTATTTTTACTTTAGTTTTCTCTTTGGCATTTGTGGGTTGAGAAGTCTGGAAACTGCCATAGCTGCCAGTGATTCACTCTCCTGAAGCCTTCTCGGGTGGGTTTGGGGTGCTTGTTGGGGCTGCCCAGGGTATAGGACCACATGGTTCATGTGGGACTGCTGGGCTCCCAGCTTGGTACAATAGACCCTTCCTGTTAGCTTTCCAGGCTGCCTTCAGCAGGAGATTTGTTTCTGTCTCTTTGTGGATTCTGTAGCTCTAAAATTTGTTTTGAGTCATATTTTACAGGTTTTGGAGGTGATTGGAGCAGGAGCTGAAGCAAGTTTCTCTTTACTCCACCATCTTGGCTTCATATTTTTACCATAGAAAGAGCAGAAGATAAATAGTGTAGAGTCCAAATGGAACAGGAATTTACTAAAATCTGTTAAATTTTTTTTCAGATGCTTCTGTTTGTAGACCATATTGTTCTGATTTCATTGAGTACTGGAACATTAAAGAGCATATAAGTGAGATAACCACAGAAAAGAATTTGACTTAACTATTCACTCAGAGGGGGAAAAAATCAAGCAGATGAAGCGTGCCTATTACCTAGATCATGATATATAATTGGATGAGCATCTTGTAGAACTGGTCCAACAGTACTTGTATCTTAGGTAAAAATTTCAGGTGGATAATGAGCTAGGCCTGGAATTGAGTAGGAAAAAATAACTGGTCTAGAGTTCATATAGGGATTTGTGCTGTGCTTTTAATGATGCAATACTTCTCTCTGAAATAAAATCCTAGCTTTTTAACAGCAATATACATGCTGTGATTCTACGTGATTGAACCATAGAATACCATAATCTTTGAAGAGTTAAATTTCAAGTCCTTCGAAGGTCCATGGAATGATTTCATAGTTGGGTGTGACTAGGCTGAAGTTTAACATCAATGATGTGTTGTTCAGGATAAGTTGTATAAAGGAAATCATCAAAGAGATCTATGGGAGGGCCACTATCATATACAGGAGGTCATGGACGAGAGTCATACAAGATATGAAGGTAACTAGCTAGCTACTCATTAGATGGGTGGATGTATCCAGGGATGGATGGATGAATGGATAGATGGATAGAGAAGTTGAGAGATATGCAGTCAATCCTCAACATTCATGTGTTTTCACTTTCACACTTCAAGCATTCCAATGGTTTTATTAATAACGTCATTTTTATTTTCATGCTGGCAAACTTGCATATTTTCAGCTATGCTCAGTAGAGAAAAGTGAGACGCCTGATAGAGGCCCAGTGTGAGCAAGTTTATATCTACAGAAAGGAGGAAAGTATTTGTAAAAGCTTTCATGAATCCACTGCAGAAAGTGCTACAGTAACCTCTCAAATGCACAATGGAGAAACTGAAAAAAAGAAGTGGTTAAGTTTGTGGGTACATGAGATGAGATGGTGGTTGCCCCTCCCCCCCCACCCCTTACCATTGTTCCTGTGGCCAAATGGTCACCTCTGCTGCTGTCCATGCCCAAAGTCCCAGCGCACCGGGCTGGCCCAGGATAGGAGTTCCAAACTCTGACTGGGGAGCAGGGATTCACCTTGAGGCATGTGCTTTTTTTTTTTTTTTAATTAGTTCAATTGCAGAGCCAAAAGAGAGATTAGACATGGCAGGTGTTGTCCCTTTCCCTTTTTAACCTTGGGTTCTTCTGACATCACTGACCCTGTCCATTCTCATCCAGTCCTGAATTGCCTTCTCCTCTCCCCTATATTCCATGGTTACTGTATTAGGAAAAGTGTATATTATCTGAATTATTGTTTTGTTATAAAGAATTATATGCAGCAAAGTGTATTTTTAGTAATGTCTAGAGAAACATTATAGTTTTTAGTGCTTGCAGGAACCTAAGCCCCTATTTCCCATAGGCTTGATGTATCAACATACCTGTTTTTGATTCTCACATCATTTTCTAGGAACATTACTCCTACAAAAGTTGAGGACTGATGGTGGATAGATAGAACATTTATTAAGTCCTTATTATGTTCCATGTCATGTTGGTCAGTCATTTGTATCATTTAAGGGAGTCTCCATATTAATGAATGAGATCATAATTCTATTGAAGAATTAATGATATTAGTGTATATGCTGTGCCTCTGGTTCTGCTTTTTTTCACAGTATACTATACTGTAAACCTTTTTTTCCTTTCAAATTTCTGTACAATCTTTGTATTTGTAATTCATATCAAACGCCTAACTCAGGGTGGTATTAATGGGCACTTAAATTGTTTCCAGTTTTCTATTATTGTTGTTGTTCAGTCATTTCTGACTCTTGGTGACCCCATTTGGAGCTTTTTTGGCAAAAATCCTGGAGTGGTTTGCCATTTCCTTCTCCAGCTCATTTTACAGATGAGGAAACTGAGATAGAGAGGGTTAAATGCCCAAGGTCATACAGGTAATAAGTGTCTGAAGCTAGATTTTAACTCAAGAAGATGAATCTTCCTGATTCCATATCTGGCACTTTACCCATAATGCCACCTAACACATCTTTCCATTATGACATAGGGTATAATTGTACTAGAAAAGTTTAGGGATCTGTAGCTTCATCAGTGTGAGTCTTTTCTCCATGGACTTGGATTTCAATCCCTCCATTCCTTAGGAGATGGTCTTTAAGAGTTGCCGTGGCCAAAAAATTCATCATCATGTAGCCACTTAACAATTACCTTCTCCAATTTTCAGTGGTCCCTAGACTGCAGACATATAGTCTGTCACCAGGTCTGTAGAGAAATCATTTTCAGCTTTGCAGTACCTTCAGACCTTGTGTCTTTCCATCATAGCCTTCAAGAACTCAGGGTCACTACCATGCCTCAATGAGACATTGGAGGAAGTGCTTAGCATAGTACAATTATAAACATTTTTACACAAATAATTATTAAAAGAAAAAAACTATGTCAAAATCAAGTCATGTGACTCCTTAAATGGAGAGATATGATAGAATCAGCATTTTCCTGAAGCAACTTCCTCTCCCCCACTCCCTTGTACCTTGATTCCCTAATACAGCTTCCTGGTCAAAGGGCATAAAAAGCCCCAGATATGTGAAGTCTGTGTCTTGCAGATTTTATAGGTGCATGAGACCACCTGAACTGTCATACCTAGAAGATTTACTGATCAGACACCTTCCCAGGTAGAGACCAGGAGGGCCACATTCAGAGAAGCCAGGTGCCACCTTAGCCTTTCTACATATTCTTTTTGTAATACAACAAAGGAAACCTCCCTTGCTAAATGTTCAGTGACTATCAAGGATCTTGTTTTTCCCCCAATATTGAACCTGAACTAAAGGGTGCTGTGATAGGACCTATAACAAGGTAAAAATGTATGAATAAAAAGAGGATCATGTCCTTTCTTATATAGATTAATTTAGATGATCCACTAAAGCCCTTCTCAGTTCTTAGATTCTACAATTCTCTAACACAGTACTTTAAGCGCAGTTATTTGAGTAAACCATAGTTTACAATATATTATCTAAATTTAAGTTTCTTAAATGACTAATAACGACTTCTGTGATCAAATACACAGTATATTTTCAGCTTTGTTTACAGTATAAGAAACTCTCCCTTTAAAACTGAATTCGGGGAAGTAGGGCCAATTCTATTTTTATTTCAGGAGTTTGTATAGAGCATGAATGAAAGGGGGGAAACCACAGGTCAACTGAATTTTCTTTTTCTGAAGGCTTTTTAGAAAAATACAAGAATGTCTCCATTCCTAGACGTGCTTATACATAAATTATTGTGAAGCTAAAATCTTAGGAGTTCCCATAAAATTCTTGATTTGATCATGGCTGTCAGTTTGCTAGTTCTTGGCATTCAACTTTTCCCATTTCTTCACAGGAAATAACATTGGCTTGATTTCACTGTGTTCTCAGCCTCTGTGTTGTATAGCATTGTTCTCAAGATTAAAACCCTATGTAAAGCTGAAAGGGTTGTGGTAATGTTACTATCTTTTAAAAAATAAACATCGGTCACTGAGAAAGAGGTTTCTCCCTTCCTCTGCCCCTCCCCAAACAGTGAAATGATTTTTAAAAATACCATTAGATGTTTCTCTATGAGTTGAGGAACTCTACTCTCCTCATTCGGAAAGGCTTTTCCCCAACAAAGACAATAAAACTCCTGGTATATACAGGATTTGGGGGTACAATGTTGCCAGTGTGAGCCCTAACTATAGTAGAAGAATGATTGAGTTTTAAGGAAAGGCCTATATGGATGCTTTGCTTATCTTTAAAATAGCTCCTGGGTGAGAGTGTCTGGATTGGCACCCAGTGTTGATAAAATTCAAACATCTCTTCTTGGCCTCCGCTATCTATAAACTAACAATCTATGCTCCTCAGACTCATTGGATAATGAATTCCAATGCCAACATCAACAGTGAATTTGACTCTGGAGAATTTAACTAAGAATCCACCTCTTCTGCTCCTCCAAGTTAAATGAACCAAACTATCAATTAGTAGGCACTCTTTAAATACATACTATATACCAGTAACTCTACTAGGCTCTGAATATATATATGCAAAGACAAAAATGAAATGGTTCCTATCATTGATGAGCTTACACTCTGTCAAAGGACACGATATGCATATACATATACAATAAATATAAAAATTTTCAGGAAAGGTATCTGCTTTGGAGGGTCAGGGATAGTATCGTTTTAGATGATAGAGCTTGAACTGAGTTTTGGAAGAAACCAGGGATTTTTTAACAGTATTTCAGTTTTTCCTATTACATGTAAAGACAAATTTTAACATTCATTTTAAAAATAAAAATTTTAAGCAACAAATTTTCTTCCTCCTTCCTAGCCTCCTCCATAAGATAGTAAGCAATTTGATATAGTTTATGTATGTGCAGTCCTATAAAATATATTTCTATATGTCATGTTGTGAAAGAAGAAACAGAATTAAAAGGGCAAAATTGAAAATAATAGGCTTTGATCTACTTTCAGCCTCCATCAGTTCTTTCTCTGGAGGTGGATAGCATTTTTCATCATGCGTTCTTTGGAATTGTCTGGGATTATGGCTGAGAATAGCTAAGTCATTCATAGGTGATCATCATGTAATATTGCTGTTAATGTGTACAATCTTCTCCTGCTTCTGCTAACTTTACTCAATATCAGCTCATGTAAATCTTCTTGAGTTTTTTTTCCCTGAAATCATCTACTTGTAATTTCTTTTATCATGACAGTATTCTATTACAACCATATACCACAACTTGTTCAGCCATTCCCCAATTGATGTGCATCCCCTCAATTTTCAATTCTTTGCCACCACAGAAAGAGCTGCTACAAATATTTTTGTACATGTGGGTCATTTTCCCTTTTTTTAATGATCTCTTTGGGATATACAACTAGTAGTGGTACTGCTGGTTCAAATTGCACTGTTTGATAATCCTTTGGGCATAGTTCCAGATTGCTCTCCAGAATGGTTGGATTAGTTCACAACTCCATCAGTATTGCATTAGGGTCCCAATTTTCCCACATCTCCATTTATCATTTTTTCCCCTGTCACATTATCCAATCTGATAGGTGTGAGATGGTACCTCTGAGTTGTTTTAATATGAACTTCTCTAATAAATAGTGATTTAAAGTATTTTTTATAACTTTAGATAGCTTTAATTTCTTTGTCTGAAAATTGCCTGTTCATATCCTTTGACTATTTACCAATTAGGGAATGACTTTCATTCTTATAAATTTGACTCAGAAACCAGGAATTCCAAGAGACAGGAAGTGGTACATTTTAGGCACAGAGATAGCAAGTCAGATGGCTGGTATGTGATCACGCCAGAAGAAAAGGGAATGAAACTCTGGCATACCATTTTTGAAAGAGTGCCAATGACTTTAACATTACTTGCTAGTCACAGCCATATTAACACTTTAGAAGTTTCTCAGAAAATTTAGCGTTTTGTTTGTTTGTTTATTTTTTAATATATTTGAGAATTTCTACTAATTGTGTTTTCTCTAATTAGAGAACTTAATTCTCTAAGAACACTTTGGGGGTAAAGATGAAATGGGTAATATATATGCATACATACATACATATATATATATATATATGTGCATTTTACTATTTTAAAATTTTTAGGGAATTTTCCACATATGGAAAGCATGCTGAAGACAAGTGCCTACTTGTCAGGGAGCACCTGGAAAAACATTTGATAATCATGTTTGTGTTCTTGTCTACAGAGTCCGGCTAGTGCCATGTGGTCTAGGGATTATCTTGCCTGACAAATGAGGACAGGTAGCTTCTGTTTTTTGCTTCTCTGTATCTTAGAAACATAGGCAGCTAGAGTGATGCAATGGTTAGTATGCTGGCCCTGAAATCAAGAAGACTCATCTGCCTGAGTTCAAACATCACCTCAAATACTTAATAGTTGTGCGACTCTGGGCTAATCACTTAACCTTATATGCTTCGATTTCCTCATCTATAAAATTAGCTGGAGAAGGAAATGGCAAAATGCTCCAAGTTTCTTTGCCAAGCAAAACCAATATGGGTCCATGAAGAGTTGGGTACGACTGAAATGATTGGACAACAAATTTCTCTAGAAACTCCATTCTAAAGCAGAATGGAAATAATAGAACTTTACTTCATGGCTTCTGAGAGGAGGCTTGGTATAGTAGAGGATTTGGATTTAAATCCTAGCTGCATCACTTCTATATATATGATCTTGACTAAGTCACTTGACCTCAGTCTCAGTTTTCTTATCTCTAAAATGGGGATAAAAACCTACCTCAAAAAGAGTTGTAAGAATCTAATGAAATAACATACATAAAGAGTTTTGCAAATCTTAAAAGCACTATATAAATGCTAATGAAATAGTGCTAACTCTAATGCTAATATCTGTGGGCCTTAGAGAACACAGCTATCTATACTGTGGGAGTGGAAGATTGGAGTAGAGGATTTCTAAGGTCCCCATCAGCACTGAATCTTTCATCTTTGTCACTTTGCTTCTGCTGCCTGGTTTGAGGACCTAGAGGTCACAGGTTTTCCACCCCTGTGTTAAGGAAAAACAAAGAAAGCAGTATTTAAGGTAATGCCCCTGTGCTGATACTATGGGCACACAGGAACAAGAATCACACAGGATGGGTAGGTATAATTGTGCTACCATCTACATCACTGGAGGAAAAATCCATTTTAATGAGATCACAGATCCATTTGAATATTTAACTCCTCTATCATTTTACATTTAAGGAAGCATTAAGTGTGAAATTTTCAGTTTTGATCTCTAAGCACCACTTTTTATTATTTGAATTATAATCTGCTCCCCATATAACTGGTGACACATTTAGCTCTAACAGCAATGCTGAGGTTAAAACATACATCTGCTATTTATAATGTTTCTAGCATAGGTTTATGCTGACTTATGTGGATTGTTTTTCAAATGAGTTCTTTCTGAGTTCTCCTGTAGACTTGACATTCGTGACACTGGCCACTCTGATTTTGATTTATTCTTAGCTTGCCCAGGGTCCCAGGTTAGTAGCAATGGCCTATTCATTTGTATAAACATTTGTGTAAGACTGGGGAGCTGAAGTAATCTGAGTGTTTTTGCAATAGCAGCAAGCTGCGTGTTGCTGAGCTCACCTCTGAGCCTGAGAGAGCACACTGAAGCTTTTCTCTTCGCCTCCCTATGGTTTCCATGGAGCAGGCTATGTTTGTGATTAGCCAAAATTTTCAGTTGGGCATCTGCACTTAATCACAAGTTATTACCCATTTCCTAGACTGGTCAGTATAACATTCCTGCCACTTCTTCCTTCTTTCTCCACTCATGTAGTAAAACACTCCAAGTCAGATAGATTTTCTTTCTGGGCCAGAAGTGCTAAACTTAAATATTATTTCAGAAAGTTAATTTTCTTTTGAAGTGGTTTCAGGAAACATATGCTTAGTGTATATAAATACAAAGGAATTGGGTGCTGAATCTGAAGAACTTTGGAGATTTACATTGCTCTTCTAGCTGACTAGAGGCTGTTAGCTCAGAAAAAAAGGAAAGGCTTAAGCAGACTCCTGAATGGCCACCTAGCTCCTGTATCAAAGTGCTGACATTCACACGGGCAAGATTCTCTCTGGTTTGCATGGCCCTGGTTTTTTGGTATGTATTAATACTGATAAAATAGGTCTCCGGTTTTGATTAAACACTCCTTATTCCTTTGCAGAACTTAAAAATTTTGATAAGTCATTTGATCATCGGGAACAAAACCTGGAATTTGATGTTGTACATGGTTTGTTGGTTTTCATCACCAGAAAATATGTGGTGAGTAGGAGTTAGGCTACAGACATACCCTTAGTCAAGAAACAAGATATTTCTCCCCCACCCCTCTCTTCTCTGGGGTACAGGAGCTCATGGGCAAAATTTACATACTCCCTAGCAGCTAACCTCCAGACTTGATCCCTGATCCCTCCTTATGCTGTGTATGTTTTAACTGAATGATTCAACCTGATTCTCCCATTCTCTTTTGACTGTTGTCTGTTATCTGCCATACATTATTTAATTTAAGGGAAAAAATAGAACATATAAAAGATGTGACCATATTCAAACCCTGATTTTCTGATAGAGCTTAACCATCTAAATCAGGGAGGTACATATCTTTCTTACATATATTATTTCCATATTGATGTAGAAGCAGGACCAGGAACCAGGTCTGGAGATTGTCTTAAGGAACAAGAACAGTTTGTGCATGGGTTTCTGTACTCTTCCAAGAAATGGACAGAGTTATGACTTTTAAACAGACATATAACCACAATAGGGCAACTTAGTGGCACAGTGGATAGAGTGCTAGACCTAGAATCAGGAATACTCCTCTTCCTGTCCTCAAATCTGGCCTCAGACACTTACTAGCTGTATGACTCTGGGCAAGTCACTTAGCCCTGTCTACCTCAGTTTCCTCATCTGTAAAATGAACTGGAGGAGTAAATCGCAAACCATTCCAGTATCTTTGCCAAGAAAACCCCAACTGTGCTTCATGAGCATTGGACAGGACTGAAACACTGACATTCTAGCTTAGGTCTAGGCAGGCTACAGTCATTTCTCAGAGTTCTAGGCTACCCTGAGGCATTTGTGAGTTTATTTTCTCCTTAATTAGCTTGAGTCCCAATTGACTGTGCAACCCCCATTTTGGGGAGAGTCCAATGACTAATTCTAGCACTCTGTTTCCATTTAACCACTTATCATTGTGTAGCTTTTAAAAAAGAATACTTAGTTTACAGAAATAGCATGAACAAATGAACAAACATTTCTCCCAACACTTCAGGACCATAATCCCTACTATTTTACCTTGGTCTTAGGGATACTGAGGGAGTGGATGAGATCATGTTCAAAACTTAGCTCAGTTTCTATGGAGTTTTACCAACCTCACTTTTAAAGGTATCATTGATGCCACATTCTGGTAAGCTAGAATCCCAAGGTAATTCCAGATGATTAATCTAGACTAGCTACAAAACCTGGCTTGGACTACTGGATTCCCTATCGCATGTACTCCCAACTATTGAAACTTTTAAGATAGAATACTCTACTACCTATATCTAGAAAAGAAAAGAAGAAGGAAAAGGTCAGACATCCAGGTCTATTTCTTGGGGTCCATGTTGCCAAATGACCTTTCTCTATGCAGCATGGTTCTCTCACAAGAAACTGGGAGTGAAGGAGTTACCTTGCTCCCTAAGATGCTAATGCAGCAAAAAGAGATGACCATAGCTGACCCAGGTCCTTTTGACATTCAGACAGTTCTGGCTACACAACCAGTGGAAAAAAACTCCCCCCAAACACATGGTAGGCCAGTCAGAAGTGGTTACACAATTTATATGCATGTACTTCCCCTACTTGTCATCAAGATATGCATATGTATGACATGTACACATCCATACACATGTAATCATGATCATGGCCATTCAATAAAAAATGTGGAGCAGATCATATATATTTCCATACTTTAATGGATTTGGGATCTCACTGATGTGGGTAATTCCTCCAATGGTGCAGAGTGTAACCTCTCCACACTTTGTTATTATGTTCAATTCTTGTCCCCTGGCTCCACTATAGAGGACCTATTCATCATGTTGGAGGTCTTTCCCATATTTTAACATTGTGTAGACACCAATGTAAAATTCAGAATGCACCATGAACAGAACAGTTCATGTATTTATAGACAAACTAAATGTTAGCAATTAGCATGTTTTGTTTTTGTCCATTTGTAAGTTTTGGCCATTTTGCTTTAATTTTCCAAAATCTGTTTTTCAGGTTTTTTTATGCTTCAAATTTAATTCTCAACATACATACATATGCACTTATACATTAAAAGATAAAACTCCTGAATTAGAAGTCTTCCATCAATTCCATTTTCCCTGGTGTTTATAGGCAGCATTTGTAGGTATTCCCTGGCCCCAAGCCTGTGTATTCAGTGTTCTAGAGAATTCAAGGCAGTTGAACTATGGACCAATGGCTATAGATGAGGTATAGGCAGGATATAGGACCTATAAAAAAAGGTAAGCAAAGAGGATCTAATGTGCACAATCAGATAAGAGAGGGTACAGAGCAGATAATTTTGGAGCCCATTTGTGTACCAAGGGTTTCTTTTTTTTTCTTTAAATGCTTTATTAATTTCTATTTTTTACTTCATTTCCATCAGTTTTTGTGTTATGAATTTTCTTCTTGTTTTTCCCCGCCCCCTCCCCAAAATAGCAGTCCCCAAGGATATCCCCTCTTATTTCCCAATTACATGTAAAATAGTATTAATAATAGTATATATATATATATATATATATACATAATTCCAAATTTATTTTCTTCCTCCCTTGTCACACACCCTTACTGGGAAAATAAGCAATTCAATATAGGTTGTACATGTGTAGCTAATGCAAAACATTACCATAGTAGATATATTGTAGAAGACTGATTATATTTCCCTCCCTCCTATCCCACCTCCCACTTGTTCCTGCCCCTTTTCAAAAGTGTGTGCTTCCTACTTCCCTCCCACCCAGCCTGCCCTCCCTTCCATCATGCCCCCTCTCATTCCCTCCCCCCCCTACTCTCCTGTAGGATGAGATACCCTATTTCATGTGTATGTCATTCACTCCCTGAGTCAAATTCAATGATTATAAGGTTGACCCATTCCCTTATGCCTTCCTGTTCTTCCCCTCCATTGTACCCATTTTCCCTTGCCTCTTCTATATGAGATAGTTTGTCCCATTCTGTCTCTCCCCATCTCCTCTCATTATATTCCTCTCTCACCTCTTGATTTCACCTTTTAAGTAGCATCCCTTCCTATTAAATTGGTCCTGTGCTCTCTCTCTATGTATACCTATAAACATATATATATATATATATATATACATATATATATACACATTCACATATATATTCTTATGCCTATATATCCTCTGATAAAGACTATATATATATTTCTATTCCCTTCAACTATTTTCATACTGAGAAAAGTTTCCTCAGTTCCAATTATCATTTTTCCATGTAGGAATATAAATAGTTCAACTTAGATAAGTTCCTTATGATTTCTTTTCCCTGTTTACCTTCTCATGTTTCTCTTGCTTCTTGTGTCTGAATATCAAATTTTCTACTCAAGTCTGGTTTTTTCTTCAAGAATGCTTGAAAGTCCTCTAATCCATGGAATGACCATATTTTCCCCTGAAACATGACTCAGTTTTGCTGGGTAGGTGATTCTTGATTATAATCCCATGTCCTTTGACCTCCAGAATATCATGTTCCAGCCCCTTTGATTCCTCAGTGTAGAAGCTGCCAGATCCTGTGTTACCCTGATTGTGTTTCCACAATATTCAAATTGTTTCTTCTTGGCTGATTGTAATATTCTCTCCTTGATCTGGGACTTTAGGAACCTGGCTATAATATTCCTAGGACTTTTCTTTTTGGGATCTTTTTCAGGAGGTGATCAGTGGATTCTTTCAACCTCTATTTTGCCTTCTGGTTCTAAAACATCAGTGTGGTTTTCCTTGAGAATTTCTTGAAAGATGCTTTCTAGGTTCTTTCTTTTATCATGGCTTTAAGGTAGTCCAATAATTTTTAAATTATCTCTCCTGGACCTATTTTCCAGGTCAGTGGTTTTTCTCATGAGATATTCCACATTGCCTTCTATTCTTTCATTTGTTTGGATCTGTTTAACAGCATTTTGATTTCTCACAGTCACTAGGTTCCCTTTGGTCCATTCTAAATCTGAAGAAAAGATGTTCCTCAGTGAGCCTTTGAGATTCTTTTTCAATCTGGCAAATTTGGCTTCTTAAGGTATTCCTCTCCTTATTGCCTTTTTCAGCCTCTTTTGCCATTTGAGTTAGTCTATTTTTAGGGATTTATTTTCCTCAGTCAGGCTGTTGACTCTCCTTTCATAATTTTCTTGCATTATTTTCATTTCTCTTCCCAATTTTTCCTCTACTTCTCTGATCTGCTTCTTAAGGTCCTCTATAGCCTGTAACCAGCTCATATTTTTATTTGAAGCTTTTGGTGCAGGAGTTCTGACCTCCCAGTCTTCCTCTTGTTCCATGCTTTGATCCTCTTTGCCCCTAAAATAGAAGTCTAATGTTGAATTTTTCTGTTTATTTTGTTTCCTTTGCCTAGGCATGCTGCCTCTCAATTACTTGTCTTTTGGGCTTGTTGCCACAGTAGGACTCTATCACCAGCCAGGGGAGCTTCTGTCCCAAATGCTGGGGTTTTCTCAGCTTCTGGAGGTATTAGTTGGGTGCCCCCTCTGAAGTCTCCACACACTCTGGCAAGCTGGTCACACACCACAGGGCCTCCACCCCAGACCACAATCCAGATCCAAGAAGGTTAAAGCAAGAGTGATTACCCCCTAGACTGGTCCCCAGGTCCCCCTACAGTCTGCAGGCCAAGAGCTGAAGCTGCAGTGTGGCACAGGCTGCAACAAGGCATCTCAGTGGCTTTTCATCCTGGGGGCAAAAGCCGACACTTTCCCTGCTAGTCCCAGAGTTGACAGTGCACTGACCTCTCATTTTGTCCTTGGCATCTATGTGTTGATAATTCTGGAAACGCCACAGCTGTTGGTGTTCTGGAATCCCTCCAGCTGACTGCTGATCAGACTGCCCTGGGGCTAAAACCTCTGGCTTACTTGGGCCTGGGGTTGGCTCCTAGACTGCTGAGCTGGCTGCTCCCTTCTGGCCTGCCACACTGTCCTTAATGGGAGGTTAGCTTCTCTGTGTCATTTTGTGGGTTGTATAGCTCCAAAGTTTATTCAGAGTCCCTTTTTACATTGATAGGTGAAAGTGGGAGCTGGAGCAGCTCAGAAGTCCTATTTCTACTCCCCCAAGAGTTTCTAATACTCATAATCATCCATAAATTTAATCTACAAATTTGGTTTTAAATATATACATATATACATACATACACATAAATTTAAACATATATGTAATTATAATTTAACATAAATTGATTCCCTTGTATTCTTATGTATTTTCTTGCCTGCATTTAAAAACATCATCCTCAGAAATGGTAGTATATAGGCTTTGTTAGTTTGCCAAAGGGGTTGATTACATAAAAAATGTTAATTGGGGGCAAATCTTTATCCTAAAATTAGGGATTAATGATTGAAAACACAAATGGCTTATGAAAGTGATATAAAGTGAATGAGGTCCATCCAAAGTATGTTATATCAATCTATTAACCAATAAATAAAATATTATTAAGAATCTGCTTTACTATATGTTGAGTGCCATGCTAGATGCTGGGGATACAAAGAAGTAAAATGGTCAGATGAATTTATATTCCCCAAATGAACTTATATTCTATTGGGGTATATAGTATGTACACATGTGAACATATACAGAATAAATGCAAAATGAATGCAGTATAATAAGTAAGGCATGAATTAACAATTAGGGGAATCAGATGAGGTTTCATTTAGAAGGTAGTGCTTAAGATGAATTTTGAAAAAAAAGTAAGCTCTGTGAGGTAAAGGTAATGAGCGTTTTGTCAATGGGACATGGCCAGTGTAGAGGCAAGGAGAGGGAGATGGAACATCATGTGTGAAGAATGGGAAGTCCTGTTGCTATTAGATGGATTGTAGAGTACATGAAGGGGGATAATGTAGAATGAGCATGAAAAAATGAGTAGGGACAAGTTATGATGGGCTCGAAAAGACAATCCATTCCCACTTGAAGGACAGAGGAGACTAATAAATAGGAAAGAACTGGGGTATTTGAAAGGGGTGGGGAGGATATATCATCAAATGGGAAAAAAAGTCTGAAAATGGAGCAATTGGGGGCTCTGAGGATAAAATTCACAACTATACCTAGTTGGATCTTTATATACAGGTATCTTATATTGTGATTATGAGGGGGTTTGGTAGGAAGGTGGCACAGAGTGTACTTTGTGGGAAGTTCATTGTGAGATACCATGCATCATTTATTAAATGTTTACTATGTATCAGTTACTGTTCTAGGCACTGAGGATGAAATACAAAGAATAAAACAATTCCTATTTGCAATAAGTAAATATAAAATATATGTAAATTTTAAATTTTATATATATTTATATATATACACACATATGTATATATGCACACACATAACTACTTTGTTATATATGCCTCTCTAGAGACAGAACGTAGGTCTAAAGTTAATAAATGAAAATATATGTGTTTATATACATATATACATACATACACATATATGATGGGGGAGAGAGAGAGAATATCTAAAGTTACTAAGTACAAATATATACAAAGTCATTGAATACAGGGTGATTTGGGAGGGAGGGTGCTACCATTTGAAGGATCAAAAAGGGTTTCAAGAAGAAGATGGTGCTTAAGCAACATAGAAAGAGAGGGACTCACTGAAATGGGAGGAAGGAAGGAGTGCATTCCAGTCAAAAGAGGTGGTTAATCCAAAGGGAAGGTGAAAGGAAAGGGATGCTTTTTCAAACATTTATTTATTTATTTATTTATTTATTCATTCATTCATTCATTTATTTATTTATTTATTTATTTTTGATTTTTTTGGAGAGGGGCAGGTCGGGCAATTGGGGGTAAATGATTTACCCAAGGTCATATGACTAGTAGGTGTTAAGTGTCTGAGGCTGGATTTGAATTCAGGTCCTCCTGACTCCAGGGCCAGTGCTCTATTCACTATGACACCTAGTGTCCTCAAGGAATGTTTTATGTGAGGATCAGAAATCCAGACAGTTTGATTGGATTGAAGATTGGGTGCAGAGAGGGGCAGGGACTGGGATTAATGCCTAATGAGGCTAGAAAGATGGGTTGGGATTAGATTGGAGCTGTTTGAATAAAGGAGTGACAAGGTTAGATCTATGTTTAAAGAAAATTATTTTGGTAGCAAGTAGTGTGTAGGGTACGCTTCAGTGGTGACAGATGCGAGGAAGGGAGATCTATTAGGAGGCTTTTGTCACAATCTCAAACAGAGGCGATAAGGAGAGGGAGGGTTGGATAAGAGAAATGCTGTGAATATAGAAAAAGCAAGATGGGGGATTTATTGGATATGGGGAAGGATGGTGAGGACACTGTGTTTACTTTAGCTCCCTAGAGAGGACAAATTAGTTCAAATAAAAGACATTTAATCAAACAGTAGAATGAACGAAGTGACAAGAAAACATCCCCCCTCAGTGTACCTCTTGTACACTCAGGGGAAATGCTTTGGTACAGATTATCACACCCGCCTCTGCCTGTACCCGGGATTGAGTTGCAGTTTGTTGTCCAAATCAATTATCTAATATAAGATTAGAATTTCTTTGTAGTTCCAGTTAAAACCCTTTATGGAAATGACATGCACCTAAAACCCATTTTAGGGGGATTCTATCAAATCTTTCAATAACTGTGTGGAGGCCAAGTTATAAAACCAATTGTAGTCTTGTGATCTTTTCTGGTATGTCATGCAAATTCAAGACAGCCAGAAAACTAAGGAAGGCAAACATGAAAGCTTTGGAAGCTGGTAAGGTCATTATCCTCTACCATCATGGTCCACATTCATGCCTTTATTATGTCTCACTGACAGAAAAATAAAAATTCCCTTTCTTGGAGTTGTATTCTGGCCAGGGAGTGGAAAAACCCTCATTGTCTCCGTATATTAGTAAAAATTGTTTGTGTTTGAAAATTGTTATATTTGACAATGACTGCTGGTATAGCTGGAATTTCTAATAGAAATTCCAGGAAGCCCAGAGACTTTTAGGGTAATATGAACTGCTTGCATTTTCCCTGGACCTATTAAATACTGAGGAGTCATCAAGTCCCTTTTTCTTCAAACTTTTCAGAAAGCCTCCACTTTCCATTGGCTCCTTCTTCTGACTTCTGTCCTGGCAGAGAGCTGCTCATTGATTGTTCCTTAGTGCTTCTAGCTGCCACATGGCCCCATGGAATTGATGTTTCCCAGCCCCTCTGGCTATATAGAAGACTTACTTAATTAAGAAAGGATGTTAGTAATATTTTAGCCCTTGTGTTTATGTTTTTAATGCTGTGATATTCTAATACTTGCTTTTATGCTTTTGATGTCCATGTTATTCATTTTAATGATGTTCTCTGTGTTTTTAGAACTTGACCTGGAGGCTCGACTTTGATTATCTGGCACCTCAAGTTCTGTTGGTTTGTATAATTGGAAGGCTTATAGTTTTGTTGATCTACTTTGTTATTTTGGCTATTTCACAAGGGATCATACACTGACTGTCATATTTGCTATGCTTCACTTAGTTCAGAAATAAGAAGGGGGTAGCTAGGTGGCATAGTGAATAGAGCACCAGCCTTGGAGTCAGGAGGACCTGAGTTCAAATCCAACCTCAGACACTTAACACAAAACTAGTCATGTGACCTTGGGTATGTCACTTAACCCCAATTGCCCTACCTTCCCCCTTCCAAAAAGCCAAAAAAGAAAGAAAGGAAGGAAGGAAGGAAGGAAGGAAGGAAGGAAGAAAGAAAGAAAGAAAGAAAGAAAGAAAGATGACTAAATGACCCTTGCTTTTATTCAGGGCTTCCTGGCAGTCTCAGTTATGATGATATGATAAATTTGAGGGAAGGAAAGCTTGGGCTTTTTCCCCCAAATCTTTATGACTACTTCTCAAACTCAAATTGAAAATGCCATTTCTGAGAGTTAAGTCCCATGTGCCCAGGGTGTAGAAGGTGTCTTTTTCTCCATGTCCTTACTTCTATTTTACTCAGTAATTTTGTGTATCTCTATGGCATATTTTGTAGACTGCAGGGTCCCCGTACTGTTCTAAATTACCTTAAAACTATATATTTGTATTTGATCTATTCTCAAAGATATGTAGAAGAGATTTAATGACTTTTTAGGGAAAATCAAATTTATGTACAGCAGTCCAAATGATCAACATTTGTTTAAAATAATATCATTGTTTCACCTGCTGAAATTAAGCACATTTTAGTTTTCCTCAATGAGTATGAAAATTTAGCCTACTATTTTTCTGTATTGCCTGCTCAGATCATTAATCATAGGATCTTAGAGTTATTACTCATCTTTCAAAAGAGCAGACTATTCCATTGTCCAAAAGCTTTGATTGTTAAGATGTTCTTTGTTATATTTAAATAAAATTAATTTACTTGGGATTTCTAACTACTGATCTCTTTTCCATGGCAGAAATTCAAGTATTTGATGAAAAATATCACGACCACCCTATCATCTCTTATTTCAAGGCTATGGTTTTGCTGATTAAGTTTTTTTTTTTTTTTTTTGCCTCTGCAGGGAGAAAGCACATGTAGGTAAGAACTCTGACTACACAACCTGGGCGTGGTGTTTGGACCAATGCTGCTATGACCAGAGCAAGATGGCTCTGATGCAACTGCCACACTCAGTGCTCTGTGTTGCATGTTATCCTCCCCTTCCCCTTTGGAATGTACACTCTTTGAAGATAGAGACATGTCTTTGCCTTCAGGGCTTAGCATGATACTTGTCTCATAGGAAACACAATACAATGCTTCCAACTGTTTTAGTATCTCCAGCACCTAACACATTACGAGATATGTAGTAAGTGTTTTTAAAATACTTGTTGAATTAAACTGTTGAAATGAAAATATTATATTTTTCAATTTTCTCACCATTCTGATTATTATTCTTTGGGCAATCTCTAGATTATCAATGACCTTATGACAAGCCAAAATAAGCTTAATATTTGAGTTGTTGTCTAACTAGCATAGAGTACAAGAGCTGATACTTTTCCTGGTCTGGAAACTATAGTTTGATAAGCACAATTTGAGATTATGTAAATTTGCATGGCACATTACTGATTCTGTTAACTCAGATTGAGTTTGCAAATAACCATAGTTCCTAAGCCCCTCATTGTTAAGGAAAATCTTTTCTATCCTATGCTGGTAGAGTTGATTTCTATAAATACAAACAAAAACTAATTAAAAAATTTCCTCTTGATCTCAGCTTACAAGTCCAGTCTATCTACATATTTTTTGAATTTTGATCCTCTCATTCATTATTATTGGAATTTTGTGCCATATTATTATTTGGTAAATCAGCCATCCACATTGCCAAGAGTTTGTCACAATTTAAATGATGTCTAGGACAGGGTCAAGAGAACAGCCTTGTGGAAGGCTATTAGAGCCATCCCTCCATGTTGACATCAATCCATTAATCAATGATGCTAGCTGTGAATGCAACAACCAGTTTTATAATAATTCAATGCACATTTCTTTGCCTTGCTGAAATTTAGATGTACTATCTCTATAGCATTTCTCCGACCTACCAGTTTGAGGACTTGATAAAAAAGAAATAAATGGATGAATAGATAAGCATTTATTCAATATTTATTATTTGCCAAACATTGTGCTAGGCACCAAGAGTGACAATAGGAAGCAAGAAAGTTCCTGTTCTCAGGTAACTCACATTCTAATAGGAAGAGACAACACACAGAAGAGATTTAAACTGTAAGTCAGTTGGAAATGACCAATGAGTAATAGGGAGAAGTGAGAAAGCAGGGATCAATTCTTCTCCTTTACTATACTTTCTCCTGGTTAAAACATATCTGTTTTTGAACTATGAAGTTATTGGATAGTGATGAGGACTTTGGTGGTGAAAACTGCCTTTGTGGGAGCCTTGCCTTTTTATTGACAGACTCATTCTTTTTTTTTTTTTAAAGCAATTGGGGTTAAGTAACTTGCTCAAGGTTACACGGCTAGGGCTAGTCATTATTTATGCGTGGGTGCTCATTTTCTGAGGCCGGATCTGATCTCGGGTCATCCAAACTCCGAGGCCGGCGCTCTTACTCACTGCGCCACCTAGCCGCCCCTTTAGGGCAATTGGGGTTAAGTAACTTGCCCAAGGTTACACGGCTAGGTTTTTGTTCGTGTGGATTAAGTGTCGGAGGCCGGCTCCGAACTCAGGTCCTTCTGATTCCAGGGCCGGCGCTCTATTCACTGCGCCACCTAGCCGCCCTGACAGACTCATTCTTAGTAAAACTTGTTCTTGGTGACTCCTAGAAGTTCTTACTTTTATTTTTTAAGCTAATTCACTTATTTTTGGGTTTCAACATTCACTTCCATAAGTTTTAAATTTTCTCCCTCTCCTTCTCCTCCCGCCTCCCTACGATGGCATGCAATCTGATATAGGCCCTACATATACATTTCCTATTAAACATATTTTCACATTATTCATGTCATATAGAAGAATTATAACGAATTAGAGAAACCATGAGAAAGAAAAACAAAACAAAACAAAACAAGGTTAAAAAAGAGAATAGTCTGCTTTGCTCTGCATTTGAACTTTATAGTGCTTTCTCTGGATGTGGATGGCATTTTCCGTCATGAGTCCTTTGGAATTGTTTTAGGACCTTGCATTGCTGAGAATGGCTAAGTCTATCTACATCAGTCTTTGAACATTGTGGCTTTTACTGTGTACAATGTTCTCCTGGTTCTGCTTGCTTCACTCAGCATCAATTCATATAAATCTTTCTAGGTTTTTCTGAAGTTCTCTTGTTCACCATTTCCTATAGCACACTAGTATTCCATTACATTCATATACCACAACTTGTTCAGTCATTCCCCAATTAATGGGCATCTCCTCAATTTTCATTTTTTACTTTTCTAAGTATTCTAAAACTGCTGGTTTAGGAATCTGTTCCAGAGTTCTACCAGCTATCATAATCTCAAAAGCTTGTAGTTTCTTGAACTGTTGCCCTACTTCCTGAATCCTTCCCTTCCCCAGGCTTTTTTTGAAACTCAAAAACAACCTTTGCCCACTTATATACTTCTATTTCTCTTCACAAAGAATATAGAGAGCAGTTGAGCAGTTTCTTTCAATGATCTGGGATGTCATTCTTCTAGCTCAGCAAACTTGAGCTTGTTTTGAACAACTAGGTGTTCTATTACCATCCTCTTACAAATACTGGGCTTAAATACTCTCTTTTAATACTTGTTTTTCTTTTTTCCCATTTGAACAACATTCTTCTTTACAAAGTAGGTGGAAGCAAAGTGAGAAAAAAAGTTCAAATTTCTCTTTCACTTGTCAACATGATGTCCTCGCTTTCCCTAAGTAGTGGAGTTTTCTCTTCCTCATACTTTTTGTAAATATTGTGCATGAAAACAATACTCCTTTTCTCCTTTGGATTTTTATAAGTCTTTTCTCACATCCAATATGGCAAAGTGCTGGATTTGGACTTAGAATACTCAGGTTTGAATACCAATTCTGCTACTTTCTATTTTTGTGAATAAATAAAATGAATGAATGAAAAGCATGAATGAACAAACATTTATTAAACACTTTAAGCACTGGGCTATGCACTGGGTTTACAAATAGAAAAGGTGAGATAGCATTTGCTCTCAATGAGCTTATGTTTTAAAAGGAGGAGAAAACAAATATAAGAGAATTCATGTATAGAATGCATGGAAAGGTACAGATGGCATCGTTGGGGAGGGAGTGATATAGCAAAGATACCACTTAGCAAAGTGGATATAGCAAAGTAGATATAGCAAAGAGGTCAGATGGCTGTACCTGGGAGTGCGTGTGACTATTAGTCAAGTCACTAAACTGTTCTGGACCTCAGTTTCCTTATTTACAAAATGAGTTGGACTACATGATCTATATAATTTTCTTCCAGTTCCAAATATATGGCCCTCAGGTTGAGCTTTTCTAAAGTTATTCTTATGTTTCTCAGCCACAGTCTTGTATTAGTCAATGACCATCTGTCCTCATTTTTACAGTTTTCCTTTTAAATCCTGAGTTTGCTGGCAAGTTTTCTTTGTAGTCACATCAGTCTCAGTGGAAAGTTTTCCTCTTACTTTGTTAATGGGATTATTTGGAATTATACTATCAGAAACTCATTTCTGAGAATCTCCCATCCTCCTTGAACCACTTTCCCTGGGCTGTGAGATAATAATGCCTACCTTTTCTCTGAATTGTTTTGAAATCTGTTCATTGTAGTCTAGGAAACATGAATGGATAGAACCAATATTTCCCACCTCAGCTATCACAAATAAAATAAAGCATCATGATTTCATCCCAGGGTTCATTCATTGTTACTTAACCACTAACTTCTTTATTGTTGGTCAGAATTATATTGAGTTCTTTTGTCAATTCTTCTAATTTATGAGAGGAAATTATGAGCAAATGATGTCAAAAATGTGAGATCTTATATTAGTGGAATGAGACTCCAAGAAGATTGTTCAAATCTATTTTTGCATCTTGGCTGATGAGCTAATTTTGTAAGTTGTATCAGGAATACAGTGTTCATTTCCTTCAAAAGGCTCACATCATATGTTCCAAAATCATATTATTTTAGGTCTTTGTAATGATATTCTCCTGTATTTTTATCTACCTTTTATTCTCACCCAGTGCCCTACATGAACTTTGTATATTTGTTTGTGAATTTTTACATCAGTGTACAACATCCTACCTAATTACCTATTGAGTGCCTTTTAATGATCTTTTTATTCATATGAAATTATTCTTTCTATTATTTGACAGAAATCTATGAAATATCTGCTACATGTCAGACACTATAAGAGATGCTGGGGATACACAGATATAAGTATAAAGAATGAAAAAATCCCTACTCAAAATGAGCTTACATTCTAATGGGGGAGAGGAACAACAGACCAATGCATACCTATATACATAGATAACTATGTAGGTATCTATGTATATCTATATATGTGTAGGTATCTATGTATATATATGTGTGTGTGTGTATTTTTGTATATATATGTGTATATATTTATATGTATATATGTGTGTATCTATGTATATACATACCCACTGACACATATATACACACATATATAGATACAGACATGTATTTCTGTATGTATGTATATCTATATATGTGTATATATACATATATATTTGTGTGTGAGTACTTCTATACACATACAAATATATACAAAGTAGTTAAAAACAATGTGGTTTGGAAGGAGAGCATTAGTGATTAGAGGACATTAAGAGAGGATTTATGCAGAAGATAATGCTTGGGCTGCATCTTTAAAGAAGAGAGAGTCCTTATGAAGTATAGGTAAAGAGGGGGTGCATTTCAGGATTGACTGACAATCAGTCCAAAGGCATGATGAGGAGATGTAGTGTTGTGAACAAGGAACAGAGAGAATGACAGTTTGGCTGGATTGCAGAGTGTTGGAAGAAGAACGATGTCCAATGAGACTTAAAAGATAGGTTATAGTGAGGCTATGCCAGGGTTTAAAAACTAAACAGAAAAATGTATATTTTATCCTAGAGTCAGTAGAAAGGCATTAGAGTTGGTTGAGCAGAAAGTTAAAATGATTAGGTGTGTGCTTAAGGAAAATTACCTTGACTATAAGCAATATGTAGAGGGGGCTACAGGATCCAAGGGGGCTAATTAGGAGGTTGTTGAAATGATGTTGGCAAGAGATGATGAAAGCTTAACATAAAGTGATATCTGTGTGAATGGAGAGAAGGATCAGATTTGTTGGATGTTGTGGAGGCAGAAAGAGCAAGATTTGGCAACACTTTGGACATATAGGATATAGGAGAGCAAGGAGTTCATGATGATCTGATGTTACAACCCTGGGATTAGAAAGGTAGTAGGACCTTTAATAGAAAAGGGACTTTTGGAGTATGTAACACCATGCATGACCAGCTTTCCAGAGGAATGCTACTGTGAACAGCTTTTAAGGTTCTGATTACACAGTATAGTGAACACTCTATTTATTCCATAACAAATTAAAGCAAAACATTTACAGAAAATCAAGGTACACCATTAACAATATTACAACTTCTCAAAGCATAATAGTCAAAGTCTTCCACTCACGGGGCAAATTTGATTAACTCAATCATTCACTTATTCAGCAAACAATTACAAAATATCATGCACAAACCCTCCACCCCTAGGTCACTAGTAACCTACAATTTTATCATTACTTAGTATCCACAGAGAGGTCTTTTTATCTTGACTTGGGTCTGGTTCTCACATTCCCTGGATCCCCTTCCATGGTCCCAGTTTCTACCTGTATTCACCAGACTGTCACCTAGGTTCAGTGGCAGACAGCCCCCAGTTCCTTGTTCAGCTCCCTGGGTAAGTCCTGCTCGGGTCTGGTCCATGTCAGATCCTTCACAATTTCTGCTCCAGGGAATTTAAGGCTCAACCAAGCCACAAACAAAGACTCAGCATCCCAGTCATGCTTGCTCAGTCACCTGGGCTCCTGGTTCCTGGTTCCTAGCTCCTGGCTCCTGGATCAGGGCTCCTGGCTCCTGGGATCCTGTTCAGAAGAAGCTCCGCCATGACAAGTTCTCAGGAATTCTGGCTCAGTTCTCCATTCTCTCTTCTGTAGCTGCTCTGCCACCAGATGCTGGTCCCAAGAAATTCTGACTTTGCCTCTCTGGGGCTTTTCCTTATATACACACAGCATTAGCTACTTCCTGTTTCAGCCAACCCCTTCCTGTTACATCAGCAACAGGAGACAGGCATTCATACCTTCTGTTTACCCAACAGAGGCTTTATCAATTACAAAGTGCTAAATACCTGCTACCTTTGCCAACACAAAGGGATCTTCAAATTCAAATTCCATTACCATTACAGAGTAAGAGAATGTTTGGGTACAAAGATAATAATTCAGTTTGGGGCATATTGAGTTTCAGATGATTCCATAATATCCAGATCAAAATGTTCATTTGGCAATTGGTAATAAGGGATTGTAGCAAATTCCCATTACCATTACAGGGACCAAAGCTCAGGGAAGAGATTGGGTGCTCTCTCTCTGTCTACTACATACTTGCACACACACACATAGTACACGAACACACACATATACATACAATATGATATTTGAATGTATCATCTCTGTCTATATCTAACCATGAGATAATTAAGCAAGTAGAAGCTCATGAGATTACTGAGAGAGGAAAGAGAAAAGATCAGAAGACCCAGGAAAACCATGGGAACAACTACAATTAGCAGGTATAGTAGAGATGATAAACCAGCGAAAGGGACTGTGTAGTACCCAGGCAGGTAGGAGGAGAAACAAGAGAGAACAGTATCACAAAAACCTAGAGACGATAGTGTATCCAGGAGGACAGAGTATCCAGGAGCAGACGGTGTGAGCAATGTCAAATGTAACAGATAAATCAAGGAGGAGAAGGACAGAGAAAAGAACAACAGATTTATTAAGATAGAATTTGTAGCTTTAGAGAGAGGATTATCTATTGAAATGTGATATCAAAAGGTGGTATAGGGATAAGGAGATACAGAAGTAAAGCTCAGTCTCTAAGAGATGTCAAAAAGTACACTAGGGTAGGTGTGGGTCTAAGGTTATGCATTGCAAAAGAGAAAAGATGTTGGCCTCAATTGATAAAAGATGTTTCCTCCTCCAGAATTCCCAATGTCAAAACCACAGATCTAGTTCCTATCCTAAATCATTTTTCAATATCTTATTTCCTGAGATGATTAATAGATTATTAGAACTAGAAAGAAAGACATAATCCTCTGATTTTATAGACAAGGAAATTGAAGATGAGAGAGGTAAAAGGATTTGTTCAAGTTTGCACAACTAGTTAGTGGCAGAATTAGGATTCAAACCCAAATGGCATTTGGATTAGGGTCCAGTGCTTTTTCCTTTATGCTGAAACAGTTTCTTTGAGTTTTATTGATAGGTGAAGAATCTATTATTCATTTTGTTGTCTTCTTAGAATTCTTGTATCTCTTATGTTGTGGATTCTTAAACTAGATATAATAATAAGGCAGACATTATTATGTTTCCTTCTTTTTTATGAATCTTTTCATTATCTTCCAATATTTATTTTCTTATGAATGCACTGACTTCTTTTTGGTACATTCAAATTTATAGGGAGTCTATAACTTTGCTGAGGTTTTCAACCTTCTGTTCTAAGTCATTCATTCTCCTTCCATTTATTTTCTGCAATTCTCTTATTTCATTTATATATGTATGTATATATAATCTTATTTTATTTCTTGCAAGTATTTGTATAGTCCTTGTGGCTAAGTCATTTATTTCCCCTCTTAGACTCTGTATTTGTTGTGGAATTCGCTGATTTTTTTCTGTATTTATCTTTCATGCATTTCTAGATACTTCTTAAAAGTATTTTGTGTCTTCTTTGGTTCACTCATCTTAGTTACTGGTTTAGAACTTTGTACCTTCTTACAGACTTTAAGAATTTTTTTTCTAGATTGAAATCTATCTGTCTATCTTCTATCTTCTATCTGTCTATCTGTCTCTCTGTCTGCCTGTTTTCTATGCCTCCCCATTACAATTTTGTAAAGTTATATTGCTATGAGTATCAGCCTTTAAGACAGAGCAAAATGTCTCCTAAAGGAAATAAATTCACTGGGGAGATATAAATCACAACTCTCCTCAATAAGGTACTCCCCATCCATATATTTTCTCCAAAAACATCTATTGAGCATATATAAATTATGCCTCATATGTGTGTTTGACTATACTCAGATGCAGTAGAACCCCAAAATTCCTCATCACACAAAATCTGTGTTTTATTTTAGATTTTACTAAATGCCCAAACTATATTTACTGTATATTGAAACTGTATTTTACTATTCACATCATTTCAGACTCAATTTTGTTACTCTCAGTTCTTTCTGAAAACTTCTCCTCAATTTCACCCACTTTTATCATATCTGAATTAAGAAAATCCAAGCATCTGACCAGAGAAAAGTTTACTCAGATCCTTCTCCCTCCCTCCCACCCACCACCGACATAGATTACCATGAAAATCACACAAGAAGAGTATGTCAACATTTTTCTAGGCTCGTTGCCCTATTTCCTCTGACTGTGGTTTAGTTTCTTTTACAGTGATGTAATTATTTTAAAAGCTGGATATTCTTTCATAAGTTTGTGTTAAAATATGTTATATTTTCTACTAAACTCTAAACTCTTCAAAGACAAGCCCTCTTCTCATTTGGTTTTCGTGGTAATCTACCATTCACTTAGTAGATAAGTAAATCTATCATAGGACCATAGATTTAGAGATGTTAAGGGACCTTTGAAGTCACTGAGTCTATCATCCCTTTTTTATATAGGTAAGGAACTTTTGGGTCTGAGAGGTTAAATGATTTTTCCAGGATTACATATCTAGTAAGTGTTTGGAGGCAGTAATTGAATGTAGGTTTTCCTGGCTACAAGACTGGTAATCTGTTCACTATGCCATCTAGCTGGCTTATATGTGTGTGTTAAAATACACACATACATATACATCATACATATACATGCATATAGGCATATTCATGCCTTAGTGTGATATATATTTGTGTTTATGCATATATGTCTATATATACACAGATATGTACATTGCATGTATATATGTGTATACGTATATGTATAAAACATACATACACACAATCCTCATACATATATTTGTGTTTATGCATATATGTCTATATATACACAGATATGTACATTGCATGTATATATGTGTATATGTATAAAACATACATACACACAATCCTCATATATATGTGTGTGTATATGTATATGTATATGTATATATATACATATATACATACACACACACACACACACACACACACACACACACACACACATATATATATATGAATATTTTCAGTGAGGTCTCTCTGGTGACCCTGAAAGCACAACACACAAGCAATGACTTTCTCTGCCTACACATAAGACCAGCATTATAATTAACTCTAAAACCTGCTTGAAATTTGCATGATGTAATAGAAAAAGCACTAGGCTGGAAATCAGGAAAGCTGGGTCTCCTGGAGCCTTATGAGCTTCTAGGCCCCAAGACTCACTTGTTCTTCAGGGACAGTACTCATATCTATCCAGGTGTGGATATGCAAGACAGATAACAGACCATCCTCATGGTTTATAGTCCTCACAGTGGTTTGCAGACTAGACAAAGAATAGAGGATGTGTAAGAAGCCTGAAGGTATCTCAATACCACTAACTACCTCCAAAAACTTGATTCAACCACACATTTTCAACTGTTTATTATGAACCTAGTACTTTACAAAATATACAAACTTCACTTAGTGAAGTGCTGTGTGCACAGTAAGGAATAGGAAAAAAAAGTTTGAATAAAGGTTTTTAAATACATTAGTGGCAGCGAGGTACATTCTCAAACATCCAACTCATCTGCTCTTTTTTTCTGTTAATTCTATGTAGAATTGAAAAGAGAAATAGACAATATAATTACTCTTTGCAATGTCTGGGAAGATATGACATGCTTACTCTGTCCTTGTTGTGTCTGGTCTTCGATCCCATGGACTTTGTCTGATTATTGAAATATAAATGGTATACCACACTCCTGCCCAGGATTACTGTAACCTCAATTCCCCATGTCCCAGCCCGTTCAATGGTATCCATTGAAAATCTAGTTTTATTCTCAGCCTACTCTACTCCCCTAACTTTTTAACCAGGACCCCTTCCACCTTACCTGAGACCCCGAGAGCACCTCCCTTTACAACATGCACGTTCTGCTCTTCCCTCTAGAAGCAGAAGAGTTATTCTTACTTCTAAACAAGGTAAATCTCTTAACTTGATAGCTTTATCCTATTTACTCCTTCCTCCTCTAAAGCTTTGCTACACAAGTCCCACAGCAGAAAGAGCTTTGGATTTGGAGGCCAGAAGACCTGAATTCAAATCCCACCTCAGACATTTCCTGGCTATGTGACCATGGACTTAACTATAACCTCTTAACACTTAACACAAACTCTCAGTTCTTCAGTTTTCTCATCTGTCAATGAAGACTTTTCATTCACAGACTTTTCATGACCTATCCACCTCAAAATCAATTGTTCTATGAACAGCATTTCCATTTATTCTTTCTATGTTCTGACTGCCATGACTGTAATAAAGTCCCAAGGCTTGGTGAGTTTAAAAGGTCAGGATGGTGAATGGATATGTCCAGGAGGCCTTAGAGCACATCAGAATATCTGGGGGGAGGGTAGTTCCATTTGGCAGAAGCTTCAACTGAAAAGACCTGACTTATATTGGTTGTGTGATTAAATAGTAATGATAATCTGAAGATCTTCCTTGCTATTTAATAAGCCTAGGGGAATTTGAAGATCTTCCCTGACCCTTAATAGGCTGAATATAATAACATGGAGCCTGTGGTGGGAGGAATTTGCTGAACAGGTGGACGAGGAAAGGGTGGAGTTAGAGGAAGTTAGAGCAGAGCAAGAGATAGGTAGGATTATGAGTGTTTGTGGGAAGGTCTGAGCAGGGGGAAGGCTTTTGGATGGTATTGTTTCCTGCAGTGATAATGTGTGTTAACTTCTTTGTTGCTATGATTTTGATGAATTCAGTCCAAAATTTTTTGGTATTATTTTTATCTGTGTTTGTGCCATACTCCTGAAAAGTACTATTTTGATGCCTTAATATGCTAGTTGGGTGATCCTGTGTTCTTTAAAGCTATCCTAACAGATTTTCATACATTGACAAGTCCTGCAAAGTCAGAAAAAAAGCTTTGAATACCATTTTTGCAACATACTGTTTTCACCACCCAAGGACCAGCCTAGATTAGATCCAAGAGGCTCAACCACCTTAAGTTGGATACCTCTTGTTGTTGTCCAGTTATTCAGTTGTGTCTGATTCTTTGTGACCCTGTGGACCCTACTATCTGTGGTGTTTTCTTGGCGAGGATATCGGAGTGGTTTGCTATTTCCTTCTCCAGTGGATTAAACCAGACATCAGTTAAGTGACTTACCCAAAGTCACAAAGCATCAAAGTATCTGAGACTGAATTTGAACTCAGGTCTTCCTGACTCCAGGGCTAACACTCTATCTACTGTGCCACCTAGCTGTCCCAAGTATAGATATCATATCATGAGTTCTTTGGTCATGCTAGACCAGAAAACAGAAATATACAGTAAGACTTTATTGCCCTATGTGTTCTCTTTCTATCCTGAAAGCTGTAGAAAAGAGTTAGGTCAAGGCTTCCAAATCATCCAGGGAGGCTTTCTGGGAGAACACATGGACAAGAGAGGCACAGGCTAAGAAAGTGTGAGAGACTAAGGTCAGCATCTGTGTGAGGCACAAAAGAGATGTATTAGAAAATGCTCTTTATTCTGCTTCTTTCAGTCTGCATGAGTTTATATAAAGCTTATGTTTCATTGAATTCTTATTTTTTTTGAAGCACAGTAGCATTCTATTACCTTCATGTAACACAATTTGTTAATTTGTTATTCCTCAATTGGCAGGGACTTTGTGTCCAATTCCATATTATTACTTAATTACTAGTAATTAATATTAATTATATTAGTACTTAAGTGCTACTATCAGTCTTTTTGCATATTTGGGTTGTACAGTAAATAGAGCTCCAAGCTAGAATAGAATAGAACTCCAGGAAGACAGGAGTTCAAATCTAACATCAGACACTCACTAACAGTGTGACTGGGCAAGTCACTTACCCCTTTGTTTACCTTGATATCCTCATCTGCAAAATGGGGATGATCATAGCACCTTTTTTTTCCTGGTTGCCCTGAGGATCAGATGAGATAACATTTTTAATCTGCTTAGCACAGTGCTTGGTACATAGTAAGTTCTCAATGAATGTTAGCTATTATTATTAATATTATTATTATTTCACATAAACTTTGGAGTATTTATTTGGCAATAGAACTTCTGGGTCAAAAAGTATGAACAAATAGTGACTTATCTGGACTTCAAAATTGTTTTCCAGAATGGTTACAATAGTTTGCGGTTCCATGATCAGCGTACTGTCAGTTTGATAGCCAGTTAACAAGCATTTATTAAATACTTACTGTGTTCTAGGTCAGGTGCTAAGTTTCAAGACAAGCCAAGATAGTCCCTGCTTTCAAGGCTTTACCTTACCCTTCCAACACTTAAATTGTTGCTTTTTTTGGTTATCTCCTGATTCAATGTGTATGAGGTGAAATCTCATTTGTTTTAAATTTTCTCATTGGTTGCTTGCAGTCTCTCTTTTGGAAATTATTTTTCTTATCTATTGGCTTTTGTTCTTATGTTGTTGTTGTTTGTTGTTGTTTCAGTTGTGGCCAACTCTTCATGATCCCATTTGGGGTTTTCTTGACAAAGATACTGGAGTGGTTTGCCATTTCCTTTACCAGCTCATTTTACAGATGAGAAAATTGAGGCAAACAGGGTTAGATGACTTGTCCAGGGTCACACAGTTAATTAAGTGTCTCAGGCCAAATTTGAACTCAGGTTTTCCTTGCTCTAGGCCCAGTGCTCTAGCTACTGTTCTTATATATTTATATAAATTCCCTAAATATCTTATCTCAAGCTTTTGTAAGAAATACTTGTAATTTCAAGTTGCTCAAACTAGTTTTTCTTTCTAGGTTTCTCTTGTCTCTTAAGTTTGTGTTTTAAAGATTTTTACCTAGCTTCAGTTATCTCAATAGGAAAAATTGGAAATCATTAGCTCAGTTGCAGGATTTTATATATCACTTTTATACAAAACTCTGCTTTTATTTCCTTTCTCTTATTTGCTGTATAACCCTGTATAATTCTGACGTAGGGTCCTTGGTATGTGATTTGCTTCTTTTGGATGATTTCATTATTTTTCTGTGACCTGAAAACTCTGGAATTTCATAATCATATTTCTGGGTATAAGGTTGGAGTTTCTTGCAGATGGGTTCTACATATTTCAAATTTGTCCTCTGGTTCTAAAAGTTCTGGCTGTTTCCTTTGGTGAATTCTTGAAATTTGGTGCCAAGGTTTTATATTTTGTTTGTTTATCATGCTAATGGTAGCAGGCTAGTGATTGCTTCCTGAAATTTCTGTTCTCTTAATTTTTAGGTCAGTTGTTTTTGATGGAAGAAAGTTCATACTTTCCTACATTTTTCTGTCTTTTGACTTTCCTCTAATGTGTCTTGCAACATTGAATTTGTTGGTTCCATTTCCTTTTTAGGAATTATACTATGAAAGGTTTTCTCTCTTCTGTTTTAAGTTGCTTATTATCTGTATGAGCTCTAATGTGACTCTTTTTCTCTCCATTCTTTTCCTTAATTTCTTTTTACCAAGTTGTCCATCCATTCTTTGAGTCAACATAGTCAATTCAATATCTTTTCTGGTGTTCTATTTATTATTAAATTGTTCTTTTCTGGAGTTTTATCCTTGAGTTCTTTTAACCCACAATATTTCTTCACAGTAATATAATTTTTCTTATATTTCTCCACTAGAGTTGAGTAGTGACCCCCTTCTCTCCAACACTTTGCTATTTTTTTCTGAATTTTTTGAGCTCTATAATGTCTGTTAATTACTAATTACTGTTAATAAATCCTTCAACTCAGGGATGAGGGTGGCAAAAACAGGCTGCTACCAGCCATGTTAGCCTTTTTGTTTTTGGACTGTGATAGGGCAACTGGCAATGCTGATTGATAGTAGTTTCTGTGTCCCCATCACCTCCACCACCCCCATCATAACCCTCTATGGAGTCTAGTACCAAGTCAGGAATTATGGTCTCTGGGCCTTGATTCCTTTTGAGTCAGGTTGTGGGGTCCTCATGGCACTGGTTCAGAGGACTGTAATTCAGAACAGACAGCTTGCTCCCTTGTTGTTTTATCCTTGTGTGTGTGATTACATCACAGAGCTTCTTTTCTTTCATACTGTTTGTTTCTTGATCTTTTGCTTTATTTGGGACCATTTTTTTGTTGTTGTTCTTTAGATGGTTATAGGGGGAGTTTGGTTTGGGTCGACTCTTCCATATCAACATCTTTGCCAGAAATTACTCCCATGGGTTCTTTATGTGGGGATCCTTTTTTGGTACCAAAAGTTTTCTTGGAGAAATAGCAAGTTGTGCATACCAGATTTGCAGTTTCATGTGCAATCACCTCTCTTAATGTACCACATTATAGAAATGCTTGTTTTATTCCATAAGATATAAATAAAATTTTAAAAAGAGTTTTCTCAGATACCCACATGATAGGAGTTATATTATTAATATCCATTGACTCAGAAAATATTACAAAATCTGGTATGAATTTTATCACACTTGTAATGAATTTGTATAATCAACATTTTTATCTATTCTACAAAAATATATTTGCTTATTTAGGGATTCATTTATGTGTCTGAGTACTCCATAACTCTACAAACCCCTAGGGGTTTATGGTCCATAGGATGGGAATCATGAACTATATCATGCTTAATCCTTTTCTATTTTTCAGTGTTCTCAGATATTTGATATCTTTATAAAGTCCCCTTGGGGATGTAAAGGGGGATGGGAAGGGGAATGGAAAGGAAAATGGAAAGGAGCAAGCATTTATTAAATACCTACTATATGCCAGGCATCGTGATAAGAGCTTTACAGAAATCTAATTTGATCCTCACAACAACATTCTGAGGTGGATTACCCCCATTTTACAGCTGAGGAATATGAGATAGAAAGAGGTGAAGTAATTTACTTATCAACACACCTGGGAAGAATCTGAAACCAGATTTGAACTCAGATTTCCTTTAGCTGCCCCATGGATGGCCCATATTTCTGGGTCTTCTTTTCCTTCTTTTCTTGACAAGACTGATCCCACTGGCTCTGAGCACTATCCCAGTTCTAGGTATCTGAGTTGCATGGGGGAACCCAGTTGGAGTATTATTTTGTGGCATAGTCATTTAAGAGGACCTTATCTGCACACCCAAGGACTTTGTGTGTGGCCTTACTGGAGAAATGTTCAGTCTTCTCTGAAATTCATAGGTCTGGAACATGCCTGACAACATAATTTAGGAAAAACAGACAAGGCAACCTCATTTATATTCAGCATGGTCAGTCCTTGTGTATGTTCACAATGAGTGTTCATGGTTGAATTCTTGTCTGCCCCAGGTATGTACATTAGAATAGGCAAATGGGTGTCTAAGAGCTAAAAGCATTTGTGCTCCTGGCCCCTCACTGGGACATGATTTACATCTGATCACTGGTGGGCTAAATTTTTATTGCTCTATTCTTCATTAGTAACCAGCAGATCGACTTACCTAAGTTTTATTCCATTGAAATGAATTCAAAATTAAAATTTCAACCTCCATATTTGTTACAAAATATTTTTTTTGAGAGGAGGGATTCTGCCTTAACCACCCATTCATTTCTCTAGTACAAATAAATATACCTCTTAAACTTTTTGTCCTCACAACCCTTCTCTATCCTACTGCTTTGGCTCTGGCATTGCCTTAATCCACCGGGACAGCAATCCTGGTTGCATTCCCAAAAAGTCTTCTCATTAGTCGATCAAAGAAGGGCATGTTGGGGACGGTGTCTCACTTTGAACTCTGAGGGATGGACGCAGCATGTTTCTGATGCAGAGCCCTGAGTCCTGGAACTCCTTCCTCTGGTGCAGCTGCCAGGCTGTTGATCTGCAGGTCACTGAAGGAGACCCATCTGTTTTCTCAGGCTTTTGCTCTTGGGGGAGAGATGTGAAGAAAGCTTTAGGGCATCTCTCTAGGGACAGGCTGGGAATCTTTAGATGCTATGTTTATTGTTATCTCTGTCAACTTTAGGGCTGTGAATAATCATCCAGCACTAATGTTGCTAGTATTTTTTGTTATTCAAATATACTCAGTGAATATTTTATAATTATTGATGAAGCTACTGATATAATCCATAAATATATATGAATTAATGCTGTGATGAGTGAAAAAAGGATGGGGAAGGGCAGCTAGGGCAAGTATGGTAGATAGTTTATTTTTATTCTTAAGGACTATTAGATCATAACTATACTATAATTGTTTTTTGAATGGTACATTCAATTTAAGATATATCTTACTGAACATTTCTCATAATGACTAATAGAGACAGATACACACCACGAGAGCTTTTGGTTTTTTAAATTTATAAATATTCAATATGTACACATGTATGCATGTATATATTATGTATATATGTATGCATATCACTATGACTTATTGGGGACTGCTTGACTTGAAAAAGAACTACCTGGTTTCTGATCCTTCTTTTGACCCTTACTTGCTGGCTGGCCTTAGGTAACTCCATTAGCCTTTATGAGTTCAAGGAAACTGTCTGAGGTTTATTTACTAGGTTATAGATCTGATTATAATCTGTGCACTAGTAGAGAAAATTGCTCATGCCTATGAAATTGTAGATTTTTGGCATATTGACATACATGTTTGTAAATGTGTGCACAATACATGTAACAATGCACATATGTGTGTTGTAAGGTTATAATATCCATTTAGCTTACATACAACATACATACATATACATATTCTTATATATAGCAAATATATAATCATATACCTATAGAATCATATATTTCTTTCTTCTTGTCTATCTATTTACCTACTCAGGTGAAAAGAGGAGCTTAAACTTCCTCTGACTGTGCCCTTCATGCCTTCTGTTTCTTGCATATCCCACATATCCCTTGAACAACAATTTTCATCTGTGCCAGCACAAGTCAGCTTCTCACCTCCTGCTGCTAGCCTCACCTCCCTGCAATATGGAGAACATTTAGTACAAAGTAGGCCAACCTTTCCTTTTCCCACAGGCCTTCTATCTCCTGCTATGCCTGTCTTTGAGGGAAGAGGAAAAGGGAAATTGTTGAGAAATAGGACTGTTTTCTCCTGTTATGTACATTTGAGTTCAACTTCCTGCCCTTTTCTTCCCAACTGAATATGCCCTTTCTTGCCTAATCTCCACCCTTCAGAGGGAAGAAGGAAGTGGGACCTCATATTTGACCATCTGACCCTGTGTCTCCCATCTCATACTGCACATTCCTCTAGCTTGATCTCTAGCCTTCTTTGGGAAGTGGAGCAGTGCCTTCCACTCAGTGATGAACATTCTAATAGTTGTTCATATCCCTCAGATCTCAGTGATTCTGAACTCTTAGAGGTCTTCATATAACCCCTATCCTCCCAACCCCCCAATTCCTTATTCCCACTCCTCTTAACCATCCCACCCCAAAGTCTCACCCAAACACTATCCAGTCTTTCTACTGTTCCCTCTGGAATACTGTTCCATAGACAATCAGCTTCCTTCATCCTAAATCTTTTCCTCTTCCACTTCTTCCATCTACTAGACATTAATAAAACCTAGTTCCCCCTGACACAGGCTTTTTATTTATAAACATTTGTTAAACCCTTATTATGTGCCAGACACTGTGCTAAGTGCTAGGGAAACAAAAAGATGTTGCCTGTTGACAGTCTCTGCCTTACAGTCTAGTACAGGAGATACATGCATGCAAATATATACAAAATAAACACACACATATGTACACATATTTATGCAATATGTATATATACACATATACAAAGCAAACATATACAAAATAAACTATATATATATATATATATATATATATATATGATAAATAAGAATTAATTAACGGGGGGAGGTACTGGAATTAAGAGGGGGTATTGTGGAAGGCTTCCTGTAGAAGGTGAGATTTTAGCTGAGACTTAAAGGAAGCCAAGGAGATCAGCAGTCAAAGCAAATGGGGGAGAGCATGGCATGGGGGACAGACAGAGAAAATGCTCAGAGCTGAGAGAGAGAGTCTTGTTCATAGAACAGCTAGGAGGCCAGAGTCATTGGATTAAAGACTACATGGTGGGGAGTAAGGTGTAAAAAGACCAGAAAGGTAAAAAGGGGATGAAGTTATAAAGGACTTTGAATACCAAAAAATATTTTGTATTTGCTCCTGGAGGCAATAGGAAACCATTGGAGTTTATTGAGTAGGAAGATGATATGATTGGACTTGTACTTTAGGAAAAACAGTAGCTGAATGGAGATGGGAAATCACTTTAGTTCCTGAAAGGAGGATGGGTGAGAGACTTGAGGCAGGCAGACCTATCAGCAAACTAGTGCAATAATTCAAGTGTGAGGCATTGAGAGCCTGGTCTAGAGTGGTGGGGGTAACAGGAGAGGCGGAGCATATTCAAAAGATGATTCAAAGATGAAATCTAGAGACCTTGGCAACAGATTGGATATGGGAGGAGTGAGGTATAATGAAGAATGCAGACTGCCTTCTAGGTTGCAAGGACTTTGAAGCTGGTTACTCTCTACAATAATAGGAAGGTAAGAGAGGGGAAATTGGTGACTGGTGTCAGGAAGACTATTCTTCCTGAATTCAAATCTGGCCTCAGATACCAGCTGTGTGAATCTGGGCAAGTCACTTAACCCTGTTTGTCTCACTTTTCTCATCTCTCAAATGACCTGGAAAAGGAATGGCAAACCATTCCAGTATCTTTGCCAAGAAAATCCCAAATGGGGTCATAAAGCATCTGAATCAACTGAACAACAACAAAGGAGTGGGGGTGGTTTAGGGGGAAAGATGAGTTCTGTTTTGGATTTATTGAATTTAACACATCTACTGGATATCCAGTTTGAGATGTCTAAAAGGCAGCTGGAGGTGTAAAACTGGAGGTCAACAGAGAGATTGGGGCAGAATAGGAAGATTCGAGAATCATCAGCATAGAGATAGTAGTTAAATCCATGGGAGCTGATGTGACCAACAAGTAAAGTAGTATAAAAGAAGAAGAGAAACAAGGATAGAAACTTGTGGTACACCTATAGTTAAAGGAGATAATCTAGAGGAGAATCCAGCTAAGGAGACAGAGAAGAAGCAGTCAGATGGGTGGGAGGAGAACAGGGAAAAGGGTGGTATCATGAAAACCTAGAGAGAAGAGAGTGTCAAGGAGGAGAGGCTGAGATCACAGCCTTCCCAGATACCCTTTTCAGTATGGACTATATCTTCACATATTTGCTTTGGCTCAGTGGTCAAGAAAGGAGAATTGGAATACGTCTTGACCTCCATTGCTACTTCCAGGTTCTCATCCTGCCTCCAATACTCTTCTAAGGTTCATGCAAATCATATCCACCACCCAAACAAAATACCGATAATTGTCATCTGTAGACCTCCAGGTCAATCCCCTACTTCCCTCAATGAGTTTTGTACATGACTCATACTTTTTCTCCTCCTCAAATCCTACCCTCATACTAGGGGACTTCAACAAATACATTGACTTGTCCTCAAAAACCCTAACTATGGGGGCAAAGCCAAAATGGAGGAGTAAAAGCAAGAACTTGCATGAACTCTGGCTATAACCACCTTTAATACCTGTAAAAAATGACTCTAAACAAATTTTAAAGCTATAGAACCCACAAAGTGACAGAGAAAAACAAATATCATGCTGAAGCCAGCCTGGCAGGTCAACAGGAAAGTCTATCGCACCAGACGGGGAGTTGAGAACAGTCCCATGTGAGCCATACTGCCCCAGACTTGTGGCCCACACTGGCCACAACAGACTTCAGGAGAGTGAATCACTGGAAGCTGTGGCAGTTTCTAGACTTCTCAACCCATAAACACCAAAAAGAAAGTAAAAGGTCAGTAGGGAACTCTGTTGGAACTGGGTGAGAGAAGAGCACTGTTTGGCCCCTGCCTCCAGGGTAAGATGTTGTGGCTGCATAGTGGCTGCAGCTGCTGCCACATGGCTGCCCACAGAGCTCATGGCCTGCAGATCACAGGGGGACCAAGTGACCTTTCAGAGGGTAACTACTCTTGCTTTGACCTGCTTGGATCTGGGTTGCAATCTTGGGTGGTGGTCCTGGGGGAAGGAATGTTAGTGTGCCAGAGCTGACCTCCTCATAGCTCTGACAACAGCTCTGTCAACAGCTCTGTCAACAACTGCAAAAAACCAAGCAATTTGGGACACAGCTATCTCCACTCTGGAAGCAGAGTTCTACCATGTCAAAGAGCTCAAAAGTCAAGTAATTGGCTGGCGAGACAAGCAAACAGAGGAAGTGCAATCAGACCATAGAATCTTTTTTTCGGGGACAAAAAGGACCAAAACATGGAACCAGAAGAAGACAATGAAGTCAAAACTCCCACATCAAAACTTTGAAGAAAAATATGAATTGGTTACAGGCCATGGAGGAGCTCAAAAAGGATTTTGAAAATCAAGTAAGAGAAGTGGAGGAAAAAGTGGGAAGATAAATGAGAACGATGCAAGAAAATTATGAAAAGCAAGTCAACAGCTTGACTGAAGAAAATAACACCTTAAAAATAGGCTAACTCAAATGGCAAAAGAGGCCCAAAAATCCAATGATGAGGAGAAGGTCTTAAAAAGCTGAATTTGCCAGATGGAAAAGGAATTTCAAAAACTCACTGAAGAGAATAATTCCTTCAAAAGTAGATTGAAGCAAATGGAAGCTAATTATGAGAAATCAAGACTAAAACAAATCCAAAGAAATATCCCATTGGGAAAAACCACTGACCTGGAAAACAAATCCAGGAGAGATAATTTAAAAATTATTGGACTACTTGAAAGCCATGACCCAAAAAAAGAGCCTAGAACTCATTCTTCAAGAAATTCTCAAGGAAAATTGCCCTGATATTCTAGAACCAGAGGACAAAATAGAAATTGAAAGAATTCACTGATCACCTCTTGAAAAAGATCCCAAAAAGAAAACTCCTAGAAATATCATAGCCAAATCCCAGAGTTCCCAGGTCAAAGAGAAAATATTACAATCAGTCAGGAAGAAGCAATTTGAGTATTGTGGAAACATAATCAGAATAACACAAGACCTAGTAGCTTCTACATTAAAGGATTGAAGGGCTTGGAATATGATATTCTGGAGATCAAAGGAGCTGCGATTAAAACCAAGAATCACCTACCCAGCAAAACTGAGTATGATGCTTCAGGGGAAAATATGGTCATTCAGAGAAGTAGAGGATTTTCAAGCTTTTTTGTGCTTTTTGGAGGGGGGATGGCAGGGGAATTGGGGTTAAGTGACTTGCCCAAGGTTCCATCGCTAATAATTGTTAAGTGTCTGACCGCAGATTTGAACTCAGGCCCTCCTGACTCCAGGGTCAGTGATCTATTCACTGTACTACCCAGCTGCTCCTCAAGCATTCTTGATGAAAAAAAGCCAGAGCTGAACAGAAAATATGACCTTCAAACACAAAAAGCAAGAGAAGCATGAGAAGGTAATCAGGAAAAAGAAATCATAAGGAACTTATTAAAGTTGAACTATTTACATTCCTAAATGGTAAAACAATGATTGTAACTCATAAGACTTTTCTCAGTATGAGGATAGTTGAAGCGAATATATATGTATGTATGTATGTATATATATATATATACACACACACACACATACGTACATACATATGTATGTATAGGAGGGTGTATGTGTATATAAATATATATGTGAGTGTGTGTATATGTGTGTACATGTATACATAGACAGATAGCACAGGATCAGTTGAATATGAAGGGATGATATCTAAAAAATAATATTAAGAGGTAAGAGAGGAATATATTGGGAGAAGGAGAAAGGGAGAGATAGAATAGGGTAAATTAGCTCATATAAAAGAGGGAAGAGAAAACTGTTACAATGAAGGGGAAGAACAGGAAGGCAAAAGGGAATGGGTCAATCTTTATCTCATTGAATTTGGCTTAAGGAAGGAATAAAATAAACACTCAACTGGGTATTTTCACCCTACAGGAATATAGAGGAGAAGTGGATAAGAGGGAGTATGATAGAAGGGAGGGCAGATTGGGGTAGAGGGTAATTAGACATAAACACTTTTGAAAAGGGATAGGGTCAAAGGAGAAAATAGAATAAGTGGGAGGGCAGGATAGGAGGGAAGGAAATATAGTTAGTCTTTCACAATATAGCTACTATGGAAATGTATTGCAGAACTACACATGTATAACCTATATTGAATTGCTGATCTTCCCAGTTGGGGTGGGTGAGGAGGGAAGAAGGGAAAGAATCTGGAAATCAAAGTTTTAAAAACAAATGTTTAAAAAATTACTTTTTACATGCAACTGGGAAATAAGAAATATAGGCACTGCCGTATAGAAATCCATCTTGCCCTACTAGAAAGTTAGGGGGGGGGGGTAATTGGGTAGGATATTAGAGAGAACAGATCGGGGGAAGGGGTATTCAGTAGGCTTGCTATCTTGGGGTGGATGGTAGGGGAAAGATGGGTAGAAAATTTGTAACTCAAAATCTTGTGGAAATGAACGTTGAAAACTAAAAATAAATAAATAAATTGAAAAAGAAAAAAAAAGTCCTAATTACTCATTTCTTTAACTTATTCACTTTCCATGACCTATTCCTTTACTCCCTCTCAATGATACATGAAGGTAGTCATAGACTTTTTCTTGCCATTACCCACATATGTCCTAACTACTCCCGTGAAATCCCTTATGTGACCAAAATCTTTTGGGTTTTCACCTCTCTTTTTGTGTTCCTTTACAATATCCTATCCTTCTTCTACATTGTGACCTCTAGTCCCTTGACCACTCACTTCTTTCCCAGTCTGTCTCCCATGCACTAGCCACTTTCTCCTCTTTTCCCTAATTTTACACCTTTTTGAACCAAATTAACTCTACAATGTCTTCCTCTCTTTATTTCCTAGACCCCTTGTCATATTGCCTATTATATTCTACCAAGCCTCAGCCTTGGATCACTACTACCATTCTTAGCTCTTAAATTTTGCTGAACAAAGATTGAGAAAATAGTAACTGTTCTGATGGGATCCATGGTAAATTTATGTTACCCTACCTCAACTGGGCTCTCAATGATGCTAGGCAATCCTACTATACCTGCCTCATCAGTTTACTATCCCACTTTCCACAGAAGCTCTTACAAACCTTTTCATCTTTCCTCAATTCTCTCCTGGCTTCCCCTCTCCACACTCTCTTAGCTGAGAAATTTGTCTCATATATTTTTTAAAATGGAGTTATTTATTTTAAACATTTAAAAATTTTTTTTGAATTCCAGTTTCTTTTCCTTCCTCTCACCACCCACTGAAAAGGCAAATAATATGATTATCAATTACACATGTGAAACCATACAAAACCTATTTCCACAAATATATATGTATACATATACATATGTGTGTATATATGCATATATTTGTGTATATATATACATATATAAAGAAAATAAGAAAATTATACTTGAATGTGGACTCAGAGTTCATTAGTTCTCTTTCTGGAAGTAGATAATATTTTTTCATTATGAGTTCTTTAGAATTGTCTTGGATCCTTGTATTGATTAAAATAGACAAGTCTTTCACAGTTGATCATTATTACAACATTGCTGTTATTGTGCCCAATAATCAAGTTCTGCTCACCTCACTTCGCATCAGCTCATATTGGTTGTGCCATGTTTTTTCTGAAACTACTCCCTTCATAATTTCTTATAACACAGTAGTACTCCATCATAACCATATGTTACAATCTGTTCAGTCATTCCCTGATTGGTGGGCATTCCCTCAATTTCCAATTCTTTGAGGTGCTCTAAATATTTGTGTGTGTGTATATATATATATATATATATATATATATATATATATATATATATATATATATATATATATTTATGTCCTTTTCCTTTTTTCATTGATCTCTTTGGGATATGGTGACAGCTGTACCCAATGCCAGCAAAGGATCCCGTGTAATCTCTTCTTGACCACTTTTCTGACCCCTCTTTTCAGTCTCTAGGCTGAGAGCTCCTGAAGGTGCTATTGTTGTTGCTGTCATGTCAACCTCCAAGCACCACCCACTGCTGGTGCTCCTGTAACACTTCAGGCCTATGCCCACTATGGTGTTACAGATCTTTCCTGTGGACCTCCCAAGTTGCCAAATGCTGAATAATGTCTTCCTCTGACATTTTGTTGGCTCTGCTGCTCCAAAATTTGATTTAAAGTGTTATTTTTAAATTGTTTGAAGTGGAATGTTGGAGGAGTTCAGCTGGGTCCCGGCCTGTACTCTACCATTTTGTCTTTGCTCCTCTTTGCCTCATATTTTATATTAAAAATGGCCATTCTCTGTGAGCTTCGTCTTCCTCACTTATCACTCATATGCCTTCTGCCACTATTTTCTCCATTTTTCTCCTCTCATACGTTGATGTTACTTTATTCTTAACCATGGCTTCTTCCTATTCAAGCTATCCCATTCATCCTGTCTCCTCAAAACAAATTGTCCCCTCTACCATTATCATTTTATCACTAATTTTCAATCTCTCTCCTTCTATTGATCTATTTTTTACTGCCTACAAACGTGATCATGTTTCCCTTATCCTGAAAATAAAAACCCTCACTTGATTCTTCTAGCCCCCACTATCATCCAATATTCATTCTGTCCTTGGAAAGGTAGCCTACAATAGATGCCTTCATTTTCTCTCCTCTCACTCTGTTTTTAATCCCTTTCAGCCTGATAAAGCTTCCAACCTCATCATTCCACCAAAATTGTTCTCTCCAAAGTTAGCAATGATCTCTTAATTGCCAAATCCAGTGATATTTCCTCAGTCTTCATTCTCCTCGACCTCTCTGCAGCCTTTGATACTGTTGATCACCCCCTCCTCCTTGAAGTATTCTCCTCTCTAGGTTTTCAGGACATGACTCTCTCCTGGTTCTCTTCCTACCTATGTGACCACTTCTTGTCAGTCTCTTTTGCCTAGATATTCATCTAGATCATGATTTCTAATTATAGGTGTCCCATGGGGCCCTCTTCTTTTCTCCCTCTATACTACTTCACTTGTTGATCTCATCAGTTCCCATGGATTTAATTACTATCTCTATACTGACATTTCTCATCTTTACTGTCCTGCCCCAACCTCTCTGTTGACCTCCAATCTCATATCTCCAAATGCCTTTCAGATATTTCAACTGGATATCTAATAAATATCTTAAGTTCAACATGTCCAAAATGTAACTCATTATCTTTCTCCCCAAACTCTTTCTCCATCCAACTTTCCCTATTAGTGTAGAAGACAAGATCATCCTCTCTGACTATCAGGCTTGAAGTCTAGGAGTCCTCATTTACTATTCACTATCTCTCACTCTCCATATCTCATCTGTTGCCAGGGCCTTTCAGTTTCACCTTTGCAACATCTTTCAAATACATGCTCTTTTCTTCTCATACTGATATCACTACAATACAGGCTCCTCATGTATGGTCTGTTGCAATGGCCTACTGGTGGATTTGTCTGCTTCACATCTCTCCCACTTCAATTCATCCTCCATTCAACTTCCAAAAGGATTTTCCTAATGTGAAAATTTGACCATATCACCACTCCTCAATAAACTGCAGTGGCTACTGTAAAGCCAAATCATGAGCAGCTCTCCTGAAGGCTGCTACTGTGAATAATTTTAAGGATATACTTGCTTAGTATATTGAACTCTCTATTTATTCAGCAATAAATTAAAACAAAACATTCAAGAAACTAAAGCACAACATTTACAACAATATTCTGTAACAACTTATTACTAAGGTGACCATTATAGTCTTAAAAAACATAGCATTCAGGAAGTCACAATCTCCTCAATCAATATAGAGTACTCAGTAAAATCTTCTTTCATCCTGACTGGCTTCTAATCATCCTTGAGCCAATCATCCTTAAGGGGTAGCAGAAAGTACAAACACCATCCCTCCCTAGGACATAGTAAGTTACAATATCATCAGTCAGCACTGAATACCCAAGTAAAGTCTCCTTTCCTCTTAACTTGAGGCCGACTTCCAAACCCCATTGCTCTTCTTCCATGCTACCAGATGTTGTTTAGATTCACCCGACTGTTGCCTGAATTCACAGGTAAGCAGCTCTCCACTCCCGTTCCATGTTGCAGCTCACAGGGACTGCTCCACTCCAAGCTCTTCACAGTTTCTGTTTCTAGGAAAACAAAGCTCAACAGGGTTACAACAATATTTACACACATTAGGCTTACCTGAGCTACAATATTTACACACACTGCTAGCACTATCATCCCAATTCACTTTTTGTTTGAGAAATCAATACAAATCAGCAGAATGCTTCTGTCTGATAAAGTACACAAATCTACAGATGGAATGCTTCTGTCTGACAAAATAACACAAGTCAACAGACAGAGTGCTTCTGTCTGACAAAATAATACCAACACAGAACAACAGACAGAACAACAGAGTACCACTATAACAAACATTCTTTCTCTTATCTCTGCTTGGTCTCAGCACATGCTTGAGCTTTTATCTGCTTTGCCCCTTCCTGTTCCGCTCTTTTGGCAGACTCCTCCCACCATGGGCTCCATTTAATGATGGTAAGCCTTTTAAGGGCAGGGAAGATCTCCACACTCCCTTAGGCCTATTAAAGGCAACACAAATGTATACTGTTTCCAACAAAAACTTGACAAAATCAAAGGTGAGACTTAAAGGCACTTGAATAGCTAAAACAAGCAGCAAAGTACTGCTTTGATTGCCATTATAGCTACCTATCATCTCCAGGATCAAATACAAAGTCCTCTTCTTTGTGTTCAATGTCCTTCATAAACTAACCCCCACCTACCATTCTAGTCTTCTTATACCTCATTCCTTGTCTTATACTCTTTGATACAGAGACACTGGCCTCCTTACCTTTCTATGAACAAGACATTCAATATCACTCAATATATATTTAAAATTTGTTTGTTGTCTCTCTGATGATATTATGAACTCCTTGACAGAGAAACTGTCTTTTACCTCCTTTTGTATCCCCAGTGCTTGGTCTAGTGTCTACTACAAAGCAGGCACTTAATAAATGCTTATTGATTGCAATACATAAATGTTTATTTATAAATAAACATCTATTATACATATACATGTATATCACATATCTAAAAACACCAGATATCTGATTTCATCAGTATAGGAAATTTTCTCTACCAGATCACATATTGCATCCCATCTTTAACCTAATAGATTAGTCATAGACAATTGCCTAAGGCTTATGGATATTGACTTATCCATGGCCATATAGCTAGTAAGAGTCAATCACAGGATTTGCATGTAGGTGTGTATTGTTCATGTATTTTTTTCCTTAATGGGAAGATCTTTCCCATCCATTAATAGGCCCATGTCACCTTAAGTCACATGGAAGCCTAAGTCACATGAGTTTGAGTCACATGAGCTTGGGTCACAAAGGTTGTGATGCCCTCTGACTCCAAAGAAGTGCATAGATAATCTGAGGTTAGCATTTTGGTTTGGGGCTCACTCATTGGAAGTGTTCCAGTGATGTAGACAAATGAGACTCTGGGTAGCCATTAAAGAGCTCCCTGACTTTGAAAACCCAGATGTCAGTGCTTCTCTCTGGTAACTATGTATGGATGTAATGGTCAGACAGCTGGACCTGTCTGCTTATCTGTGATATATGTATTATTTGGTCAGACTGTCTATTGGTCTTTATGCTGTTATTTCTGCTTGTAATTTTTATTTGTATTTTCTCTTAAGTTCAGCGTGCTAACTTTTCCCCCTGAACTAAGTAAATTATATATACGTTTGATTAAAATAAGATTGTTGACCCCTTTTGAGTTGCTTTCCTTTAGAAAAGCAGATCAAAGAACCTGTGCTAGCCAGCCTCCTATGTGCTGGTGTTATTGGTCTGTGTACACCCCAACAGCAGCTGCAAGTAACATCGCTGTTAGAAGGTGCTACTTACTTCAAGCCCAATTCTACATTCAGAGGCCATGTGCTACACATGTGTATTAGGAGCACATATTTAGACTTTGAAGGGACCTTAGAAGCCATATAGATCTATCTCTTCAACTTGTGGAATAAAAGAAAACTTAGTGATATCCTCTTTGATAATGGAAAATAAAAGAAGGGGCTTAATTATAAAAATAAATATTCTTTATGTTGAATAATCAATAGATTAAATTTTTTACAACATTCTAAATGTTAGGCCATTAAAATAATATAACCATGTTGTTTGTGCAATAAGTACTTTAAATGATGTAAAATACAACTGACTTATTTCCCGTATTACTTTATAGTAGTATTACTTCAAATGGGTTTCCTGATTTATTCTTCTTTTCTGAGTCTATGACCTCAATATTTAGAACTCAGATTAACTAAGTTCTCCTGCTATCTTGTGGTTGTAAGTTGAAACAGCATATGTTGTTTTCAGTAGTCAGACTTCAAACTAAGATTCTAGATAGTAAAACTCTATTAGAGTGAGAAGAGGCAGCGTGGCATAGTTGATAGAGGGCCAGCTGGGGCACGAGGATGCTATTCATGTCCCACTGCTGATGCATACTGGCCATGTGATCCTGGGCAAGTCATTTAACCCCTCAGTGTCCCAAGTGACACTCTTATCTGACATTATAGATTGCAGACCCATTGCTGTTCTGCATTGGTACAGGGAGTTTCCTCTTCACAAGCTTCTAATACTAACAAAATCACAAGTTCAAATAAACAAAAACCTGTCTCTATTTCAGTTCTTTTCTTCAATGTCCATATCTCTCTCCATTTTTCTGTCGTTGAATCAATCTCAATGAAAACGTCTGTGGGTTATACAGTCTCATCTATAAGATGATAGTTAGATATTTCAGGCACTTAGGGAGTTGCAATAACTTCTCTCTTTCTTTCTTCCTTCCTTCCTTTCTTTTGAGGGAGGAAGACAAGGCAATTGGGATTAAGTGACTTGCCCAAGGTCACACGGCTAGTAAGTGTCAAGTGTCTGAGGTCAGATTTGAACTCAGGTCCTCCTGACTCCAGGGCGGGCACTCTATCTACTGTGCCACCTAACTTCCCCAAGTTGCAGTAATTTCTGAAGCCTAGTATAGAGCCTGGCACATACTCTGTGCTAAGTGCCTGTTGATTGATTACTGATTATATTTTTCACTAGTTCACTATTGTAGTTTGGGTATCCTTTCCATTCTATGCGCCACCCCCTAAACTAAGTGTGCCCTGATCTAAGATGATTTTGGGGTATCTTCCCATCTTCAACCCATGGAGGATCAGATAAATTTGTACTTTATTAATTCTCTGTCCCCATCAAATAAAGACCAGGTAAAAATACTTTATGCAACTTTCCAGGAAGACAGCCTACCACCCTTCACTCCCTCCCGTGCCCCGCCCCCCCAGAAAAGGGGGAAAATAACACTTTGTTTCATATTGACAATAATCAGGATTTTTACTTAAAAAATGGAATTGTTTGATACCGTACATTTGAAGCCATTCATTTACCACAGTGACAAAGCATATATGTTGTCCAGACAAGATGTAGTTCATAATAGAGGGGCAAGGAAACTGGGGAGGAAATAGCTTGAAAGATCACCCAGGGTGAAAATCTCAGAGCTGAGATTAGATCTAGGTCTACACATAATACAGCTCTTTCTTCTTACTTTTGGGACCAACCACACCTCTTCAAGTTCTTTAAAGTTACACTACATTCATTCTTGTATTCTTTATGTCTCAGCTCTGCTTCCATAAGGAATGCCAAGGGATCACACTAGACTAGAGAGTCTGGCCAGCCCTAAGATCCACATCTGCTCTATCCTCCCACCATTGGTTTTGTTATTCTCTCTCCTTAAAGCTGTCCATTTCCTCTGGCAGACACTCAGGGTATTACTGGTGTCCAACAGGCTTCTGTCCACTTAATGAATGTCAGGTGTGCAAGTTTTTATTTCAGAGGAGTCACAATGCCTCATTATTTATCATTTCCTCATTCAGGATATTGTTTTTTTGCTTGAAGTACATGCATTTACTCCTATTTCAATAGCTCCTTTATGCTGTATGCTCATAGGATCTTAGCATCATGGAATTAGGCATGGGAGGGACTTTTGTCTTTAAAACCAAAATGAAAGTTCTTTCTGAAACCCAACTTGGCTTTGCTTACTCCAGACATTGCTTTTTTCTCAGTGTACACACCCTGGGTTGGAGGTCTGTGGTATACTTTTTCTTAATGCATCCCAGATTCTAGGGTCAATCCAGGACATGGAGGTGGTAGGAGCTTTCTATTGACTGAGGTGATTTGTGAACCTTATGTCTTCCCTTTGTGATACAAATTCCCCATGTGATTCAAGGGCCTTGTGGCTTGACCTCTCCAGGGGGCTCTGCAACTAATTTATTTGAGCTTGCTTTGTGGGCTATTTGGCTCCTAAGATAGAACAGGAAAATATATTATGGGATGTGTGCTTTTCTAAGGTTGAATACATATATTCAACCTGTTGCCACAAGGACCAGTAGCTGAAAGGAATCTCAGTTCTTAAAACGGAGTTATTGTAAACTGAAGCAAGAGTCCTTTAGGAGGAACATCAAGTATTTCATGAAGATTTGGTTTTTCTTTATTCAGGAAATCTTCAACTCCTATGACCAGAGCTTTTTGTATGGTTGAATTCATGTTACAGAAGAGATAGGCAGAGCTGATGCTATGCTGGACTTGGTCAGGACTGGGACTTGAATCCCACCTCAGGCAGATCCTGTGTGATTATGGTTTAGCCTAAGTTTTCTTACCTGTAAATGTGGATACTACTACTACTACTTATAGGGTTATTGTTGGTCAAATGAGATAATGGATGTAAAGCGTTCTCTAACTCTTTAAGGGATATGTACAAGTGGAATTCTCTATGTTTATTAATAATCTTCTATTGTTACAGCAGCCTCAAAGGAAAGAAACAGCTTTTGGTTTTCTGTCTAGTGGTGGGAAAAGTCAATGAGGAAAATCCCTGTCTCAGAGGCAGAAGTTCTGTGCAAATGTAACTCCCACTTAACGTGACTTTGGGAGAATCATTTTATTGCTTTTAATCTTGGTTTTCTCCTTTCTTTAAAATGAGGGTAATAGTCAGAGCCAAGATGGCGGAGTAGAAACAGCACATCCAAGGCTCTCTCCCCGCAGATTACCTCTGAACTATGTAAAAGGGGACTCTGAACAACTTCTGGAGCCCTAGCACCCAAAGAACGACACAGAGAAGCTAACCTCCCGCTGAGGACAGCCCAGCAGCCCTGCAGGAAGGGCCAATGCAGGGCTCTGGGAGTGTGGAGAGCTGAGCCCAGGTCCGCCTGAGCCATGGTTTTAGCCCCAGGGCGGCCAGGCCAGCAGCCAGCTGGAGGGACCCCATAACACCAGCAGCTGTGGCGATTCCAGAATGGTCAACACAGACATGCCTAGGACAAAGTGAGAGGTTAGTGCCCTGTGGACTTTGGGACCAGTATTTGGGGAATGTGTCGGCTTCCTCCACTGGGGGCTAGAAACCACTGAGGAGACATGCCATTTTGCAGTTTTCAGTGGTGGCTCCAGCTCCTGGCCTTCGAACTGTAGGGAGATCCAGTGATCAGTCTCGGGGGGTAATCGCTCTTGCCTTAACCTCCCTGGATCTGGATTGTGGTCTGGGGGGGAGGTCGTGGGGTGGGTTTCCAGCTTGCCAGAAATGGAAGTTGTCCCCCCACATGTTCAGGATGAAGCTCCTCTGTCTGGTGGCAGAGTTCTACTGTGGCAACAAGCCCAAAAGTCAAGTAATTAAGTGGCAACATGCCAAGGCAAAGGAAACAAACAGAAAAATGAAACATTAGACTCCTATTTTGGGGGCAAAGAGGATCAAAGTATGGAACAGTCAGAGGACTGTGAGATCAGAAATCCTGCAACAAAACCCCCAAAGGAAAATATGAGTGGGTTGCAGGCCATAGAGGACCTTAAGAAGGACTTTAAAAATCAAATAAGAGGAGTGGAGGAAAAATTGGGAAGAGAAATGAGAAGGATGCAGGAAAAGTATGAAATGAGGGTCAACAGCCTGACTGGGGAAAACAACACCTTAAAAATTGACTAATTCAAATGGCAAAGGAGGCCCAAAAGGGCAATGAGGAGAAGAATGCCTTAAAAAGTCGAATTTGCAGATGGAAAAAGAATCTCAAAAGTTCACTGAGGAGATTCATTCCTTCAGAGTTAGACTGGAGCAAATGGAAGCTAGTGACTTTATGAGACATCAAAATGCTGTTAAGCAGATCCAAATAAATGAAAGATTAGAAGGCAATGTGAAATATCTCTGACATGAAAAACCACTGACCTGGAAAATAGATCCAGGAGAGACAATTTAAAAATTATTGGACTACCTGAAAGCCATGATCAAAGAAAGAACCTAGAAATCACCCTTCAAGAAATTCTCAAGGAAAATTGCCCTGATGTTTTAGACCTAGAGGACAAAATAGAGGTTGAAAGAATCCACTGATCACCTGCTGAAAAAGATCCCAAAAAGAAAACTCCCAGGAATATTATAGCCAGGTTCCAGAATCCCCAGATCAAGGAGAAAATACTACAAGTAGCCAGGAAGAAACAATTTCAATATTGTGGAAACACAATCAGAATAGCCCAGGACCTGGCAGCTTCTACACTGAGGGATCAAAGGGCATGGAATATGATATTCCAGAGGGCAAAAGAGCTGGGACTGAACCCAAGGGTCACCTACCCAGCAAAACTATTTTATTTCAGGGGAAAATATGGTCATTCAGTGGAATAGAGGACTTTCAAGCATTCTTGAGGAAAAAAAACAGAGTTGAATAGAAAATTTGACTTCTAGACACAAGAAGCAAGAGATACCTGAGAAGGTAATCAGGGAAAAGAAATCAAAAGGAACTTATCAAAGTTAACCTATTTACATTCCTACATGGAAAAACAATAACTGTGACTGATGAAATTGTTCTCAGTATGAAAATAATGGAAGAAGGGTATATCGTCACATGAATACATATGTGAATGTGTGTATATATGTTTATAGTTATACATGGATAGAGGGCATAGGTTGAATTTTTTGGGAAGGGATGATACCTAAGTGGTGAAATTATGAGGTGAGAGAGGAAAGTGGCAAGAGGAGATGGGGAGAGACAGGGTAGGGTAAACTATCTCATGTAGAAGAAGCAAGGGGAAGTGGCTGCAGGGGAGGCAAAGAATAGAAAGGCAAAAAGGCAAAACCACATTCTCATTGAATTTGGTTCAGGGAGAGAATGACATACATACTAAATGGGATATCTCAACCTGCAGCAGAATAGGGGGAAGAGGGAAGAGAGGAGGGATGATGGATGGGAGGGCATTCTTGGGGGGAGAGGAGGTTGGAAGTACCCACTATAGAAAAGGGACAGGATCAAGTAGGGAATGGACCAGGTGGGGGGTGGGATGGGTGGGAGGGAATTATAAGCAGCCTTGTACAATACATCTAATATGGTAATATTTTGCATAGCTAGACATGTACAACATATACTGAATTACTTATCTCCCCAGAGGGAATGGGTGACAAGGGAGGAAGGAAATGGATCTGAAATTTGAAGTCTTAAAATTACATGTTTCAAATATATGTATATATATATATATATATATATATATATATATATATACTATTATTAATACTCTTTTGCATGTAATTGGGAGATAAGATGTACAGGCATCGGGGTACAGAGATTCACCTTGCTCTAATGGAAAAGTCAAAGGGGGTAAGGGAGAAGATATGGGAGAGAGCAGGATGGAGGAAGTGATATCTTGTGTGACTGCTATTCTGGGAGGGTGGGTAGGGGAAAAACGGGGAAAAAATTGGAACTCAAAATCTGGCGGAAATGAATGATGTAAAACAGGAGTTAATAAAGCATTTGTTTAAATATAAAAAAAATGAGGGTAATAGTATATGAATTGCCAACTTCACAGGGCTATTGTGAAGAGAGGATGAAATAATTGTTCAGAATTTTTTCTTCTTCCCTTTTTTTGATCAATTTATGCCATAGAAATTTATGTGAGCCCATAGATGTTTAGCAACTTAAACAACGCACCTTATCTATTTTGTTGGTATACATGGCAGTAAGTATCACATCTGTTCAGAGTGACTGCAGGTGCTAGGTAGAATTTTTGGTGAATTTCCCTACTTTCAGTGCATCAGGTTTCTATAGCAAGGATGGATTTATATTAAAGAAGTAGGACTTCACATATAATTTGGATTCCTTGAGCACCTCAAAGGAATTTTCCAATGTTTGGGGTTTATTAGGACCTATTTTGGCAAATGCCTTCTGCATTTCATGCTGGTCATTTTAATGTGATTTGCAATGACTCTATATTTCTGACTTCCATTTAATTGGAAAGGTGTCTGGCAGAAGCTATTTGATGTACAGAAGAACATAAGCCTCATTAAGCTCTCTTTTTCTAAAAGCAGGAAGACACATTTTGCCAAGAATAAACAAATGTGAGCACAGGGAGTCCAGGATTCTGCTTATAACCCAGAACCCAAAATTTTAAGAGTTCTCCTTGGATTGACTCCACTGTGGCCTAGTAAGTACTGAGGAATGAAAGAAAACGTATTATCGAAGAAATGGCTATTATCTATTATCTATTTAATCTTGAATAACTGCCAGCATATTGCATTGAACTCTAAAATGCTCCGTTCAGCATTAGTTTTTTTTTCCCCTGCAAAATTTGAAATGATATTGACTAATATGAAAATGTGTTGAATAGGCATGTGTGTGTAGAGCCCATATCAGATTGCATGCTGTCTTGGGGAGGGAGGGAGGGGGAGAAAACTTAAAACTTGTAGAAGTGAATGTTGAAAACTAAAAAGGAAAAGGAAAAAAATATTGAAATGATACTAGTCTGTCAATAACTAAATTTTTAAAAATCCTATCTATTTTACAAAAATTCATGACTTTCATCCTATACTTAAAGACAATAGTTCAGTGAACAGTTTTCAGGTCAATGAAAGGCTCGCCCAAATTATGTATTCTTGGAAAGAGGATTGAAAACTCAGATTTTTTTATCGTTATTCAAAATCACAGAATGCTTTGGGCAAGTATATAAAGTGAACATTGAGAAAGACATAGGGAGATTCCAAAAGGTGGAAATGAAAAGTACACTAAAATGACAAAATGATCCCTTTAGGAGCAAAACTTAGAATTTTCTTCTCCAAAGAGAGATAATTTAACTCTCTAAAATCATGCAAAGCATGCTTAGGGTCATATGCACTAAGAACTTCCTTTGGGGCCTCATCATTTTGTAAAGGTTGGATTGACCATGATAGTGAAACAGGAGTCATGATAGGGCCTACCAAGCTGGAAAGTCTTTGACTATGGACTTATCACAGATGGCGTGTCTGTTGTCTGAGGCAAACACTTAGCACAGTGACTGGCACATAGAAAGTATTTAATAAATGCTGGTTGACTGACTGACATCTGACAGGTAAAATGAAAGTCAGGAATAGCGATGGCCAGTGGCTAGAAAATTCCTTTAAAATCTCTGATATGTGTTATAAGGAAGAGTACAATTCAAAGGGTTTAATAAATTACACAGAAGTGTTTAATAAATACATTTAATACTTCTGGAAATGACTGTGTTGTAAAAACGATAGATATTAAGATGTAATTTGAGAAGCAATCCAGTGTACTGGACAGAACATTGAATGCAGAGTCAAGAACTGTGTTCAAATATTGCCTCAGGCACTTATTAGCCTAGGCAAATTATTTAACCTTTCTGGGCTTCAGTTTCTTCATCTGACAAAGGTAAAATGAGAGATTTACACTCAGTAACTTTTGAGATCCATTACACTTTGAAACCTTTGATGCTTTTAAAGTAAATGAGACAACTGGCATAGAATCTAAAATATTTTCCTTACAAAGGAAAGTTTTGGATCATAGGAACCCACAAAGAAACTATATAAAGGTGCCAGGTTATTGTGACTTGCACCAGCAGAAAGAGCAGTCATGGATGTTTCACCAAACAACAGCATATTAGAATTAGGGGAGATGAAACTTGAAGTTAAAGTAATCTTTAGATCAACTGAAGACAGTATTGCTTTATAAAAAGCATAATAAATCCACTAAATATGTCCCATAGCAATTGTGTAGGTTAACAACATAAATAGGTTAATGAAAGGTTGAGATTAATTTGTGGAAGTTAAAGGGAAGTTGGGGATTTCGGTGAGAGGGGGGGGAAGATCCCCTTCCTAATAACTGGAGGTGATACATGATAGAAAATTACCATCTTCTCACCTATAAATAGTCCTTGGTTTAACTATCAACAAGAGAACAGGAAGGATGAGGAGCTGGCTTGGGCTAGTGTGGTGCTTATGAGCTCAATATCTTTACTTGTGCTCCTCTGTATTGGCAAACATCATGAAAATTGGAAGAAAATGGCTATACTCCCAGAAAGACTTTCCCACAATCCAGATTCTATTGCTATGCTTTTCTTTATGGTTTTAGTACTCCTTGATTACTTACTACCTGAAAATGCCCTGTAAGTAATGTAGAAAAATTTGCAGAAAATTTGTTTAGGGAGGTAGATAGGTGGCATAGTTTATTGTATCTGGACGCAGGAAGACATGAGATAATTTTCTACCTCAGGCATTGTTCAACTGTGTGACCCTGGGCAATTCATTTATTCTCTTTGAGTCTCAGTTTCCTTATCTGTAAAATGGGGATACCATAGAACTTACCTCACAGGGTTGTTGTGAGGATCAAATAAAATTAGATAAAATATATCATTCACTTTGCTATTATTATTATGGTACTCTGGATATAAAAACTCTCTCCTCCAAGGAACTCAACTATGATTTAGTAGGTGAAATTGTCAGACGGAGAAGGAATACCATGTATCAGGCACTATGGTGTGTGCTGGGGATAAGTTCCTTCCTTTCTTCCTTCCTTCTTTCCTTCCTTCTTCCTTCTTCCTTCCTTCCTTCCTTCCTTCCTTCCTTCCTTCCTTCCTTCCTTCCTTCCTTCCTTCCTTCCTTCCTTTGCCCACAATTATCATTTCAATGTTGTGGAAAACACTCCCTTCTGAAAATTGTTCTGCAACTTACAATCTCAGAGAGTTCTCTGGGGGCCACCAGGAATGTAAATGACGTGTCCAGATTCATGCAATCAGTGGGTGTAGCAGAGGGAACACTTGAACCTTTATTCTCTCTCCACTAGTCATCACCCTTTCACATTTTGCTATTGCAAAATAAACTGATTTCCATCTGAGAACTGCTTCCTTCCTCTGCTATGAAAGAACTGACTGGATTTTATTCCACTTGTGAATGGGATCCCCATAAACTTTTTAAAGGTCTGAGCCATCAATTGATTTTCCCAGGAACTAAAGTAGATTTGTGGGATTCTGGCAGAGACCATAAAGAAACTGAGGTTCTTAAAGACTATGCCAGGGAAGTTCAAGTTCTAACAGGTCCTACTGATTCCAAGCAGAGGTCTAGAGGGATTACTCTATACAGTCCAGTTGCACAGAGGGGTTCATTCCTTGGAGGAGAGCTGTGATGAAAGATGTCCACATTTCTGGGAGTCAGATGAAGCAGCTACTTTGTCCAAGTTTTGTTTTCTGCTCTATGTACATCAAACAAACAAACAAAATCAAAGACAATTTCATGGCTTACAACCTGATTCTACCAACATAACCTCTGCAGAATAAAATGATGGAATGAAGAATAGTTTGAATAATGACAAGAGTAAGAAATAACACATAATAAGTAAGGGTTATTGATTCAAAGGTTCATTTCCTTAATGGTTGCCACATTATTATTATTATTATTATTATTATTATTATTATTATTATTATTTTACCATAACAACTTGTGATGATCACCTGTGAAGTCCTCGACAATCTGCATTGGGGCAAGGACAAAATTACAGATCAACATTGATTAAAAGAAAACTCTCAAAAAACAAAACTTGAAAGACTCTATGGAACAGCTATTTTATTACTTTATGTCCTGCCTTTCCTCAAGCTTACACAGGAAGTAGAAGAGATTATCCTGTCAGGCATTCTATCTTGAAGTAGGTGAAGGGACCTGAGGGGTCAAGTTGTGACCTTAAAGAGCAAGGCTCATGTTGGCAAGAGAAGGGAGGTAATTAATCACTTGTTTTCCTGATTTTTAGGGTACCAGGTTTCATGAAGGAAAAGGGATAGTGATTGGACGTCAAGAAGTTTATGGATTTCTCAAATGGGAGTACTTATTGAGAAATAATAATTATTTTTATAAGGTCTCACCACTGTGCAGAGATAATTCTGGGACCTTAAAGGCTGAATGTAAAGCCCAGCATAATCCTACCAAGTTGGAAAGGCCTTGAGTACAGGTCCAGCATTGGACTATGCTATAATTTGAGAACTAAAGAGACTCATCTACCAACACTTGATCTCTGGGTGATAAATTGATTTATTTTGACCCTGGGACAAGACATAGAAAGGTTGTGCTGTGCATTGGTAGGAGGTTGGATGGGATATTCATCCACATTGATTTAACAGTGGATGCTTGACCTGTGGAAATACATTTAAAGAACAGCTTATGGGGATGGAGCATTCAACATCCATCATCTCATATAATCCTACGGAGAGACCTATAGAAGTAGATAATGCCAATATCATTAACCATATTTTTAGATGGATAAGCTGATATTGACAAGTGATTATCCTTAGATCATCAAGTTAGTCAGTGGTAGAAGCAGGAATCTCATTGGGGTCTTTGGATTTCAAGTTTGCTGCCCTTTTTGCTTTGCCATGTTACCTTTCTTCTCACTGGAAGCAACAGTCTTACTTGTGATTACTCATTCAATTCAATTTAATTCTTTTGACAAACATTTACCAAGTGCTTCCTATGTGCCAGGCTAAGCTAGACTCTAAAAGTACAAAGACAAAAATGAAACAGTCCTTGTTGTTTCCATTCCATTGGATTCTTCTCTTAGGAGGGAAAATTATGAGGGGTAAGCAAATTGGAGTGCTGCCTAGGATTTGAGTTACCTGGGAAATCTTTGAAATGTCAAGTCATTTTAAAAGAGTGTACTAGGGGTGGGGGACTTGGAAGATAATAGTAAGAAAAGTATTTTATTTAACCAAAACAAATTTTGATTCCCATTGGAATTACCCACTCACCGATATTTCAAGAACCTTACATGCTTTATTGTACATTAAAAATAATTCCTCTTTTTGCATTTGTTTCTTTCTATTATTCCTTGCTGTTTCCTCTTCTTCATATAGTTAATATATGACAGGTAAGGTAATCAGATTCAATCGTGTCTTAGCTACATTTTGTGAAACATCCTACAAAAGATTAACTCTAGAGGACTACTAAGAAGATGTGCAGAAAGTATTGAGAAGCCATTTTAAAATGATGAATTTGACATAGTTTATATATATATATATTACAGTGGTGTGCTGCAGTCAGCTTGAATTAGTTTATAAGCTGCAAGTGTTAAATTTTCGGTGTGAACATTTATACTTAGAAATTGACAAACACTTCACATCAGGGCTTAATTAATTATTTTATTATCTAGACTTAAAAAAGTAATGAAGAAAATGTTAATAATACTGATTAAACTTTAAAATGGGTCATGTGGGTAATTTTTTTAAGCAGGAGAGTCAATTGTTAAGCAATTACCAGCATACTTCTACAAACATCTGTCTACTTATCTATCTACCTATTTATCTATCTATCTATCTATCCATCTATCTATCTATTGGAAACAATGGGAGGAATTTTGTTTCCACATAATTAAAAGTGTTCCCATCTTTAATAGCAGGATGTGGGTCAAAGGTGACTGGTTCTAATCAGAGTTGTGATTTAGCAGGACCAGGCTTCTGATCAGGCAGGGGGTTAGAGGCTTGTACACATGTTTGCTGAGCTGTTTGAGGGGCACATGATGTGTGCAGTTGGGGAGGTTGCAGCAAGCCAGTGGAGAACAAGGTGGGAAATTCAAATGGAAGCAGCATAAAAGGGTTTGTATTTGTCTGAATCCCTGTATTCCATTAAGGGAACTACCATTTTATTCAGAAAGAATAAATGTGATATAAATGTAATGAAAACCTTCCTGTTGTTCCAACGAATATTATTTATTCCTAGACTAAGCACATTTCTCACATATCTATCTATGCACATATAGGTATGTATGTGTGCACATATATACACACACATATATCCAATATACACATATTATATATGTGTGTATACACACAGAGCAGGGTGATACACTAGATAGTAGTAGATAATGTGATTTTAGAATAATGGAAGACCTGGGTCCTATTGTACCTTTATCACTCAATTCATATTCCTCCTGTGCCAGGGACAACTGGGGTCCACTGGTTTTAAGGGATTCTCATCGTCTTCTCTCTCTTAACTTTCTACCTTCCACTTCAAATTGGCTGATTCAATTGTTTTGAAATTAGAGACTTTTAAAAATTGGCATCCTTTATATGTTCAGTACCCATACAGACATGTCCTTGACAGGTTTAATGATTTAATCCCAGCTATCTCCAGGAATTATTTAGTATAATCCCTCTAATACATATGCATATAATTCGTATATGCATGTGTGTATACCCAACATAGATATGTATATACATATATACAGAATATATGTATGTATATTTATTATGTATTATATATGTTCTATTGTTTTAGAGATTTTGAATATAGATAGTGCTTCTGGATGAAATTCATCTACTTTATGTATGTACTTAATTCAATTGCTCCTCTTAGCAGAAGTTAATAACCTAATTCAGTAGAAGAAAGCTTGATGGAATTCAGCACTAGCAAGAAGCAGTGGTGTGCTAATTTGGCCATTGTATGTAGCCCAGCTTGGTACCTCCATTTCAAAGGTAACTCTAGTGGGTTGTGGATCTTGAAGAGATGACCTCAGGGGCTGTTTCAGACTGTGAAGACAATTATACTTCCTGTAGTCTTTTACAGAGATAGCACATTCACTTAGTCCTTCTGCAGCCAGCAGCTCACTTAAAATAATAAGTAAATTCTGAAAGATGATATAGAACACCTTTTCCTTGTTGACCAGATGCACTTGGGTACACATTTTTAAGGCAAACTTTCAGCTTGAAGACATGAAACTGTGGAGAGAACAAAACATTAGAAAAAATAAATCATGTTTATAGAATATTTTACATTGCTTTTGAATCAGTGTGTCATAGTGGATGAAATGCTGGACTTGGTGTCAAGAAGAACTGAGTTCAAATCCTGTCCCTGACACTAGCCAGCTCATGTGACCTCTTCATGTATGAAATCATTCCCTAGGGTCTGTCTCCTAAGTCTTGGTTGGCTTTTGGACTGACTTGTAGAAAATAGTTCCTGGCTCACGAATTTCTTGTACTGAAGAAATCTTTTAGGATATGCGTTGAGTACTTCGAAGGCTGCCCTATATATACCTTTGAGATAGTTCAGGTGTCATCCTCATTTTACAGATGAGGAAACTGAGGCTCTAAGATGTTCAGTGATACACACACCCAGTAAATGTTTCAGATGGGATTTAAACCTCTTATTCTGCCATTCTACTTCTGTTGATAAAATTCATATAAGTGTATCCTTATGAGCAGTTGTGGGGATAATGCACATAATTATAAAATAGTAATTAGACCTCTGTCATAGTGGGTAGAAACCTCACCTTGGAGTTAAGATCTGGATTCAAGTTGAGCTTCTGACATATTACTGCTTTTTGCCTTTGGTCGAGTCACTGCCCCCAAGCACCTCTCTAAAACTATAAATTATATGTCTATGCTGGTAGAGGGATAATCTTTACCAAGAGATCCCTGTATTAATGAAATCGTAAGTTCGTGTCCCCAAAACTCATATATCTAGCCAAGTGGTAAGCAAATTTTGATTTGTGAGCATAGAGCTGGAAGCATGTCCTTGATTTGGCAGGTGAAAATTGAAGAGAGAAAGAACTTTGAATGATGTAGTTTATTTTAAGAACAGGACAATTAAGCTTTTGCTAATCTTAACAAGGGGAAGGAGGAGAATTGAAAGGGATGGAATAATAACATATATGGTTCCTATTATGTGCTGAGTACTTTTAAACAAATATTATCTCATTTAATCCTTGCAACAACCCTGGAAGGTAGGTGCTATTATTATCCCTCTTTCACAAATGAGGAAACTGGGGCAAACAGTGTTTAAGTGATATGCAGGGTTACACAACTAATAATCATCTAAGGCTGAATTTGAACTCTGATCTTCCTGACTCCAAGCCCAGTAATCTCTGTCCACTGTGCAATCAGCTTCCTCAGCATCTTTGGTGTTTGTGCAAAAACTCAAAAGAAGAATTAACACATAAAGAAGCTGGAACCTAACTACTTGAAAAAATATGTATAGTTTTACATAGTGACAAGAAAAGTTGGGAAAGTAAGGAAATTCCCATCAATTGAAAAATGGCTTAACAAACTGTGTTATATAAATGTTAAGGTATGCTATTGTATTGTAGAAAAAATGAGGAATAGATGATTAAAAAGAGACAGGGAAAGATTTGTATGAAGTGATATAGCATAAAGTGAAGAACCAAAAGCCCAATCTATATACTATAAAATCAATATTTTAAAAAACAGTTTTGAAGACATTTTAATAAATGGATTAAGAGTGAAATGAGTAGAGGCAGAAGAATAATTTATAGTACAACAACACTGTAAGGATAAACAATTGAAAGTGGTAAGAAGTATGATAAATGCAATGACTATTCCTGACCCCAAAGGACTGATGATGATTCATTGCTGTCTGCCTCCTGACAGAGAGATGATGAAGTCAGTTTACAGAATGAGACTTTATTTTTTTTTTTGAGCAAGACCAATGAGGGGATTTGTTTTCCATAACTCTGTGTAGTTGTTGTAAAGATTCATTTTTCTCCTAATGGGATGGTGGGTATGTGCGTGGAGGGGAAATGAAATAGATTTCTGTGAATTAAAAAAATAAAAATTTAATAAAAAATTAAATGGCATCAAAACTCATGTAAAATACAATAGACAACATAATTGCACTGCCATTTAAAGATTAAAGGACAGTCTCTTTTTTAATTAAAAATTGCATTTATGACCTGGTGTAGCTATTTTCTATTGTTATTTCACTTAATTGTTTTCATGTAGAGTACTCTATGTACTTTTACAATTGTCTGTTGTATTAAATCAAAATTTATAAAAAACAAACAAACAAGTTGAACTTAAAAAAAACCCATAAAATCCAAAGTACAGGACTTTGTTCCACAGGGCTCAATCATAAGGACACATATGAACTTAAACAACAGGAAAGATGAGAAAGGGATCACAGACACAATAGTAGAAGGATATCCCAGAATTTGAGGTTTCACATAAGTATTCTGGCTATAAAATTAGAATTTCCCACAGTAACCTCTCTCTCTCAAAACAAAAACCACAAAATAATCCCCAAACTGAGAAAAGTGATTGGTGAAGAAATTAGATATTTCTACATAATTAATATAGGGAGCACCTGACTGAAGCTAAGGGAGAGGAGGATGGTTCCCCTCCCTTGCAAACAAATTTGGCATCTTCACAGAAAGGACAGAGTAGACAACATAGGCAATGGTGAGTTAATATGTTAACACCTGGTAAACACTTTAGAAATTATAGACCTTCTTTGAGTTAGAAAGGAACAATTTGATTGGCTGAGCAAACAGATTAGCCCCATCCTTGAGGGTTTTTTAAATAGTGAAAACATGAAAAGGTGAAAGAATACAGACTCAGATTGCATTTTGGAGGAGACCCCCTACAAGGGGATGGGGTAGGGATAAGGGAAAATAGCTCTCCTTCTCATGCCCACCCTTCACCTTTGGCTATGACATGTCCTTTGCGAGACACTACATTCTCAGTTCCAGATTTCATGAGTTGTAGCAAGTTTAAGGCACAATTGAGGGAGCAAGGCCACGCATTGCAGTTAGGTGAAAATACAGAAATGCAGTTATTTAAAGGGGGAAGTAGTAGGAGAAAAGAAAGACATGTCGAGAAGAATACACTCTGGGAAACCAACTGAGCAACTCACCTAGCAGAGACACTGGATATGAGGAACTTCATGAGGACCCCAAAAAGAGAGAACAGACTTCTAATCCTTCCAATGCCAGTAGTTTGGAGTTGCTTTTGGCATGCCCAACATTTGTGCCTCACTTGTATTTTGTCTTAAGTTTGAAGTCACTTTTCCTATGGAATCTCTGAGAGTACCTTTCCATTTATGGGTGGAGTGTTTTATAGCTTCTTTATTTTACAATGCTACTTCAGTAAATGCCTTTGCTAAGATGATTCTATCTACTGGCTGATTGATAATGGCATACTCTCCAGTTGAGATTTGTAAATGACAGCGTTAGAAGTACAGCTTCACAGGGTTACTTCAAGACCCTCTGGTAGCGACTTACTTCTGATCATCCAAATCTCAAATATGAGTCCAAGTTGGGAGAGTAATCCAGAGTGAGTCCTAACACTATAAAGTAATGAATTCCTTATAACTGGAAAGTACATAACAAAAACTAAATGACAACCTTTCAGGTGCATTATACGTGGCATTTTTGTATCTAATTGGAGATAGGACTGGATAATCTCTAACCTTTTGACCTCAGAGTTTCTATTAGTAGCTGCTTTCATTAGGGGTAGCAACTAATGAGAATTTTTGTTCTAAATGCAATAGAAGAGTTCCTCTTACTTGCATTAATATTATTGCTCTCTTCTCTGTGACAACTGCCCTGAATGTGGCTGTATGGTCTGCTTCTTCCTGAATACCTACATTCTAGAGCCCCAGGCCAATGCCTTAAGTCTCTGATTCATGGAGTTATCCAGTGAAATTTGACTAAGCACCTACTGTATATGGAACATTGTTAGATACAAAGCTTAGCTAAAACATAGCCTTTGACCTAAAAGAGCTTCTAGTCTAGCAGGGGAATAAGCAAAAATACAGGTAACTATAATATATGTGATTTGTGGGCCAGTGTAACTTAGGATTGCACATGTCTGATTCTGTCTTGGTTTTGTTTTTTCCTTCAGTAAATATCTTGATGTATAAACTATTACCATCTTCTGAGCTGAGATGTTGTCATCTAGAAGCTGTGGATGACTACATGCAGTTTCTATGTATACTTTCCCTTAGACAGTCATTACAGTTCCACATGAGCCAGAAGTTTTAGCCTCAGGGCGGCCTGACCAGCCACAGGCTGGAGGGACTTCAGATCACCAGCAGCTGTGGTGGTTTCCAGAATTATCAACCAATAGATGCTAAGGACAAAATGAGAGGTCAGTGCAGTGTGGACTTTGGGATCCAGTAGTTTGGGAGTGCAGTCTGGCCTTTATTCCCTGGAGGGAGAAGCTGCTGAGGCAACATGGCCATGCAGCCACCACCACATGGAAGCTTGAGCTCCTGGCCCGCAGATTGTAGGGGGACCAAGTGACCAGCCTGAGGGGTAATCACTCTTGCTTTAACCTGCTTGGATCTGGATTGCGGTCTAGGGTAGAGGTCCTGGGCTGTGTGACCAGCTTGCCAGAGCATGTGGAGGCCTCAGAGATGGTATCCAAATAATACCTTTGGCAGCTGAGAAAACCCCAGCATTTGGGATAAACCTCCCCTGTCTGGTAGCAGAATCCTACTGTGGCAAAAAGCCCAAAAGTCAAGTAATTGAGTGTCATATGAGCAAATGAGATAAGCAAAGCAAGCAGAGCAAATTTACACTACTGTTTTGGGGACAAAAAGGACCAAAGCATGGAACAGGAAGAAGACAAGGAAGTCAGAACTCCTGCACCAAAAGCTTCCAAGAAAAATATGAGCTGGTTACAGGCCATAGAGGAGCATAAAAAGGATTTTGAAAATCAAATAAGAGAAGTAGAGGAAAAATTGGGAAGAGAAATGAGAAGGATGCAGGAAAAGTATGAAATGAGGGTCAACAGCCTGACTGAGGAAAACAACACCTTAAAAAATAGACTAACTCAAATGGCAAAGGAAGCCCAAAAGAGCAATGAGGAGAAGAATGCCTTAAAAAGCCAAATTTGTCAGATGGAAAAAGAATCTCAAAATCTCACTGAGGAGAATCTTTCCTTCAGAGTTAGATTGGAGCAAATGGAAGCAAGGGACTTTATGAGAAATCAAGATACTATTAAACAGATCCAAACAAATGAATAAATAGAAGACAATGTGAAATATCTCATGGGAAAAACCACTGACCTGGAAAATAGAATCAGGGGAGATAATTAAAAAATTTATTGGACTACCTGAAAGCCAGAACAAAAAAAAGAATCTAGAAAGCATCCTTCAAGAAGTTCTCAAGGAAAATTGCCCTGATGTTTTAGAACCAGAGACCAAAATAGAAGTTGAAAGAATTCACTGATCACCTCCTGAAAAAGATCGCAGAAAGAAAACTCATGGGAACATTATAGCCAGGTTCCAGAGTTCCCAGATCAAGGAGAAAATATTACAAGCAGCCAGGAAGAAACAATTTGAATATTGTGGAAACACAATCAGAATAACACAGGATCTGGCAGCTTCTACACTGAGGGATCGAAGGGCCTGTAATATGATATTCTGGAGGTCAAAGGAGCTGGGATTAAAACAAAGAATCACCTACCCAGCAAAACTGAGTATCATGTTTCAGGGGAAAATATGGTCATTTAGTGGAATAGAGGACTTTCAACCATTCTTGATGAAAAAATCAGAGTTGAATAGAAAATTTGACATTCAGGTAAAAGAAGGAAGAGAAGCATCAGAAGGTAAACAGTGAAAATAAATCATAAGAAACTTATCAAAGTTGAAATATTTACATCCCTACATGGAAGAGTTTGGTAACGCAACTTGAAGTCTCAACCAGGTAATATTCTTGTATTACCTGTGCTTTATCAGCAATAGACTCTAAAAATTTGAACATGTCTATGTGCCATGGGGAGGTACCCTTAAGATATGGCCAAACAAATTCAGGGTTGAGGTGATATTTGACAGGTTTCAACTATGGGCAGAAATCCACCAGGCAAAGAGAGAGAAGACACAGAAGTAGAAAGGTGGAGGGCTTGCACAGGGGAAGAGAAAATAGAGTTTGGCTGACACGTACCTCCTGTGGAGAAATATGAGATAAGATTGGACAGATCGAAGGGCATCAGGTTGTGAAGGGCCTTGAATAGTTTTAGAAAGGAAGACAGAGAGACACTGAAGATTTTTGAATAGAGAAGGGACATGACCAGACTCCATGTTAGAAGTTTCTTGGTATGTAATCACTCAAGTAATCACTCAAGAGTAATTTACAGGATTTAGAATTGAAAGGGATTTTAAAGATCAGCCTTTAGATTGTAAGCTTTTTGAGGGTGGGGACTGTCTTTCCTTTTATTAATTTTATCACCAGAACTTAGCACAGTGCTGGCCATGTAGTAGATGCTTAATAAATGTTTATTGAATTGGAATTGTACTGGATCAAATGGAGAAACTGAGGCCCAGGAAGATTAAGTGGCCTGTATAAGGTCACACAGGTAACTGGAAAAAGTAGAATTTCAAATTGCAAATTAGATCTTTTGCAGGATAAGGGGAGCATAACCAGACCACAGCTGCTTCTTAAATTTTTGAAAAGTCCCTCAGTATGAGTTATAGCCCTGAATGTTAACCAGAGACTTCTTTTTCTTTGTATTACCTCCTCTAAAAGCAAGACATCACAGTAGGTGGTACAGTTCAATGAACACAGTTGTGAATTGATCTAACAATAGAAGCCTGTGATATAGTGTCTGAAAATCTGAACTTGGAGTCAGAAAGGCCTTGGGTACAAATCTCATTTCTGCTACTCACTAGCAATGTGATCCCGGCAAATCATCAAACCTGTCTAAGTGCTAATTTCTGTCTCTAAAATGAGGAGGTTATACCAGATGACCTCCAAAATCCTAGTTCTTGGTATGGGATCCCATGATTATCTAACATCAAGTTCTTGAAGCACATCTTTATCTGGAGACAAAAATGTGACCATGTATCCAGTGGGCAAAATTTCTAAGTATTTAAACAGATTCCAATGATTTGTTGCTTTAGCAGAATAAGCTTTCTGGTTCAGTCAGTTTTTAGTTGTGTCTAACCCTTTGTGATACTATTTGGGACTCTTTTTGGCAGAGATGCTGGAGTGGTTTGCTATTTCCTTCTTCAGCTCATTTTACAGATGAGGAAACTGAGGCAAATTGATTTGCCCAGGGTCACACAGCTAGTAAGTGTCTAAGGTCAAATTTGAACTCAAGAAATTTTCCTGACTCCAGACCTTGCACTTTATTTGCCATGCCACCTAGCTGCCCCTAGTAGAATAAATTATAAACTTATAAAAGGTGATAGTTTTTAACAAGATTTTCTTAGCAGTCCATTGATAGAGGCAGTGTGGCTCAGTGAATAGAATGAATGTCTGAACAAAGAGTGTGCAAAGAATTGTGATAAGCCCTGGGAAAACAAATAATTGACCTTGAAGCCATGAGGTCCTGGGTTCAAATCCTACCCATGATAAATGCTGAATGTGTGACCCTAAGTCACTTAACACTTCAGGGCTCAAAGCAACTCTTTCTAAGACTATAAGCTGCAAAGAAGTGATGACCTGAACTTATAGAGAGTATCTCCTAAACTGGAAGTCCCCCAAACTAATGGAATTACAAGTCTAGGGGAGAGTAGATTTAGCACTGGACTAATTTAGGAGAACTGGTTGTGAAGTCCTCCTATGGAAGGGTGAGTGGTGTGGCAGAAAAATAACTAATCTTACAGTCACAATTTTTTGTTCAATACTTAACTTTGATGCTTAACCATGCTCTTACCCCAAGTTGCTTTATCCCATCAAATCTCAGTTTGCTCATCCTGGGAGGATCAGAACTTTAGTGCTGCTTAACTTCCAAGGTAGTCTCAAGGAAAGTGTGCCTTGGAGTAGTTGTGTGACCTTGAGATAGTTGTTTAACTCTGTGTGAGTGTGTGTGTGTGTGTGTGTGTGTGTGTGTGTGCTTATCTTAGTCTGAAAATGAAGACACTGAATTAAGTGCTGAGGTTGCTTACGGCTCTAAAAGTCTGACTGTTATTTAACAAGTGGTTCTCTATTTCACAGGAAAGCGCATCAGTTAAGATGTGTGGTTTCCCATACCTACCACAAGATGGTACTGTTGTTCTTTAAAGGTACTTAGAAAGCTCTGAGCTTTACCTTTTTGTCATCTCAAGGAAGAAACTTGCTGAAGCTTTTTGTTATTGTTAGGATTGAATTCATCCAGTAACAAAGTCCAGGGGCTTTGTTGTTATTGTTGTTTAAAATTAAAGAGTAGGATTTAAAGCTTATGATATAAAGTACACAGCACTGTCCTAAATGCTCTCTGTCTCTCTCTGTCTTTCTCTGTCTCTGTCTCTCTCCCCTTCTCCCTTCCTCTCCCTTCTTCCCCCCCGCCCCCAGCCATTCCTCCCCACCCTGCACCAGTCTGGCTGTCTCTGTCTCTGTCTTAGTCTCTCTCTCTCTTTCTCTCTCTCTCTCTCTCTCTCTCTCCCCCCCTCCTCCCATCCTTCCCTCCCTCCCCTCCCTGTGCCTTTGTCTCTAGACTGGACTTGTGATTTAGTTGGTATGGAGAGCTCCCAGTGAGGAGACTCCTTCTTCCAATGTCAATTAGTACCTGCTGTATAGATCCCAGTTTTAGAGAGCCACCTAGGGTAATGAGAGATGCTAAGCGTCTTCTTCATGGACATATAGACAGGATGTGTCAGAGAAGGAACCTGAAACCAGATTTTCTTCACTCCATGACCAGTTCTCTATTTGCTTTTCCAAATGCCTCTGTTCCAAGTTCCAGTGTTGACTGTCTTTTCATAAACACAAGTCATCCTCATATTTCTTTCTGTAAAATTCTGAGAAAAAGTTAATCTTGATCTATAGTTAGTTATATGATCCTTTCCCAGATACTGGCTTACCCTTTAGCTCTTTTAGAAGTGGCTCATTGCCTCAGTAAAGTGTTAGACCTAGAGTCAAGAACGTCTCATGGCTTTACTAGCTATGTGACCCTAGGCAAGTCACTTAACTTTTATGTACCTCAGTTTCCTCATCTGTAAAACGGAGATAACAGCACCTACCTTCCAGGACTGTTGTGAAGATAAAATGACATAATATTTATAAAGCACTTTGTTCAAACTTAAAGGGCTACATGAATGCCAAATAGGGTGATTATGATACTGATGATGATGGTGATTTTATATAATTACATAGGGTAAAAGAAGAATCAAATAATGCCCTCTTATTTTTTGCATATCACCAACAGAAATCTGAGGCACAATCTGCATATTGTTTGACAGACTCTCTGATTCAGGTTGTTGATTTTGGGAGCAGCTGTGTGTGTGTGTGTGTGTGTGTGTGTGTGTGTGTGTGTGTGTGTGTGTGTGACTAGGGATAGTAAGCTAGAAAATATACCCTTAGTTCAAATGATCTGGAAAGAGGAACTGCATGGTACTTAAAAGATTAAAGCTCCAGTGAAATCTATAAAGGAGATATCCTGAGTAAAGAAAATTGTGGTTTCCTGGGATTGCATGTAAGAAAACCATTTCCCTTAAACAGGATTAAGATGGAAGTAACATCTTCTTAGCATGAAGGAAAATGGAGCCTATCCCATTTGTCAGGAGGCTGTTTCAATAGCTGCCCACTGCTGGTCTCTTGCAAATTCCTCAGTATTTGAAGAATCTACTTTGGTAAGAGGAAGCATTTGCAAATGCAATATGTGGGAGGTACTTGCATAAATTTCATTATTGGTTGGTGAAATAATCAACAGCTGGAATGTTATATACAGAATCTCCAAATTAAAACAAGCTCTGCTTATTTCAAATGAAAAATGGGCCTTCGCTTTCTTTTCCTAGGGAAGGCTATTTGAATAAATTTCTGTGCATGGTGCTGAATGAATGCAGATGTCTTATAATTAATTTTGGCAATAGACAATGCTGAAGAATCCCATTTTCATTTTAGAAGGGGGAAGGGGGACCAAAATGAAGAGCTGGCTTTTTCCATTACTTATTGGGTAGAGTTGCCAGTGACTTTGATTGTGTTTGTGGACCATAAGAGGAATTTTTCATGCATGAGTCAGGGGGAAAAATAATACCACATATTATAAATTCTAGTTGCAAACAAGAATAATATTGTCTCCTCCCCCCATCCTTTCATCAGAGGCCTTCATCATTGTTTCTCTTGAGATGAAGGCATATCTGACACACATTGATATACAAATCAACTCTCAAACTGTGACAGCCAGATTGACTTTTGGAAAAAGGAACCAGGCTCATGCAGGTGTAAAAAATTTCACTTAAAACCTGCCAAAATTCTACCCCCCAGAATCATTCCCCTAGCCCAAGACTTCTTACCCAACCTAGGCGCTAATAACTAGGTACTCAAAAGAATGCAAACCCTAAGCCTGAATCTAAATATCTATCAATCAATCAGGGAATCAGCTTTGTAAAAGCATCTAATAGGTGCCTGGTCCAGTGCTAAGAACTGGAGATAAAAATGTGAAGAATGAGTCAATACCTACATTCAAGTATAGATCCAAGCCTCTGGCAGGTCTCTGTTTAATTGGGTCTTGAAATCCCTTCTTCTCCTCGAGGAAGTCCTCTCTGACTAATTACTTAGAAAGTAGGGATGATGATACTCCCCAAAACATCCCTGTCCAAACATGTTTTTCTTGTGACTTTCACTCACCACTTTGGGAAATTCATTTACCTTCCATCTGCCAATGTTTAATAATAGAAATACTTTATAGGTCTATTCTTTTGTTTGTAAGCCCTTACTATGTCTGTTCATGTCTTTGTTTTCTCTCAAAAACAGAGTTTCTATAAGCAGGACTGTGCCTTGTTCTAGAAAGTTCCCATTTCAATCCCACTTTATGTTCTGCTTTGATTGTGGTTGACTTTTATTAGTAGGTACTGATGAACTCTTCTCTCCACTAAGCCAACTGAAAACATATTTCTTATTCCTTTTTTCTAGGTACCAATTAAAACACATGCACACAGGTATGCACACTGGCAGGCGCAGGCCCTGAGGGCAAACTTGAAAAACAATGACACCCCCACCCATTCAATATCTCTTTAAACCCTGTACACTCCTAAATGATAGTAATGTAGTTTCTTCCTTAACAAAGGTAAACAAAACCAAATTTATCTATATGGTTCATACAAGAATTTCATAGCATTTATTTTCTTCCTAGCTTTAAAACTATATTGAATAGTACTGTGTTGTTCTCCTCCCTCCCACTGCCCTATCCCATTTTTAAAAAATTATTTTTATTTTTATCAGATCTGGAAAAAAATTTAGAACAGATTTCTAGAGACTAAATTCCATTCAATTCAACAATATAAAAGGATGTAGTCAATACTTACTCTGCTGAACACTGTGGGGATGTCACTATTTGCCTTTTCCAAGAACTAGCCTTGACTTCTCTCTCTCTCTCTCTCTCTCTCTCTCTCTCTCTCTCTCTCTCTCTCTCTCTCTCTCTCTCTCTCCTCTCCCTCTCTGTTTGTCTCTCATCTATCTGTTTCTTTTTCTCTCTCTTGCTTCCCTCTTCCCCTTCTTTCTGTCTGTCTGTCCCTTATCAAGGCCCTTCTGATTGGAGTCTTCTACTTGTGATCTTGTAGTTTTCTTGGTTAATTTCCTTCTTTCCTGGCATCTGTGTCTATAGTTCTTTCTTGTCAATCCAGTCTATTTCTTGTAACATTGTCTTTAACTTATGTCCAGGCTCAGCCATAGGATGCTGTGGGAAAAGAGGTTTTCTGTCCTTCAGATGACAGGGTTCAAATTGCACATTTGTCACACTCCTCTTATATGACTGTGGACAAGTCATTTGCCTCTTGTGATAAATGACTTTACTAACCACCTTGATTTGCTTGAGCTTCCTTACTATCCAGAGGAGGCAGACTGACCTGGGAATTAGAATCAGCCAATCAGGAGGCAGACTGAGCATCCCTTAAGTTGGACATACCAAGAGATCCCTTGCAGTGTTTGCTGGCTGAACCCAGAACTCCCTCTGCTCTGCTGGCTGCCAACCACAGAACTGACTTAAACTGCTTCATACCAGCCCTAACAGACAGAACTGGCACAAGCATCCTAGTTCTGGGACCTTGGAGACTTTTCAGGCTGACCCTCTTCCTTATTTCATGTAGATGTCTCATGATCTCTGTGAAATGGCCCCTCCCTAGGAAATGGAAATTGAACCCAAGTCACCATGGCAGTACCCAATAGGCCATGGTAGAATGGGGAAATTCAAACCCATAGTGGCAGTACTTGATTGGGCCATGACACAGCCATTCCAACTCAGCTTTGCAGTTTCTTATCATCTTTCATGCTGCCTGCTGCCATTTTGAGAGAATATAAACATTCATAAAAGCTAATTCTGTTTGTCTTTCTTAGACTGAACTCTGGAAGTGACACTCTGTAGATCTCAATCTTCTTATTTTCCAAATGAGAGAAATGGACTACAATGTGCTTTTGAAATCCCTTTCAGTTCTAACTCAGTAGACCCTTGATCTATGAGCCTCTGTTCACTTTTTTTTTAAAGCAATTGGGGTTAAGTAACTTGCTCAAGGTTACACGGCTAGTCATTATTTATGCGTGAGTGCTCATTTTCTGAGGCCAGATTCGATCTCGGGTCATCCCAACTCTGAGGCCGGCACTCTTACTCACTGCGCCACCTAGTCACCCCCTCTGTTCACTTTTTAAAGCCTTTTTATAATGAATCCCATTCCATCTTTCTGGGCTCATTGTACATTAGTCTTCCTTGCATGCTCTTGCTCTAGCCAAATTCATCTGCTTCATGTTTCCAGCACATGACACTCCCTTTCCCATCTCTATACCTCGGCACAGACTGTCCTCTGCCAGGAATGCTCTCCCTCCTCACTTCTAACTCCTTATCTTCCTTAAAGATCTGCTTTACTTATCACTAGCCCCAAAGCAAGGTGCCCTGAAAGAAAAGACCACAGGTTAAGTGTGCCAAGATTTGTGCAAGATAACAAGGACAGAAATTGAACAGTACTTGCCCTCACAGAGCTTACATTCCATTGGGGGAGATAAGTTGTGCACCAGTATGTACAAGCAAAATAAATCCAAACTAATTTTTCAAAGGAAAAAGGCATGGCTAATTGCCATTAGCTAGCTTTGGCAACTAAGGGGATCAGAAAAGGCTTCATGTAAAAGTATGGCTTTAGGGGCGGCTAGGTGGTGCAATGAATAGAGCACTGGCTCTGGAATTAGGAGGACCTGAGTTCAAATCTGGCCTCACATACCTGACACATTTACTAGCCATGTGACTTTGGGCAAGTCACTTAACCCCAATTGCCCTCCAAACAGCAAAAAAAAAAGTATGGTCTGAGCAGTTTTGAGGGCAATAAGGAGACTTAAGACATGGAGATGAGTTGGGAATTCCTGACATAGGGTAGAGTCAATACAAAATCTTATGGTTCTGCCCACATATTGCAGACCAAGTTCAGTGCCCAAGTACTGGGTAACCTCTGAGAATTACTTGCTTTTAAGGACCTTACCTGATGTGATTAGTCAGGTGTTGTTCTCTTGGGCTCTGATGACATGTGGGGACACTCTGCCAGCAATCTCACCGCAATAGCACTCACTACCAGACACTGCCCCCCCAATTCTGATGATGTAGATGGATGGTTATGAAAAGCATGGGACCATGGAGCCAGGAACCAATCCAGCAGCACGGCCTGTATAGTGTTGGAGCCAGGAGCATTGACATTGCTTAGGAGGTAGCTGGTGCCTGATCAAACATTCTCAATAACCTTGGACAGGAAAGAGCTTTCACTACCAAAAAGAATCATGGGCATAAAGGATAGATGAGATTTGAGAGAAAAAATATTGCCAAACCTGTACAGAAAGGTCAAATTTTCCTCTCTGGTGTTTCCTGCCTAACCTTGGTCCATTCTGATTTACAATCCTGTGCCTTTGTTAACAAGTGAAATACAAATGCCACCCAAACCATGATTTACTGCTTCAGAAGTGCTGAGGTGATGTTTTCAGTGGATATCAAAGACACTTGATTTTTATGGAGCCAGGAGGCAAAGCAACAATGTTATAGCTAAAAACTGGGATCTTGGCTGAGCCTTCTGAGGCCTAGGTCCATGGCCAAAGAAAGCAATACAGAGAGATGGTTGAGTAATGCTCCCCTTGACTCCACACCCACATGGTATCAGAGGCAGAAATGGTCAGGGGCTAAGGTCAGGGGAAGGGAGACAAAGAGTCATAAAGGCCAACTTGTTGGTGAGGACCCAGGACCAAGTGGTGAGGCGAAGAGGTGATGGATTATTATTAAGGAGAAGCCGGGTGGGAGCCAGAAGTGGGAAATGTGTCTTAAACTCTGCAATGATGGAATGGCAGGGCTAGAACACTGGGATATGAAAGGGCAGAAAGCAGGTGGTGCCAGTGGTTAGGCAAGCATCCAAGGAGCACAGGATCCAAAAGGAACAGAGCTCAGATACCAGGCACATCTTCCAATTTGATTAAATCAATGTAATGGCTAATGCTGCTGTTCTTTTGAGTCCCTGTGTTTGAGGCTAGTCTGTCCACCTTGATCTTCAGCTGTTGACATCACCCTGCCCCACACTGCTAGCCAGCATGGATATGGACATGAGCTCTTCCTTAACAAAGAACTGAACCACAGGGTATAACTAACTCTTCATTGCTCTCCTGTCTTTGGAAAGTCATCTGCTTTTGATTCATCCTTAGGTGAGTAGGTCTGAGATGTATCCAAAAAATCTAGGAAGTGATGCTCACACTGTAGTGACCAAGACAGGAGTGGCACCTAATATGGATCTGAGTTACTTGTGATGGTGAGTGCCCTTCACGGGTTAATTTGACTCCTGGGGTAATGTTGTACTTTGGCTCGATTCTAGGTCCAAGGCAATGGAATGAGTATGAAACCAAATTGATTTTCTGGCGATTTCTCTCCCATAGAATTTGGTTGCCATACTTCAAATTCACATTGATATGGCTATATTGGAATTAAAATCCAACTCACATTGAGGAATATGAATCAGTTTTTCAGGGCATTATTGCAGCTCAGGATAAAAGGTATTATGGAGTAGTAATTACAGAGCTGACCTTGGAGTCAGGAAAAGCTGGGTTAAAGTCTTGTATCTGACATTTATTGATTGACTGATCCTGGGCAAGTTATTCATCTTTAAATTTTTTTTTCTTTGGAGGGGGGAAGGCAAGACAATTAGGGTTAAGAGACTAGCCCAAGATCACACAGCTAAGTGTGTCAAGTATCTGTAGCCAGATTTGAACTCAGGTCCTTCTGACTCCAGGGCCAGTGCTCTATTCACTGAGCCACCTAGCTGCCCCTATAAGTTACTAATCTTTCAGCACCCTTGATAGCTTTTTAAGACAATAATTTGTGGAGCTGGTACAACCTTTACCAATAGAGGTAATTTCCTCATATAGAGTTACCTCTATAATGAAATTACAGGACTGATTAAAAACAACAAAAAAGACATTATATTTCTTTAGTTGGAGTGGTAGCAGGCTCACTTGTGTCTTGGAGGATGAGGGTGATGATGGGACAGAAGAGAGTGGTTAGTGTTTTTCCTTTCTCAGCTAATGATTGGTGTCCTGGAGTAGGAAGGTACCTGTGTTCTTATCTAGGATCCACTCCAAATGGACTGTTCCTGATAAGGGAGTTGTTTTATTGGTCTAGTAGAGACTTAAAGGAAAGGAATGAGTGTCCTATCAGCAGCCTCCATGAATTCTTTCACCCCTCAAGTGAAAGCCTCACACTGGCATGTCCCACCATAGGTGACTTGTTTTAGGAAGTCATCCCTGAAAAATGCTTTGGCTGCCAAATTCACACATTGCTGCTTAGTTCATCAATCTGATTTGTCAGTGTGCCCTAAAGCAATTGACTGTGGCCTGTCCCTTCTCTACTGCAGAACATTCTTCTTCCTGGGAGAATTTTCCAGGTTGCCAGGAAGTGAGTGAAGCTGAGAGCTGTAATAGGAATGGTCTTAAGTCAATTCCTGGGTGCAGTTGAGCCTGAGGATGGATTGGTTTGGAGCCAACCTTTCTCTGAGTACCTCAGCAGGAAAACCATTCTGGTTTTCTGCTGCAGAGAATTACTTGCTTTTGTCAGATTTTCTGATCTTATTAAATCTGTTTTCTAGCAATGCACTTCCTGTAAGCCACATGTTTCTAAACATTTGAGGAGGGGGTCTGTGATTTTTCATTTTCTTCAATGGCTGTACACTAACAAAGATGTGTGGTGGAGGTGTGAGAGTTGACATAATAGACTCTAACAGCTCCAAAAGTGGCATTAAGATCTACCATGTACAATAAATACATATTCTATTTACAACAGGCTTGGAATTCCTTTCTTTGCATTAGAGACTGAGAATGGCTAAGAGTCATTCATCACAGTGAGGATTTTAGAAGATTTATGGCTAAATAAAATTGCTTGGAAGTTTTTTTTCTTTCAAGGACAAAATCATTTCAAATTTTCATAGCTTTTATTGACTTTTTCAGATTTTAAGCCCCTACATTTTGGATGTGAGGGATAATATTAATTATTTCTTGTAGGTCTGTGTAGAACTAATGTCTGGCTTTTGACTTCATCATTCAACTGAAACTGCTCTATCCAAAGTTACCAATGCTGTCTTTATTGCCAAATCTAAGGGCCTTTTCTCAATCCTAATCTTTCTCCTGGACATTGTCTTTTCTCTAGGTTTTTGTGACATTGCTCTATCCTGTCTTTATCTGCTTCTCAGTATTTGCTAGATCTTAGCTGTTAACCAATGGTGCCCTGTTTTGGGTCCCGTAATTTTAAACTTTATAGCATCTCTTGTACATGTCCCTTTATTTTTTGCTTTTTGGAGGGGGGAAGGCAGGGCAATTAAGGTTAAGTGACTTACCCAAGGTCACACAGTTGGTAAGTGTTAAGTGTCTGAGGCCACATTTGAACTTGGATCCTCCTGACTCCAGGGTCAGTGCTCTATTCACTGTGCCACCTAGCCATCCCCTACTTGTACCTTCCTTTCTAATAATATGGCCCCATCCTTGTGCAGGACATTTATCATCTTACCTCTGGAATATCTCAGTTATGTGGGTTGTTCTTCCTGCACTTGTCTCTCCCCACTTCAATCCCTCCTCCACTCAGTCTTCAAATAGATCTTTCTAAAGTGTATCTTCGATTATGTCATTCTTCTATTCAATAAACTCTTCTCATTCCTTATTGTTTCTAGGATGAAATAGAAAATCCGTGGTTTGGCTTTTAAAGCCCTTTATCACCTGGCCCCTTCCTACTTTTCCAGTCTTCTTATACCTACTCTTTCCCTTGTACTCTGAGATGACATTGGTCTCCTTACTCCTTGAACAGTACACTCCAGATTCCACTCTGAAGGTTTACACTGGCTGTCTCCCATGACTGGAGCTCTCTCCTTTCTCTTCTCTGATTCTTAGTATTCTGATTCCTGGATTCCTTCAAGTTTCACTTAAATTAGCACCTGTAACATGTAACATGTAAATTAGTATGTCTGTAACATGCTAGCCTCTCAGAAATGATGGACTGAGAGGCCTTCTGTCCCTACTCCATGTACCTGTAATGGTAACGGGAATTTGAGTGAATTTGAGGACCTTCCTTGATTTGAAAATATACTCTGCCCCCTAATAGGCTGAATGTGGTCACATGGAGCCTATTGTGGAAGGCTTGTTTTTCAGGAATGCTCATACCTTGTTACTTTGTGATTGGGCAGTGGGTCATGAGGGTTGTGATGTTCTTTGACCCTGGAGAAGGCTATGTATACCTCTGAAATGAGGTTTTGCTTTGGAACTCACTTTGAGATGAGCTGTGTGATTTGGTCAGATGAGACTCTGGGCAGCTGCTGAGCCCCCTCGCTTTGAAAACCCAGATGTTGGCACTTCTCTTTCTAGTGACTAACTAGGTATGGATATAATGGTCCGACAATTGGAAGCCCTGTCTGTTGTTTCCCTGTCTGTATTTTTTTGTCTGCTTGTAACTTCTGTTTGTATTTTCCCTGACGTTCAGGGTGCTGATTTTTCCCCCTAAATTAGGTAAATTATAATGTTTGATTAAAGTAAGATGGCTTTTTGAGTTGCTTTCCTTTAGAAAAGAAGATCAAAGAACCTGTGCTAGCAGCCATCCTGGGTATGTTAAAGTGCTAGCTGCTACAGTATCTGACTCTAGCTGAACCATCAAATCCATTGACAGGGCCTCACATAGGGGAGGTGACTAATAAATATTTGTTAAGTAGAATTTCTGTGGCCAATCTCAGGAAAATTAGTCAATCAGGATGTCATGGTTCTTCTTCGCCCTCAATAGCAGGAGGAAAGTCATAGCTCTGTTCATTTACCACATGGAACTCAGATAGTGACTTCTTCATTGAAGGTCTCCAGCTTCTCTGCTTCCTCTTTGATGTACAATGAAGTCCCACATTCTGCAAGAAGTCTTTCCCAGGCTCCTGAATCTTAGTGTCTTCCCTCTGAGACTACCCCAATTTATCCTGCATATATTGTTTTTACATAGTTATTTTCATGTTTTTTTCCCCATTAGACTGTGATTGTTAAGAGGAGAGATTGTTTTTTTGTCTTTTTTATATCCTTAGCACTTTGCACATTTTTTGGCATATAATTGGGCTTAATAAATGCTAGTTGATGATGCTGAGTGAGAAGAGTAGAACCAGGAGAAATTTGTATACAATCACAGACACAACATATGTGTGATGACCAACTACAACAGACTGGACTCTTCTTAGCAATGCAGTGATATAAGTCAATCCCGAAAGACTCATGAAGGAGAGAGCTGCGACATCCAGAGAAATAACTAGAAAGAACTGAGCCTGAATCCTGATGGAAGCAAACTAATTGATCTTTTTCTTTTCATTGTTTGGTTTTATTTCCTCTTTACCATTTTTCATCCTATCTAGTACAATTCGCCTTTGTAACTTGACTAATGTCTAATGTGAAAGTATTTGCAGATCCTATGCTGGACTATATGCCCTTGTGGAGGGCAGGGGAAGGGAGGGAAGGGAAATTTGAAACTCAAGGAACTGTGGAATTGAATCTTGTAAATTAAAAATAAACAAATAAATTAAATAAAAAATTTTTAAAAAAGAGTAAATGGGAAAGAAATTTGTAAAATGAAAAAAAAATAAATGCTAATTGACTGACTAGAAGTGCCCTATCCATTTTGTTTTGCTTGACTGTGAATATCTAATACATGTACTTTTCTTTCTTTCCTTTTAAGGGTAGGGGATGAGTGGAGAGGTGAGGGGAGCTAGTAATAGAATTGCCAAAATGAAAATAAAAGTAAAAAAGAAGGGTCAGTGACAAATTGTAATCTGCATAAAAAAGAGCAGAATGAAGGTCAATAGGAAACACAGATAAGCAGGACAGCTTTGGAAAAAATGTTTTGAAATTATTAGATGTTTAAAAAGAATACCAAGCTCTTTATGATACAGATTAGTGGATTATATTTTAAAAAGGAAGGTACTGTACCTTTGCCTGCTGGGTATCTTAACCTATTCATGACTCTCATGCCATCACCCAGGGTTTTTATAACTGAGGATATGGGCAGATGAGTTGTCTCACAGAAAATTTTGGGGTTTGAGGCATCACCAGGAAAACTAAGGCTTTGTGTAGCTGTTTTTAATCTTCCATTGACCACGAGCTATTCTATATTAATAATTTTGTACTCATTAATCCTACCAAGGAAAGGGATCCCCAGGGTTGTCACTGAAAGAGATATTTTCTATTTCTATGGGTTACTTAATGTCATCATTTCAGAGCAAGGAATTCAATTTCTCTTCCATTTGGGGCAAACCATTTTCTCCTACTTCCAAGTAAAGGAATATCTGCATTCTATATAGGAACTATAGACTACTGGGTAAAATAAACTGACTAAACAAAACATCAGAACAATATTTCTGGTGTTATGATACTACCAGGATAACTAAGCCTTCCTATATAAAATTGTTCTTTTCACATATGAAACTGCCTTTCATTTTCTACCCACACTTTAGTCATGAATAATGAGTTGGGGAACTCTGGGCAGCCCAAGAAACCCAAAGTACCATGGCTGGCAATGCCAAAGAACAAAGATCAGGCTAAGAAGGAACAGGTTTTGGGACGGCTCCTATACAACTCTGTTTCTAAGCCCTGATGAAGCACAGAAAAGGCAAGGGGATAATAAATGACAGCTCTGTTGGAGTACAGGTATTCCTACTGGGAGTAGAAAGTTTGAGCTAGTTTTATTGTCAAAAGGAAATCGAGTGAAATAAACTGGATTCAGGAAAGAACCAGAAATGTCAAATCCAAGGAGGGTAGGCTGAAGCAAAGACCAAACAGGAATCAAGCTGACTAGAGAATGAAATTGAGTATAGTATAGAGTATTAAACTAAGTGAAATGAAAATCTGTAACAGAGAATGTGGGGATCAAAAGCACAGAAAACCCACATATAGATTTTGGAAGTTAGATCACTGTGTAGATAACTGTTGAGTGATGGTTTCATATTGGCCTTTGGCCTCTTTTGGTGGAGACACAATAACCACCCCAACCATGTATTAAAGACACTACCATATATGAAGTCAGTGTCCCAACACATTGGATGCCCACTTGCCCTCCAGTCTGCTACACTTTCCCAAAAAGGTATGATTCCTTAGTAGATGCCTTCTTCATCATTAAAGATCATTTTTGTCTACAGTTTTTAGCTCCTCCATGTAGTTGAAGTCCAGCTAGTATTTTTTTTTTCTTTTTCTTTTTGGAGAGCAATTGGGGTTAAGTGACTTGCCCAATGTCACACGGTGAATAAGTGTGTCAAGTGTCAGAGGCCGGATTTGAACTCAGGTCCTCCTGACTCCAAGGCCTGTGCTCTACTCACTGCACCACCTAACTGCCCCCTAGCTAGTATTTCAATGTTCTTTTTCATTTAATCAATTTTGCCTCTATTCTTACCTAACCTTTAACTACTGAGTGGCCATTGTTTTAGACAAACCGAGACTTGAGAAGGACCTTACTTTAAAAAGGCCATGTTCTCCAACTGCATCTGGGGCCATTGCCAATTGTCTTGATCTGTGTCTTGCTACTGGACTTGAGGAGAGAGTGTGATTGATGGCTCTGCACAGCTCTGCCTCACTTAAATCCAATTCACTTGCAAGTCAAGACATCACCTTCCTGATATCATTGGTCTTCTTTGAGAATGAAAGACAAAACAGCAACGGAATGGATGAAGACAGTCTGAAAGGTGAATTGTTAGCATCTAGGAGTACTAGGAAAGGTCACCTGCAAAAAGTGAACCTTGAAGGAAGCCAGGTGGCAGAGGTGGGGGGGAAGGGCAGAGCATTCCAGGCACAGGGAGACTGCATGTACAAGGCCGAGTAATGGGAGTGCACAGTAATGAATATCCTCGGAATTTTGCATGATAGGCCAAGCCAGTCAGTTTTATTCTTTGAATCTCTAGCTGATATATATTTTTGGATCTTGGACATAATTGCTACTTTTAGTTTGCTTCTTGCTTTTTTTCCCCAATGATAACAGAATCATTGGTCTTGCCTGGCATTGGATTTGCTTCTAGTGCCTTAATATTTGCATTGAAAATACCATCCTTATCCCTAGAGATGGTCATCCTGACCCATGGAGGAGAATTCACCAGTCAGAGATTTTGTTCTCACCCTGTCCCAAGTGACACTGGAGGGAATAACACAGGTAAGGATTAGCTTCCCAATAAATAGTTTTGAACTTAATAACGGCAAATGCTTAGGTAAGAACTTACAAATAGAGGCAGAAATATAACTAAAGATTGAGGGTGACAGTCTCTACTTGAAGATTTCAAAGGTTCCAAAAAACATTTGTGTTGGCAAAATAGGACCTTCAAAAAGCCCAATCTGAATTTAGCAAATGCCTTAGAGAAACAGTTTCTCTTCACTATTATTTATTACTATTATTCACTATTTATTACTATTCACTATTATTTATTAACACTATGTGTTAGTTGTTTCCCCAGCCCAAATTGAAGCTTCTTTCAGGAATATATTGTCATAAATGTAGAGCTGAAAGGGACCATAGATATCATTTATCCAATTCCCTCATTTTATTTTATTTATTTATTTTTTGGCCTGATGAGATGTGCTTAATTTAAAAGAATAATATTTTATTTTCCTCCCAATTATGCATAAAAACAATTTTAACATTCTTTTTTTATAATTTTTGAGTTCCAAATTCTATCCCTCCCTTTCCTCCCTTCTCCCAGAGATGGTAAGCAATCTGATATAGGTTATAGATGTGTAATCATGTAAAACATTTCCTTATTAGTCATTTTGTACAAAAAAACCATCTTAAAATAAAGAAAAAAGGTAAAAATTGTATGCTTTGGTCTGTATTCAGATGCCATCAGTTCTTTCTCTGGAGGTGAATAGTTATTCATCATGAGCCCTTTGGGACAATCCCCTCATTTTAAAGTTGGGGAAACTGAGGCCTGACTATATTGAATTAGTCAAGCAGGATCACATAAGTTTTGAATTTAATAACAGCAAATGTTTAGTTAAGGACTTACATATTGTAAGGGGTGAGAAAAATGATTATTAATAATCAGCTAATATCAGGGAGATCCAGGGGTTTTTCCCTTTTGATTTCCTTGTTTAAAAGCAGCCTCTGAAGGACAGGGTTGGTTATGAGATTGGGTTAACATTATGAGATTGGGATCCCACACAATTGGGAAAGTTTATTTCTGATTAAAGGGTAAAGAGGATGTAATCTAGGTGAATTTTGGCCCATTGTCCAACCACATAAATGGTCTGGATGGAGGATAGATCCTTTTGTATAGATTATTGGAGGCAGAATGATCTGGGTATGGAGATGAGTTTCTTTGTCCCAATAACATGATTAGAGTCACATCCTCCAGCACCTCATTAAAATAAGCCCACCTTTCATTATAATATTAATTCTCTCATTGTTAACCAATCAGAATTGATTTCTGCCTTTTAGGAACACCCACTCTCCAAGGGTATTTAAGGGTTCAGAGGCTTCTAAGGGGCATCTTTGGTCTATAAGAAAAAGGCACTACTCTCAATCTATTAATTATTTGCTAGCCATAATTAATAAATTGATTATGAATTGCCCAGAAATTTGTCATTATAACCTAGGCCTATGACTAAATCCTACACTCACTCTCTTCACTGAAACACAGTGCACAGTTCTGGGCACAGAGCAGATTTTGAAGAAAGCCGTTATTGATTGATGATTGAAGTGTGGCAAGTATGAAGTATGAGTGTGTTCTTGATGAAAAGCTGCCAGTTAAGAAATGACTATGATTGCTATATATTTGAGTGAGGAGAAAGAACACCAGAGGAAAATTCTTTTGATCTAGTCCTGTGATTTCATTAATATGTAGACACATTAGTAAGTAAACTCCTTCCACGACTGCTGGTTAATGATGGTTCCTTCAATTACAACCTTCTGGTGGTGCTTAAAACACTGAGGGATTCATACATTCTCCTGCAAAATCTCAGTGTTCCCATCAAACTTTCTACCCTCACTTGCATCTATGGCTTTTTTCACACAATCCCTAGTGCTTGAAACTGCTTCTCCTCAAATCTCCATCTTCTTAAGTTCCTCCTTCACTTCAAGACTCAAATCAGGTGCTGTTTGTTCCTTGAAGTCTCCCCTGATGTGACCTCCACATCCCAACATGTGTTAGATGTAGAACTTGTATCTAGGCCTTCCTGACTTGGAACTGGCTCTCTACACCACTCTTACTCTCCCTTTGCAAAGAAGAGGATGGAATGACTGATGATATAAGTGAATACTAGCCATTTGTTAATCCCTCTTATCATACAAGCTCATCACCAAGTAATAAAGAGAAATCAAAGGTCAGAAGAGTCACCCATGTAGCTATGGTTTAGAGACCTGCAAAGTCAAGGTTCTAAAGGGAAATCTTCCAAATTGTGAAGAATCATCCAGATTTCCTTTGTGGTATATTACTGTGATCTCTTTGATGGTATTTTATTTAAAAATTTTGCATCAATATTCATTAAGAAAATTGGTTTTTGATTTTCTTTTTCTGTCTTTGCTCTCTTTGGTTTTGATATCAAAAGCATATTTGTGTTATAAAAAGAAATTGGTTGGACTCTTTTACCTAGGTTTACCAAAAGGTTCTATAGTATTGGGATTAATTTTTCCTTAAATATTTGGTAGAATTCACTTATGCAGGCTATACTTTCAGGGATCATTTCTACAAGGAATAGTTTACCTGTCAGATTTATGGAGAAAGAAGACTTTATGGCCAAACAAGAGATGAGAACATTATGAAATACAAAATGGATAATTCTAATTACATTAAATTGAAATTTTCTTGTACAAACAAAGCCAATGTAACCAAGATTAGCAGGGAAGCAGAAAAATGGGAAATAATTTTTACAACCAGTTTCCCTGATTATTTTATAGATAGATACAATTTCTGAACTTCACTCTTTACTTTGCTGCTTGAAAGCTCAGTGAAAGTGTGCCACTATTGTTATGGGGTTTCGTTTAAGCCTTCATTTATGCTACAGGTACAGAAATATATGGACACAACTTTAAGAGAATTGACATTTTTGCAAAATGCAGCAAACATTTTAATATATATGAGAAAAGGAAATATTCAAAAGTTTTTGCAGGTTATTTTCACGAGAGAAATTCTGCAGGTAAAACATGTTTAAAGTTAACCAATAATAAGTGTCAGCATATTTAAAATCATGACAAAAATCTTTTCTCTGGTCATTAGTTGCCTATTTCAAATTACTAGGATATTTAGGGCAAGATGTCAATATAGCATAAATCTCATGGCTTTTTTGTTTCTTCTGGAGATTAAAGCTGTTTTTCTGGGGGGTAAATATAGCAGCAAAATGCAAACCATCTGATCAAAAAAGATCTTCAGATCTATCTTCCAGAACTTCAATAATTTTCAGGACACATCAAACAACAGTAGTTTTGCCATTCCCAGTTTTTTTTAAGGTTCACATCACTGCAGTATAGCCTTAAGTATGTCTTGTAAAAGCTCGTTCTCTGTTAAACCAGTTTACTGACTACAGCTTGGTTGAGAGAATTTATCTGGTTGGTCCATTTATCTAGTCCAGTATGTCAGGGACCACCACTCTTCTGATGATCCAATTCAAGGAGCTAGTTGATGATCAATTCCACAGTGAATAGTGTTATCCAATATGCATTTACCAGCAAGTTTTCCACATCAGCTACATCTACCTTTAATTCCTTCAATGTACTCCCTTATGAAGGGATCATCCATGATATTGCTTTGTTTTGCTTTCAGAATCTTCTCAAATTCAGTAATATAACTACTCTCATCAGCATTTACTAAATTCATCATCACTAGAATCTCTGGATCACTTTTATATGGTTTTGCCTCCTGAGCATCAAATGGATTTATTCCCGATTTCATTAGCATGTTTACTAAGATGAAACATTCCCTGATTCATCATAATTCTTGAATGCTTAAAAAAATCAGTGTGAGCCTTCTCAAATTCACCTTCTCTTGAGTGCATTTTACTGCCATGTTCTCTAAAGACACCCATTATTAGTGGATGGGAAATGGTTGATTTGATGTATAGTGACTGTTCATACAATGCTTTAAGTTTTTTGTTATTTTTCTGTGCTGTATACATTTGAATTTCTAATGCATAAATTTCCAATGATTGTGTACCCTTCTTAAAGGTCATTTTTCTCCAACATCTATCTGGTATGACTGATGCAATTGAAACAACATTTTTTGAAGCTTTCCATATTCTTCTCATTCTAGATATTATTTTCTAAGCTTTGTGTTTGTCTTAAACCACAGAGCTTCCAGTGTTGTTTCACAGAATCCCTGCAGTAAATCCATCTGTTTGGAAGTAGAGATATAATCAAGCATAGAGTTAATAGACTTTTGAGAATAATTTCTTATGACTGAACTCCCAAAGTAGGTTAATAGTTGCTTACAGTTATTCATCATTTTTGGATAGTTTGTCAACTTGAAGTTTATTTTAATCAACTGTTTCAGTGCTTTCCATCCCCATTCTTCTTTTTTACTTTCAAGCCCCCAAATCTTCTAGAAACTGCTTAATGTTGCTTTTGGGTCATCTTCCTTCAAAACTTTGGAATTGTAGTACTGGTTTTCCAAATTCATTTTGTTCAGTTGCTATCTTCAGAGTATTCCAAGTTGTAGTCCTCTCCTCGTTGCACATAAAATCATCCTCCCTGTCAGACATCTTGGCCTGGTGTTAGGGGAAAGGAGAGGGAAAACTGGAGGCGATATCTCTTCCTTTAGTAGCTTATATTTTTATAAATATCCATCCTTTTCATTTAGATTATCAGTTTTACTGGCATATGATAGGGCAAAATAAATCTTTTTTTTTTTTTTGGAGGGTAATTGGGGTTAAGTAACTTGCCCAAGGTCACAGGGCTAGGTTTTGGTAAGTGTGTGCCTTAAGTGTCTGAGGCTGGATCTGAACTCAGGTCCTTCTGACTCCAGGGCTGACTCCCTACTCACTGTGCCACCTAGCCGCCCCAAAATAAATCTTAATAAGTTTTATAATTTTGTCTTCATTGGTGTTACATTTACTCTTTTCATTTTTGATATTATTAGTTTTTTTTTCTTTTTTGATCAATGTAACTAATGGTTTTACTATATGTTTTTTTCTCATACAATAAGCTCCCAGTTTTGTTTATTCATTAAATGATTTTTTAAAAATTCAATTTTATGAATATATCCTTTGATTTTTAGGATTTCCAATTTGGTGTTTAACTGGGGTTTTAAAATTTTGTTCATTGTCTAGTTTTTTTTTTTTAGTTGCATGCCCAATTCATTGATTTGTTCTTTCTCTCTTTTATTGATGTACATGTTTAGAAATATACATTTCCCCCTAAAAATTACTTTGATTACATCCCAGAAATTTTGGAATGTTGTCCCTTTTTTGTCATTCTCTTGAATGAAATTATTGATTTTTTTCTATGATTTGTTTTTTGACCTTCTCATTCTTTATGATTAGATTATTTAGTTTCAAATTGGCTTTTAATTTATGCTTCCATGGCCCTTTATTAAACATAATTTTTATTTCATAATGGTCTGTAAAGGGTGCATTTAATATTTCCACTTTTGTGCATGTTTGTGAGGTTTTTATGCCCTTAACACATGGTCATATTTTGTAAAGATACTATGTGCAATTGAGAAAAAGTATATTCCTTTTTATTCATATTCCATTCTGTTTTCTCTCCCGAGTTCTGTTATATCTAACTTTTCTAAAAGTATACTTATCTCCTTGACTTCTTTCTTCTTTATTTTATGGACAGATTTATCTAGCTCTGAGAGGAGAAAGTTGAGGTCTTTCACTAGTATAGTTTTATTATCTATTTCCTTTTATAATTTATTTAACATTTCCTTTAAGAATCTGGATGCTGGGGCGGCTAGGTGGTGCAGTGAATAGAACACTGGCCCTGGAGTCAGGAGGACCTGAGTTCAAATCTGGCCTCAGACACTTAACACTTACCAGCTATGTGACCTAGGGAAAGTCACTTAACCCCAATTGCCCCTCCAAAAAAAAAAAAAAGAGATAGAGAATTTGGATGCTATGCCATTTGGTTGATATATGTTTAGTATTGATATTACTTCACTGTCTATAGTTTTAGTGAGATATAGATTTCCTGCTTATTCCTTTTAATTAGATTTATTTTTGCTTTTGCTTTGTCTGAGACCATGATTTCTACCTCTGACTTTTTCACTTCAACTGAGGCATAATAGATTTTGCTCCAGTCCTTATTTTAACTGTGTTTCTCTCTGTTTCAAGTATGTTTCTTGTAAACAACATATTGTTGCATTCTGGTTTCTAATCTATTCTGCTATCTATTTCTGTTTTATAGATGGATTCCTTCTATTCACGTTCAAAGTTATCATTGCTAAATATACATTTACCTCTGTTTCTTCTGTTTTTCTTTCTCCCTCTGCATTCTGTTTTGCTTCTGACCACTGCCATCTTTTATCTGCCCTTTCTTCTATCTCCCTTATTCTTTTCTTTATTCCTTTCCTCCCCTACTTTCCTTGAGTATGATAGATTTATATCACTAATTGAATATGGCTATATTCCAATTTAGATGCCAATGAAGTTCAAGCATCACCCCCACTCCCACCCTACCATTTTCCCATCCACTCTAAGAAGGATGTCTTAACTCTGATTTTTTATTCGCTCTGTAACTCCAGCATTCAACTTGAGGAATTATTTTAAAGTTATTTGGAGGAAAATATCGGGAGAGCATATGTAAGAGCTTCTCTGCTAGGCCATCTTGTTCTGCTCTTCTATACGTGTTAATTTCTTTTTATCTTTTTGCTCATATTTAATGATCTCGTACATTTGAGGTGGATGCTCACAATTGATTTAATTTTCATTTCTCTAATTGGGCATTCTTTTTACATGGCTGAGAACTTCTTGTTCATATCTTTTAGAACATTTGTCAATTGCAGGAATACCTCATTCTTAAAAAATTTGAATTAGTTCCATAAACATACAATCTTAGAAATGAGACCTTTATCAGAGAAATTTGCTACAAAGATTTTCTTTTTTTTTTAAAAAGCTGGAGCAACTAGGTGGCACAGTTAATAGAGCACCAGCTCTGGAGTAAGGAGAACCTGAGTTCAAATTTGACCTTAGACACTTAACACAAAACTAGCCATGGACCTAGGGCAAGTCACTTAACCCCAACTGCCCTGCCATCTCCTCTCCAAAGAGCAAAAAAAAAAAATGTTGTATTTGTTTGAGTAAAACCTTTTTACTTTTATGTAATAAAATCATCCATTTTATCTTCTGTGATCCTCTTTATTCCATCCTTGGCCACAACCTATTCCACTATACAGATAATCTGAATGGTCATTTCTTCTTTTTTTCCTCTAATTTGCTTAGTGTGTTACCTTTTATATCTAGGTCACATATCCATTTGGAGCTTAACTTGGTATCAGGTATGAAGTGCTGATCTAAACTTAGTTTTTTCTATCTAATTTCTACAGTAGTTTTAAAATCAAAATTATTTTTACCCCAGTAACTGGGGGCATTGTGTTTACCAAAGATGAGGATACTAACTTTGTTTCTCTATATTGTATACTTAAACTACTCCACTGATCAATCTTTCTATTTTTAAACTAGAAACAAATTGTTTTGAGAATTACTACTTTGTAACATAGTTTGAGGTCAAGTACTGCTAGACCTCTTCAAAATTCATTTTTTTCACATTAGTTCCATTAAAATTCTTGGACTTTTTTCCTTACATATGAATTTCATTTTTTTTCTAATTCAAGAAATTAATCCTTTGGTAGTTTGTTTGGCATAGTACTAAATTTAAAAAGGGCAGTCTTTTTATTTTAATTATTTTAGTTTAGCTTCCCCATGAGTAATTAACATTTCTTCAATTATTTAGGTCTGTATTTATTTTTGAAAATTGGTGTTTTTAACATTTATATTTCTTGCATATCTTGGCAGGTAGATTTTAAAGGATTTTATACATTCTGTAGTTATTTTAAATGGGATTTCTCTTGCTGCTGAGCTCTATTAGTATTATTCAGAGATTCTGGTGATTTGTGTGGGTTTATTTTATATCCTGAAATTTGATGAAATTGTTTCATTAATTTTCACTTGACCTTATAAGTTCAATATCACATCATCTGCAATGGTGACAATTTTGTTCATCATTATCTAGGATTATCCCCTCAGGTTCTTTTTCTTGTCTTATTACTACAGAGAACATTTCTAGAACTATGTCGAAAGAAATAGTGATAGTAGGAATTCTAGTTTATCCCTATCACAGATAAGGCTGGCTCTTGATTTATGAAATGTACTTTCATGCTAAAGAAAGGTCAATTTTTTCCTATGTTTTCTAGTGTTGTTGTTGCTATTTAACAGAAATTGGTGACATATTTGTTTGGAGACTTTTTTGCATCTATTGATATAATTATAAAGTTTTTAGTAATTAATATAGTTAATTAAATTTGTGATTTCCTGACATAAAACCAGCTGCTCAACATTCCTGATATATATATGCATATATATATACGCATATACACACATATAAACACATACACCTACACATATATATGTACATACATATACAACACACACATATACACACATATATAGTCAGTATTAATTTTTCTGCATTTGCATTCTGCATTTGATTGTGAGGTTTTTATGCCCTAATATATCATCAACTTTTGTAAAAGTGCCATAAACAACACACACATTACCCCCCTCCCACACACATCCAGTCTTTTCTATTCCCATTCAATAATCCCCAGCAGTAAATCACATCTAACTTTTCTAAGACTCTCTTCATGTTCTTACCTGCTTAGTTCTTTACTTTTTATTAGCATAGTATCTGAGACAAAGTACGTACTTTTAAAATGCTAATTCATTAACTTACTTTGAAGATGCACAAAAGAAGTATAAAAAGGTTTAATAGTATTTGCTCTCAAGAAGTTGACATTCTAGTGGGGAAGGCATCATTAAAACAAGATCAGTCAGTCAGCTAGTCAATAAACAAATATTAAGCTTTGATTGGACAGGTAAATGGTTCAATGGATAGAGTGGTGGGTCTAGATTCAAAAAGACTCTTTTTTTAAAAATCTGGCCTCAGAAAGTTACTAGCTCTGAGCAAGTCACTTAACCATGATTGCCTCAGTTTCCTCACCTGTAAAATGAGCTGGAGAAGGAAATGATGAACCCCTGTAGTATGTCTGATAAGAAAACACCAAATGGGGTCATACAGAGTTGAACACGACTGAAAAACAACAGAACAACACCACCACCAAACAACTACTATGTGCCAGAAACTGTTAAGCACTGGACTATCTGTCTGTCTGTCTGTCTATCCATCTATCTATCTATCTATCTATCTATCTATCTATCTATCTAATTGGGAGTAATCTCAGAGGGAAGATAATAAGATTGAGGGAGACTGGAAAAGTTTTCTTTTTAGAAAGTGGAAATTTAGCTAAGACTCAAAGGAAGCTTGGGAAGCTAGGAGGTAGAGAAGAGAAAAGAGAGAGAGTTCTAGGCAAGGGGGACAACTAATGAAAATTATTTGAGTATCGTGATGCACTGTCATGCTTGAGGAACAGCAGAGGCTAGTGTTATTGGATCTCAAAGTACAAATGTGAGATGTAAATGCTAGAAAGGTTGGAAGTGGTCACATTATGAAAGACTTTAAAAGCCAGACAGAAGATTTTATAGTTGATCCTGGAGATAGTAGAGCTATTGGAGTTCATTGAATAGGGAAGTAACATGTTTCAGATGGGAAGAACAACTGGACAGCTGAGTGAAGAATGGATTGTAGTGGGGAGAGACTTGAGGCAGGGAGATCAACCAGCAGGCTATTTCTATAACCCAGGCATGAGAAGATGACCCACACCAGGGTAGTGTCAACGTCAGGGGAGAGAAGAAGATATGTACAAGAACTTTTATGAAGATAGAAACAACAGGATTTGCAAACTGATTGAATATGAAGGGTGAAAGATAGTGAGGAATTGAGGATGTTACCAAGGTTGAAAGCCTTGGTAATTCCTAGTGTGGTAGTACTCTCAACAGTAGTAGGGATGTTAGGAAGAGGGGAGGATTTGAGGAGAAAGATAACAAGTTCAGTTTTGAACATGTTAAGTTTGAGACACCTATGGGACATATAGTTTGAGATGTCTAATAGGCATAGGAGATATGAAACTAGAAACTGAGAGACAGATTAAGGATAGATGAATAGCTATGATAGTTATCCTCATGGAGATAATTATTGAAACCTTGGGAGCTGATGTGATCACTTAGTGAAATGCTATAGAGAAAGAAGAGAAGAGGGCCTAGGACAGAGTTTTCAGGCACACTCATGGCTAGTGGATGTGGCCTGAATAGAGAGATACTTCAAAGACAGAATAGGAGTCATCAGGGAGAAACAGAAATAGGAGAAAGCAATGTTACAAAAACCTAGAAAGAAGAGGATATCCAGGATGAATGTAATCGAACATATCAAAGGCTATAAAAAGGTTAAGAAGGATGAGGACTGAGAAAAGACCATTAAATTTTTCAGTTAAGAGATCATTAGTAATTTGGAGAAAGAAGTCCTGTTTGAACAATGAGGTCTGTAGTCAGACTACAAGGGGAGAAGAAGATAGCCTTCTCCAGGAGTTTAGCTACAAAGTCGAGAAAAGATATAGGAAGCTATCCAGTGGATAGGGATGGATTAAGTGAGGCTTTTTTGAAGGTGGGAGATGCATGCACATATTTGTAGGCAGTAGGAAAACAGTCAGTAGATAAGGAGAGAATGAAGATTAGGGAGAGAGTAGAGATGATAGAAGAGGCAATCTACTAAAGACAATGGGATGGAATGTAAGCATTTATCCATGGGGTTTGTCTTGGCCAAGAAGAAGAGCCAATCAATCACTCCTGAAGCCTTCATTGTGTTTAATATGTGCCTCTGTGTTATCAGAGGACCAGCCTCCCTAAGTTAGGCAATATAAAATACAACAGAGGCCAGAGCAGGACAATTTTTTTTTCTGTCACATTAACTTTGTAACATTGTCCATGAAAGGATTAGGGTACTAAGTGTTGCTTAAGCATGGGAGCTTCCCCATGGACATGATCACAGATCTTTGAAGGTTTGACATAGAAGATGACAAGTCTAATCCTTTTCTATATCCTTTTTTGTTATGCTGTAATTTCTGGTCTTTCCCAGCACCTGGCAGGAATAATTATGGAATTAAGAAATGCATATTTGGGAGGAGGCTAAGGCCAGACACAGATTGATGAATGGACAGAGAAGGAGGGACCAGAAGTAAAATTTAATTAGAGAAGTTTAATAGAAAGTGGAGTATGTAGAACAAAGAAGATAGAAATGTGAGGGATCTCAAAGCACATTTAAAAAGGGGGTATCGAAGACTGATAATAAGAGAAACTATCCTTAGAATATCTAGGAGTGGTCAGGAACAGAGAGTACCTAGAGATTAAGATGAAATAAAAAGTTGACAGCAGTAGGTAGAGAGAAGCAGGGAAAATGGAGGTGACTGATTTCATTTTTTTTACAAAGATTGAAATTTAAGTCATTGTGCATATAGCAAGAACACAAAATTATTCCTAGAAACACTTGAGTTATAAAAACAAAAGGAAATCTACTGACAAAGAGCTTAATTTTCAACTAAAAAGAATTGCATGATTACCAATAAATGACAACTTTCCACCCCTCCCCCCACCAAGAAAATGAAGAATGACTCAAAATGAAGAAAGTATCATTAAAAAAAAATCACATCCATCTTGCAAAATGTATAACAGAGATTTCAGGGTTTCACTCATAAGTAGAGATAGTTTCCTCTAATTACACTTCAAATTTGATTTTCCATCTGCTATGATTATACATATTTCACCTTATGCACCTCAGAGGTGAATTTTCAAACTTCACCTGCACTATAAAAAAATCCTCATTTTTTAAATGTGTTTTATCTTTTCCAGTCATATCATTTCTGATTCAATTAGCTCAATGATGACTCTTGGGTTTTCTTCAAATATACTGCAAGGGATCTCTCTCTGTCTGTCTCTATCTTCTTCTTTCTGTCTGATCTGTTGCAAGAAGGATTTACTGCCTCTCAATCCATTCAGTGAAACACAGTAATCCAAATTTCCCAGAAAAAGGACATTTGCTTGCTTTTAAAAAAAAAAAAATTAGTAATATGATCCCACATTATCTTACAGGTGGGTTTTTTTTTTTAAAGATCTGTCTGGATCTGATAAGTCATTTCTAATTAGGATAAATTAGTCCCATCCTCAGAGAAAGGATAACCATGCCATATGTCTTAACGTTTCAGAGAGATCAGTAAGCCCCTGGGAAATAAGAACATGAAATTACAATGACATATTTAATTTAGAGGAAACAGGAGAGTCCTTCTCAGAAGCAGGTCATTTTCTAATAAGCAGCTGATTATTCTCTATTCTACTGGAGCTTCAGGCAAAGCCTGGAGAAGAGTATTGGCAGGTAATGGAGTATGTATGGTGGTTCAAACTAATTATACTTTTTTTTAATCATAGAGAAAGATCCTAATCAACCTGATAAAATGGACAAAAATCTAATGACTTATCATTCATGTTCTTGGTAAACCTCAATTTTTTTGGGATTTAAGGATATTGGATTTTTTAGGGCAGCTAATATAATTATAGAGATGAAAGTAGTCTTAGAGATCATTTGATCTGTCTCTCTCTCTGTCTCTCTTTTTCTCCTCTCTCTCTCTCCTTTTCCTCTTCCTCCTCTTTCCTCTTCTCTTCCTCCTCCTCTTTCTTCTTCCTCCTCCTCCTCCTCTTCTTCCTTTTTTTCTCCTTTTCCTTCTCCTCTTCATAGGAGAGAAAGGGTAGTGTTTGAGAGATATTACAAAGGTGAAATTGAAAAGCTTTGCCAGCAAATTGGATATGGAGGGGTGGTGGTGAGAGATAGTGAGTATCTGGCCATGACACCTAGGTGTGAATCGGAGACAGTAGGAGGATGGTGATGTTTCCTACAATAAGGAAAGTAGAAGGGGGGGGGAAGGAGAATAGGGGAAAAGGTAATGAGTTTGATTTTTGGACATATTGGACTTAAGATGTCTACTAGGTATCCAGTTTGAGATGTCTGAAAGGCTGTCATAGATGTGAGAGTGAAAATCATCAGAAAGGTTGGGGCAGGATAGGTGAATTTGAGAATCATCAGCAGAGGTAGGGTAATTAAATCCATAGAAAGTGATGAGATCACAAAGTTGAAACAGTATAGAGGAAGAAGAAAAAACAAGGGCTCAGGATAGAACCCTATGGTACGTTCATGGTTAGAGGCGTACTCTAAAAGAGAGTCAATCAAAGGAAAGTAAGGAGGAGGGAGGAGAACAGGTGGGAGGAGAACAAGAAGGGAGTGTGGTCCTGAAAATCTAGAGAGAAGAGAAGAGCAAGGGAAAGAGGTTGATCAATAGTGGCAAAGGCTTCGGTGGAAGGGGAAAGAAAATTGAGAATTATCATTGAATTTGGCAATGAAAAGGCCTTTGGAGAAAGGTGTTTTGGTGGAATGATGAGGTTAGAAGCCAAATTATAAAAGGTTAAGAAGAGCACAAGAGGAGAGAAAATGGAGGCACCAACTGTTGCTTGCCTTTTTGAGGAATTTATCCACAAATGGCAAAAACCGAGGATGATCTGGGCTGAAGGATCAAGTGAGAGTTTCCTTTAGGATGGAGACATAGACATGTTTTAGGTGAAGGATCCAGTACACAGGAAGAGACTGAAAATAATAAAGTGGGGATGATGGAGAAATCTGTTGGAGGAGATGGGATGGAATGGGATAACTTGATCAGGTAGAGGGGTTAGCCTTCATTAAAAGGGTCTGCCTCATTATGTGATTTAGGAGTGGAGTAAAAGACAGTGGTAGAAGGCATAAAAATTTATTCTGGGGAAAGGAGGAGACATAGGAGGTTTTTTGTCTGCTTTTTGGAGGGGGGAAGGCAGGCCAATTGGGGTTAAGTGATTTGCCTAAGGTGACACAGCTAGTGTTTAGTGTCTGAGGCCAAATTTGAACTCTGGTTCTCCTGACGCCAGGGCCAGAGCTCTATTCGCTGCTCTGCCTAGCTGCCCCTACACATGGGAGGTTTGAAGTGGGATGAAAAGGTTTAGAAGAACTGCTGTGGAGAATGGGATAGTGAGTTGATGAGGAAGGTATAGTAAGATTGCCTAGCAAAAGTGAGGTCTTAGAAAGTTTTGATCATCTTTATCACCACAGTAAGATTCTATAGTCCGAGTTTTTTTCTGCTGTTTACTCATTTTCCCAGCCAATTCCTTGATTTTTTAGTCTTTGTTAAGGTAGGACTCTGATTCCAGGTTGGAGGATGCACTGTCCCAAATTTCAGGGGTTTTATGAAGCTGTTTTCAGAGATACTTGTAGGGACCTGTAAATTTTAATTTCTTTCAAGGTGGTATGATCAAAGGAGAGGTCTTTGCTCTTCTCCTGGCCTGTGCTCTGGTCTATAAATGACCACATGCACTCTTTTCTGCCTTGGAACTGTGTGGAGGATTCCCTCTTCATCACTGCCATGCCAGCACTCCTTCTTGCCCCAGGACTGCCACCCAGGACTTCTAAGTTACCTTTGGTATTTGTGGGTTGAGAAGTCTGGTAACTGTCACAGCTTCCAGTGATCCAGTCCCCTGAGGCCTGCTCCAGTTTGCTGGTGCCCCTGTCTATGCTGGAGTATTTTGTACTAGACTGTGCTCTTCTCTCAGACTGTTGCAACATACCTTTCCTGAAGAACTTCCAGGTTGCCTTGAGCTAGAAATTTGTTTCACTCTGTCATGTTGTGGGTTCTGCTGTTCTAGGATTTGTTTAGTCATTTTTTATAGATATTTGGAGGAGTTTGGGGGAGATCTCAAGCAAGTCGCTGCTTTTACTCCACCCTCCTAAAACTTTTAATAAATTTAAAAGATTGTTAAAAATATAGTGCAAATTTTATTATTCTTACTCATTTTTTGGCTTTCCAAAAAAGCATGGTTGTTAAATTGGTCTATAAACATTGCTGGAACTTAGCAGAAGAACAGCAGAAGGCTCAGGAAATGAAAGTCCTCACTAGATGAGAGGCCTGATGATTATCAGTTAATACCAATAACTAGCATTTCTATAGTGCTTTAAGGCTGGCTAAGTGCTTTATATCCATTATCTCATTTGAACCCCACAATACTCATGCTAGTTGACATTAATACCAATACTAAAGTTGAAGAAGAAGATGAAGAAGAAGGAGGAGGAGGAGCAGGAGGAGGAGGAGAAGATGATAATAAAAAAGGAGAAGGAGAAGGAGGAGGAGGAGGAGGAGGAGGAGGAGGAGGAGGAGAAGAAGAAGAAGAAGAAGAAGAAGAAGAAGAAGAAGAAGAAGAAGAAGGAGAAGAAGAAGAAGGAGGAGGAGGAGGAGGAGGAGGAGGAGGAGGAGAAGAAGAGAGACAGAAACGGAGAGAGAGGGGAGTGAGACAGAGACAGATGGACAGAGACAGAGGGAAAAAGAGACAGAGAGTGAAGGAAGAAGGCTTAGTACAGTGCCCTTGGCTATACTTACATTACACATCATCAGAAGAGAATAATGAAGTCTTCTTTGGCATACCCAAGGCATGGTATGATGTAAAGAGCACTGAACTTAGATTCAGAGGACTTGGTTTGATATTTTAAGCTCCTGTTATATTTGAGCTGCTCTGGGGCCTCACTTCATGTTCTCATCACCTGTTGAACATTAGTCTTACTTCTTAATTGTTCCTCAGATACTGATATCACTACACACTACATAGGTAGGCCATTAAGATTTAGTGCAAGCAGACTGGGCCCCCTGTTCTGCATATCACCCTAATCTTGTCTCTTACCACACTCCTTAAGTAAAAAGTTCACCCTACAGGCAAATGCAATCCTCTGGCACTGCCACATCCAGACACACCTTTACCACACCTTTCTTACTGTTACTTCCAGGGCTCCACATGTGAATACAACCTGAGTTACACTAGCTCTACAACCTCTCAATCTCTGACTTAATCCTTATACCACTTTCTTTGTTAACTTGGTCACTGAGCAAACTGATAATTCTCCCTCCATTACTGCTTCTCGGCCTGTTCTATATTCTGTTCTGTTTGGATTAGAGGATTTGGTGTCTAGAAGTGATTTTAGAGATAATCCAGCGCTAGTCCAGCCCTGTAGTGGGTACAAGCATAATACATTCTTCCCAGGTTTGATCCTGACTATCTAGGTACAGTTCGAAATTCAAGGCATTTGTGCATATTGAAGCCATCAATCAAACAGCATGCATTTGTGTGCCAGACACTGGGGTAAATGCTAGGGATACAAAGATGAAAGTCAAGCAGCTCCTTCCCTCAAGGAGTTTACATTCTAATGGGGAGATAACATAGATACATATAAGTCAGTCAGTCAATAAACATTTATTAAACAGCAGGCACTGTGCCAAGCACAACAAAAGGCAAAGAGCACTCTACTCTGAAGGAGTTCATAGTCTAATGGGGGAGGCAACATGAAAACAACTATCTACACACATGCTTTATACAGGATAAATTGGTGATAATCCACAGAGGGAAGGTACTGGAGTTAAAGGGGACTGAGAAAAGTTTCTTGCAATAGGTGTTGATATAAATGGGACTTATAGGAAGCCAGCAAACCCAGGGAGCAGAAATAAGGAGGGAAAACATCTAGACCTGGTGGACAGCCAGATGGAGTATTAAGGAGGCCAGTGTTAATATATTGCAGAGTAAATAAGGAATGTAATGTATAAGGAGACTGGAAAGATGGTGGTGGTAGGAGACAGGCTTTGAATGCCAAAAAACGATTTTATATTTGATCCTAGAGGTGACAGGAAGCCCCTGGAATTTGCTCAGTAGAGGAATGGCACGGTCAAACCTCCATTTTAGGAAGATCATTTTGACGGCTGAGTAGAAAATGGGCTAGTATGTGAAGAAACTTGTGGCAGTATAAATAGAGAACATGTGTAAAATGAATACATGAAAGAGAAGTGATGGGTATAGGATGCGCCACTGAGGGAGCTTGGTTTGTTTGACTATGCACATTTATTACAACATATTTTTTCTTTTGTTTTTCAATAGAAAAAGAAAACAGATTTCTGTTAACTTTGTAAAAAATAGAGAATAGGAGCCAGGGTTCCAAATATGATATATTGTTTTTACCTTCAGTTGAGTCACTTTTAAAAATGTTTTACTTAATTGCTTTACTTTGTTACACGAGACCTCTCAAAGAATAGGGATAATTTGTAAACATTTGTAATATAAAAACAAAATAAATCAATAAAAAATGAATGCAAGGCATATTTGAATTGAATGCAATAGAAGCTGGAAGGACCAGGAAAGACTCAATGCAGAAGGTAATACTTGGGCTAAGACTTATTAAAGAAAACCATTGATTTCAAGAGGCCAAGGCAAAAAGGGTATCCGTTACAGAAAAGAGCACAACAATGCCAGACTGTATAACATAGAGATACTGGACAAGGAATATAGGCAGCACCTTAATAATCTAAAGTGGGGATCTTAAGACACATAAACAAGTATTTACTATGTGATAAGCACTGGCAAACAAATAGAGAAGCAGAAATGGTGCCTACTGTTAAGAATTTTATATTCTAATGGGGAGGAATCAACATATGTAATCATTTTCAATTGCAAGTCAGATGGAAAGGTCCAGTAGTACTTAAAGTGTAGTGTCAGAGCAGCTGGTAATGAATTTGTCTACTTCAATGTTATTTCTGCCGATATAATCATGTTTCAGATTTTGAGACATTTTTTTCAAAAGCTTTGCTTTTAAGGACTTTCTTTTCTGGGTCTTCAGAGACTGGTTGTTGAGAGGGAAGGGACATTAGCATCTACAAAAAGAGTCACCAAGTCATACCACCACAGACGCTGATCCTAAAGACTTACAGAAATGCCTTCCAGACCTGAGCTAGAATCAGGACTATTGTTTTGGGTGGCACTGCTATTCCCAGGGCTCTTGGGCTTACCTTCCTGTTTGAAGTTATTGGTTAGTGGTTGGTATTGCTTTTGGAGAGGAAGGTGAGCTCCTTCACAGATTTCTTCTCTGAAAGATGCTTATGAGGGCCAAGCTGGAAGCAAGATTTATATTTTGGGGGCTGGGGAGCTATCATAATCAGGACTCTTGTAGTCAAATTCTAGGATCTCTCTATCAAGGTCTCTAATGGCACATTCTACTTTCTGTCTGTACCTCACAGTGCCTTGTTACTTAAGCTCTAAATTAGCCATTCGAGTCCTACCAACATCACTCATTGGCCAAAGATGCAAAGACCCTGCCTTACTCCACATTTTGAAGAATCTCTTAAAAGCCTTTAGGGAAAAAGGGGATAGCTTATTTACCTACTGGACCCCTCCCTTCCAAGTGCGTTTCCATTTCTATTGATCTGGTTCCTTCCCCATATTAAGTCCTTTATAAGGTATATCCTTGAAAAGAAAAAAAAAATCTTTACTTTTAGTATTTATTTTCTTTTGAATGGATTTTTATTTCATTATATATTTCCCAATTACATGTGAAAGAATTCTGACAATTATTTTTTAAAAATTGAGTTTCAAATTCATTCCCTCCATCCAAAACCTCCCTTACCCTCTTAAGAGGGCAAGCAATTTAAAATTCATCATACATCTGAAGTCAATGAAAAGCATATTTCCCTATTAGCTATGTTTCAAAAGAAAATAGACAAAAATGAAAAATAAAATATAAAAAAGTATGCTTCAATCAGCCTTCAGAGTTCATCGGTTTTCTCTCTGGAGGTGGATAGCATTTTTCATCATGAATCCTTTGGAATTGTCTTGGATCTTTGTCCTGATCGGGATAGGTGAGTCTTTTACAATTGGTCATCCTTCTGATATTGCTTTCTATTACTGTGTATAATGTTTTCCTAGTTTTGATCACTTCTTTGCATGAGTTCACATACATCTTCCCAGGAGTTTCTGAAATCATCATGACTTATACTACAATAATATTCCATTATAGTTATATACCACAATTGCTTCAGCCATTCCTCAAATGATGGGTATCTCCTCAATTTCTAATTCTTTGCTACCACAAAAAGAGCTGCAATAAATATTTTTGTACAAATAGATCCTTTTCACTTTGATTTCTTTGGGGCACAAACAGTAGTGGAATTTCTGAATCAAAGGGCATGCACAGTTTTATAGTTCTCTGGGTACAATTCCAAATTATTCTCTAGAAAGTTTGGACAAGTTCACAATTCCACCAACAGTGCATCAGTGTCCCTATTTTTCTTTTTTTTTTTTTTTTTTTTTTAAACAAATGCTTTATTAACTTCTGTTTTACATCATTCATTTCCGCCAGATTTTGAGTTACAATCATTTCCCCCCATTATTCCCCTACCCAACCTCCCAGAATATCAGTCCCACAAGATATCACTTCCTCCAATCTGCTCTCTCCCATACCTTCTCCCATACCCCCATCGACTTTTCCATTAGAGGAAGGTGAATCTTTGTGTCCCAATGCCTGCACATCTTATCTCCCAATTATAAGCAAAAGAGTATTAATAGTATTTATATATATTTGAAACATTTAATCTTAAGACCTCGAATTTCAGATCCATTTCCTTCCTCCCTTGTCATCCATTCCCTCTTGGGAGATAAATAATTCAGTATATGTTGTACATGTCTAGCTATGCAAAACATTATCATAGTAGATATATTGTACAAGGCTGCTTATAATTCCCTCCCACTCATCCCACCCCCCACCTGGTCCATTCCCTACATAATCCTGTCCCTCTTCTATAGTGGGTACTTCCAACCTCCCCTCCCCCCAAGGATGCCCTCCCATCCATCATCCCTCCTCTCATCCCCCTTCCCCCTATCCTGCTGCAGGATGAGATATCCCATTTAGTATGTATGTCATTTTCTCCCTGAAACAAATTCAATGTGAATGTGGTTTTGCCTTTTTAGCCTTCCTTATTCTCCCCCTCCTTTGCAACCACTTCCCCTTGCTTCTTCTACATAGGATAGTTTACCCTACCCTGTCTCTCCCCATCTCCTCTTGCCACTTTCCTCTCTCACCTCATAATTTCATCCCTTGAGTACTCTCCCTTCCCAACAAAATCAACCTATGCCCTCTATCCATATATAACTGTAACCATATACACACACATTCACATATGTATTCATATGACCACACCCCCCTTCTTCCATTATTTTCATAGTGGGAAAGATATCATCAGTCACAGATATTGCTTTTCCATATAGGAATGTAAATAGTTCAACTTTGATAAGTTCCTTTTGATTTCTTTTCCCTGATTACCTTCTCAGGCATCTCTTCCTTCTTGTGTCTGGATGTCAAATTTTCTGTTCAATTCTGGTTTTTTTCCTCAAGAATGCTTGAAAGTCCTCTATTCACTGAATGACCATATTTTCCCCTGAAACAAAATACTCAGTTTTGCTGGGTAGGTGACCCTTGGGGTCAGACCCTGCTCTTTTGCTCTCTGGAATATCATATTCCATGCCCTTCGATCCCTCAGTGTAGAAGCTGCCAGGTCCTGGGCTATTCTGATTGTGTTTCACAATATTGAAATTGTTTCTTCCTGGTTGCTTGTAGTATTTTCTCTTTGATCTGGGGATTCTGGAACCTGGCTATAATATTCCTGGGAGTTTTCTTTTTGGGATCTTTTTTCAGGAGGTGATCTGTGGATTCTTTCAACCTCTATTTTGCCCTCTGGATCTAAAACATCAGGGCAGTTTTCCTTGAGAATTTCTTGAAGGGTGATTTCCAGGTTCTTTCCTTGATCATGGCTTTCAGGTAGACCAATAATTTTTAAATTGTCTCTCCTGGATCTATTCTCCAGGTCAGTGGTTATTTGAGATATTTCATATTGCCTTCTAATCTTTCGTTTGTTTGGATCTGCTTAACAGCATCTTGATTTCTCATAAAGTCACTAGCTTCC